>JAMPIV010003908.1:830000-1334290 GCA_024509875.1 Oreohelix idahoensis | reverse complement strand
GATCTAACATATCAACCTAGTACTGTACTATAGCTCAAAGATATAACATATCAACCTAGTACTGGGGAGCCGCGCTAGCGTAGTGGTTACAACACCGCTCTGGCGACCGGGTGATACAGGATCAAACCCGGACGACGGCATTTGAGGATTTTTCGTCAACCGGGATTTGGACTGGATTAACTCGAGACCTGGCGAGCACATTTGAAGGAGTGTCGTCGACCAGGAACTGGCGGCTCCTGAGCCGACCCAGCTGCAATGGGTACCTCCGAAATCGGCGAGTATTTGCCTGAATGGCGAGGGACACCTGTCTCTGTACAAGAAATAAAGGGATACTCACGTAAAATCAATGTCAGGTTAGACATAAAATAATAATCTGAGATTTCGCCTCAAGTATTAGCGGGCGAACGCAAAAAAAAAAAAAAAAAACCTAGTACTGTACTATAGCTCAAAGATCTAACATATCAACCTAGTACTGTACTATAGCTCAAGGATCTAACATATCAACCTAGTACTGTACTATAGCTCAAGGATCTAACATAATAGCCTAGTACTGTACTATAGCTCAAGAACAGCCTTTTTTAGTCTAAACAACATTTGGAAGTCCTCTCAGTACAGCACAAGTACAAAATTAGGATTATATCAGAGCTGTGTGCTTTCTGTGCTTCTCTATGGCGCGGAGAGCTGGAGAGTTACAGAGAAGGAAATGTCTTTTCACACAACATGCCTAAGAAAAATTCTCCGAATCTTTTAGCCGAATATCATCACGAACCAAGATCTGCTTATTCGGAGCAAGTAAGAGGACATGCACACCATCATAGCTGGCAGACGCTGGAGCTGGGTTGGCCATGTCCTCAGAAGAGACCCCGATGCCATCACAAGAACAGCTATGCTATGGACCCCTAAAGGAAAATGAAAGAGAGGCTGACCAAAAACAACTTCGCGGAGGATTGTGGAGGCTGAGATGCAAAGAATGAACCAGAGTTGGGGCACTGTACGAAGGATGGCCGCCGACCGAGCAAAGTGGAATCAATTTGTTGTTGCCCTACAAGACGCCACCAGGCGTAATGGCCACTGACTGCTTTGATGGTCGGCGGCTAAGGATCAAAGAAGAAGTAGTACTATAGCTCAAGGATCTAACATATCAACCTAGTACTGTACTATAGCTCAAAGATCTAGCATATCAACCTAGTACTGTACTAATCTACACCTCACAGTCCCTGAGGTTGTCTGAGGAATCAAAGAAATAACAGGATTGGTGCTCCCTCTAGCAGGTCATAAAAAGGCAACTAATATGAGGTTGTTGTATAGGACTAGCAACCTCATCATGTAAAACAAATAGCTACAGAAACCACTGCTGTACAAGCACATGAATGTTTTGGTGCAGGTTTCCTGCAAGGGGACCAGCTGCTGTAGTGGCTCCATAGGAGCAAAAAAAGGAGAATGATGATGATGTATTAAAGCTCATGGATATAAACAACCCATTACACGTCTGGCAGACACTCATACAGCTGAGCATGGATCTAATTAAATGTTCTATTGCTCATGGATCTAACACTTAAACCTTGTACTGTACCTTGGTTCACGTATCTAAAATTGAAACCTAGTACAATACTGCAGCACAGTATGGAGCTAATAAACATAATATGGCTCACGGATCTAACATTTAAGTATTTTAATGTACTATGGCTCGCGGATCTGAATTGTAAACCTAGTACAGGTATTTCAGACACTACTACTAGTGTGGCAGAGGATATTATGAAAATAAATTTCATACATCTACATTTTTCTTCCACCTGTCTTTCACCGGCTTCCTTATGAGCCATGCACGGTTTGTTAACGTAAAACCCTCCTACACTCAGATATCTGTCTCTTTCTTAATTTAGCACGCCTATTTTATTTTATTTTCTCTATTTGCCTTAGGAATGTTTACCAACAGACCTATTTGTTAAACGCAGACCCCTTCACTTCTCTATATATGTCAAACTCTTAATTTGGCCACGCACATTTACTTTTCTCTATGTCGTATAAACTACGAGGAATGTTTGCAATCAGACAGGTAAACGGAACGCTTAGAGGGGGGACGGAATGGTGGATTTGTAGAGAAGGGGGAGATAAGCTAAATGAAGAAAAACCAAGGAGGCGATTAGTTGAAACGTATTTTTCGTTAGACATTGGTCAGGGGGACTTAATCTGAAACCAAGGGCAGATAATCACAGTTACTCCCCCTGAATCCGTTTGTTTGGAAGGTAATTAAATACGGTGAGAATCGCCAGATCAAAGGACGGGTTTCGCTCGATTGCCAGAGTCTGCAAGCGGTAAAAGTGTGAATTTTTCCTCATTCGCAGATCGGCCGAAGAAAAGCCCGAAATCTGAGCAAAGGCGTTAAAAGTAACAAGTCTGAGCGAAGTTCTGCAAATTTAATATATATTCTCCAGCTTTTAAAATCCATTATTCAGTACCCACAGATTTTTCCAGAACCTACTAGCTTCGATTTTCTAGACCATTGATATAGTGGATTTCTTAGTATTTTCGATTTGGAGTAGTTCAATTTCTGTGTTTGCTGTAAATATTATAATAGAAGTTTGAGTGATTTAATTGTTGTCCGTCATTTTATTTCACTAAGATCTTTCTGTGTAGAGTGACTTAATGGCTAAGTCCATCATTTTATTTCACTAGGATTTTTTTCTTTTGTGCTAATTGACTAGCGAACTAAATATAATCTATAGCTAAATTGTTCCGGCTGTAGCGTTAATCTAACTAACTGATTTAACCAGTAAAAGATATTTAATCGACTAGTAAATGCACTGTTCATTATGAGTACTGACGAAATATATATTTATTTCTAATTCATGATGATTAATTTTGTAAATGACTAGAATTTATTTCACGGGAGTTTTTAAACGATAAGACAAGCTCTAAACTTATAGTTTCTAATTTAAGTTAAATAACTGAAGTGGATAAATATATTATATTTTACGTGGGTTAAGGATAGGATTGAGAATACTATATTATGGTTATGTATTTGTATTTTTTCTCCTTTACACAGTACTGGGTCAAACCCAAAACCTTACCAGCGGCTTCCATATAAATCTGAGAATAACCATATAAAGAACATTTTTTTACTTCGTATCTGGGTCTTCAAGGTAAACCTGTCTGGGGTTGTGTTTACACCCAGAAAGAGACAGAGTACCAACCCAAAGAACATTAAGAGTGACTTTGTAACTGGGCCTATAGATCCAGATTTCTTTTTCCCAATTTCATTTACATTCAGCCCGTTGTGGCGACATAACCAACATTAACATTTCCCGACGTTTGACCATTTGTGGTGTGACAAGGAATTTTTATACTGAGAGAAGTTACCGACCTGACATTCCTATGTAATGGAAATCTCAAGCTACTGACACTGTGAGCACTGTTAAATTTCTTACCTGGACTAATTAATGTGACATAAACAGAAATCCTAAATAAAAGTAACAAAGTGAACGTTCCCCGGAGAAGTGGATTTAATCTGTCTTTGAGGAGCTGGGGTTTTCTTTGCCAAAATAACACTGGATTTGCTGTGTGCGTGTGTCCTAAAAATTGTTCCAGAAGGTGCAAATCAAGTATTAGGTAAGAACGAATGTACGTGGCCACGGTTGTATGGAAAGAAAGAAAGCAGGAATGAGTAACTCTTTTATTGTATAATCCATGTACTCACTTTGTATATTTCTTACTGTGTTTTGCTAACACTGTTCAATTTTCAGAAATAGAATAACATAAATACTCTGTTCTTTACAGTATAGTCAAAGTCTATACCATAGTGATAACCTTTTGACCTTTTGGAGGTTAATTAACTTCTCTTTGTGGGATCTTGTCTCAACAGGGGGAGATAGCACTTATGGGTCTATTTCTTTATTAATTCTGTACCCCTATGATGTTTTTTTTATATTCGATATATGATAAATATATATGTTGTGAAGTTTTCTTTATGGTAAATAAAATTTACATAAACTGTAGTTACTGTGTTGGTCAGCTCGTCCCAACATCCACCTTCCATTAGTATAGTTTTCACGTTTGTGCGTCTAATTGTCGTCACTTATCTGTGTGTGTGTATGTGAGTGGTGGAGATATATATATATATATAAATATATAGAAAGGGAACTGTTGGAACAACAATAATTTTTAGTCGTAACCGATAGGCTGGACTAGAGTAGTTTTCTCAAATCCAGGGACAGACTCTACCTTTTTTTTTTCACCAACTCACTCGTGAAATCTATCTGTTTACCTTATCTCGCACTGAGTCATCACCTTTGTCAGTTCTATTCAGAAGGGACCTAACATTGTTCTTAATCACCTATCGGAAATCTACGACAACTAGTATGAATTGAATAAATGTACCATAGCTCATGGATGTAAAATTTAATCTTATTACAGGTCTTGCAGACACTACCATAGCAGGTAATGAATTAAATAAATGTACTATGGCTCATGGGTCTAACATTTAAACCTTATGCTGTATTATGGCTCATGGATCTTACATTTAAAACATGTACAGGTCCGCAACCATTTATCCAAAATTTTGATATTCGAAGAAACACTGAAAATTGTGGTGCATCACTCACATACAAAAATGTCCAACCATGTGCGAAGGTCAGATCATCGTGTTTCCTGTACGTGTGCTTTATATGACCATGATAATGCATGCACAATACATTAGACAAGTTCTGTTGAGTGTTTTCCATTCAGATAAATCATACTACAGAATTTAATTTACTTAAATACTACACAAAAATGCCCCTATGTTGCCCATCTCGCGATCGATAAGTAAGCCAACAACCAATTCATAACTACCACAGTTTGCTATTATGTGTCAAAAATTATTTTTGAAAATGCTCAAAACAGGGTAAGTGTTATGGTTAAGAATAATATTTATGGTAATTCTTCTGAGATTTGTAGCCACTTATTATTTACTAAAAAAAAAACTAAACGCTGGAAATAGGGTTACAGTTTACCATTAGAATTTAGGTTTAGGCTTAGGATGCAGTGACAAAAGAGTAGTACCCTAAATCTATTTCGTGCTTTAAATAAAAAATGTGCGACAGATATTGAGGCCATAAATGAGGGAAAAAAAACAACAGCAAATGTTTTGGATCGAGTGTTGGGCTACTTCTCAATCGCGAGTTGGGTGACATCTGAAATTATTAAAAATCCAGGTTTCCGAAACACGCCTATCCCCAAGCTTTTCAGATAAATAGTTACGGACCTGTACGGTTCTTTGGATCAAACGTTTAAACCCAGTATGTGTCTAGCACACACTACTTCAGTACAGCATTGACCTAATAAATGCAATATCTTGTGATGTATACAGGAAAAATTGCTGACCACAAAACTGGAATTCCTCAAATTTTGTAAACAAAGTGTAAGATGTGATTAGGATTACCAACTTATTCCTGTAAAAAGAAATGGTTTTCATGGGGCCATCCAAATGAATATTTTACAAATGCTGCTTGAAGTGACATTAACATGAAATTTGAAGAATTTCTTTACTTATGAACTTAATCTTGACACAAATGAGCATAGACGCACACAAAGAAAGTGATTTAACTGATGGCCATCAACAGTATTAGAGGAATATGGAGGGGGAAAAAAATTGGCAGCTGCAGCAAAATCTATTTTCATATCACTCACTACTTACAGAGGAAATTAGAGAAAAATTAGAAATGATATAACTGTTCATTACGTATTTAAAAAAAAAGAATTTTCCGCTCCCTCTGACCCTTCAACTTAAGACACATCTTCAATGAATAAATTATGATGGTGAACAAATTTATGATATTAGTAGTAAGACCATGTCATATGTCTTGATAATCTGTGGCAAGACAGAGACAAAGAAAATAAAAAATCTCTCTGGCAACATCTGAACAATAAACACCTCGCTGCTCATGATGAGATGATCAAAGTACCGAATGAAAGAAAGATAAATGTTAGAAAGGTATCAAACTCTCACAAAACTGGTAGTGCTGACAAGCTAAATAAGTTAACAAATGGCAATAGGTTAATTTTCTTATGAAATAATGATTCAATTGTGTAGTGTACAATATCAATGTTAAAGACTATAGCTGAACCAGAGATGACAGATGACCATACAAAGCTGTGACATTTGGAGCCTGACAATTTTAGCTCCAAGAAAAAAACCACTAAGACAGTGGTTTTCTTTTTCTTTCCTTTCTTGAAGGAAATAATACAAGTTAAAGATTTATTAATAGAGGCTAATATGAATGATAGCTGCATGCCAAGGGTCAGATTAAGACTTGTGAGGGGGTGGTTGGTGCCACACACAGGGGAAGAGGGAGGAGAGAAAGACAAGAAGAAAAAAAGAGAGAGTCAAGTTTGTCATGTCTAGACCCTGTTCTAGTTTTAGAAGAACAAATTATATTCAAAATTTGGGATCTCAAACAAATATTCGTTACGTACTCAAGCTGAGCATACAATACGTCTACAGCTTTGCTGAATGATGCCAACAAAAGGAATTTTGTAACAGGCGACACAATGAAGCTTGAGTGATCTCTTTATATGCAAAACAGCACATCTACAACAAGAACGTACTCCAAATGTCACAGTTACAAAACTTTACCAACAGAGTTCACATTTTCTATGATTACAGCCTGCTTCAAGTCTCCTTTAACTGCCATTTGGGGGCTCCATTTTCTGCAGAGCCGTTTCGTAAACGTTAAGGAATTTCTGTAAAGTGAGACAAAATCCCCGAGACATGGGAAACAATGGAAATTCAGGTCGAATATACACCTGAGATTCTTGGGAACCATCACATAAAACACTTTTAATCATGTTCCTGTCTTTGCCTCCTTGTATGGAATTCTGGACACTTGGCAAACTTTTTCCATTTAAATCAGCTGCAGCCTTCAATGTCAGGTCACCATCCACAGGAGATTTACAAGCATTAGAAGAATGAGGTACTGAAAGTCCACCTATAACCTGCGACAATTCATCATTCTGCGACACTGTCTTTGAAACTTCTCCATTCATATGTACAAATTTATTCATATGCTGATCTGTGGGCAACTCCAAACCAGGCTCTGCCGAATCAATATGAACAGCACTGACAGCCTGACTGGCTTTGCCACACTGTAGATCCATGCAATTATCTAATGTATTTTTACTGTTGCTTTCTTCTATTGTACTCTGAATCTGTTGCGGGGATTGATCAGAATTTCTTACACTTTCATCCCCAGTTGCCAAGTTGTCAGTTTGACTGCTGTATGGTCCGTTTGGCAAAATTTCATCACTGCTGGGGGGAGTTAAATGAGGTGCTTTAGAATGTATGTCTCTTCTGCCGGTCTCTTGCTGAGATAAATTTGAAGTGCTTGGCGGTGGTAGTGACTGCATCTCCTTGTATTGTGAGGATGCATATCCATCATCTATTGGCTGTTTTTTCTGTTGTTCATTTAGTTGCATCCAGTTTCGTAATCTTGAAATCATCCTGGGTGGAAGATATAAAAGCAAAAAAAAAAACAAAATAAGATATCTCAATAATGCCTTCAGCTGTTACCTTTGATTAAATGCAAATCTTACTATCAATATACACAAATCGCAGGTCTTACGCTGTTTGATTAGCACTTTTTTGACACAATGATGTTTGTAATTTATGCCATATGCCCGTTATATGCTTTAAAAATTTGATCTTATGCTGTTCACAAAATTCTGTCGGAGGCAGGAATATAACTTTCAAGTTAATTCAGGGTGGTGGGATGACCAAGAAGAATTGTCATTGCTAAATAAATTAATGTTATACACATAAAGGTCTGTTTCAGGCGCTCGTGAGAAATAAAGAAGCAGAAAACTTGACAATAGAAAAACAACAGAAGTGAGTGGCTTACTGGAGAATAAAACCCAGGACCTTCTGAATGGCACCCCCGCCTAGCTACAGAAGCAAATCACACCATTCTCCCTGCCAGCTAGGCACCATAGAAAATAATGCTTCGAAGACAGTTAAAATTGTCATTGCTAGCATAACAAAGCATGACCCCAAAATGGAATGCAGTTCTATGGTAATTCACAACACAGAACAAGATTTTAATTGCTACACGATGCTTCTTGAAGATAAGAAGGTGGCAAAGCAAAGCCAGCTCGATCCTTTTTTTTTTTTTTAAGTCTCTTCCAATATCTTTTGCCCCTATTGACCAAGTAGTCGTGCCTTCTACATCTGGCGGGGGATTGCTGTAGTGTTTTTTTTAAGAACTTTTGGGATAAAAATGTTGTAAAGTCATATGTATGGCTGGATAATTTTACATTGGTACGTGCATAAGCTTGCCCCATATAGTTTGTGGGAGTCCCTGAGGAGACAAAGAAAGAATTGACCTGCTCCATCATGTTGTAAAAGCTGACTAATATGAAGTTGTTCACCAGGCTGGCAAGCTCATCATGTAAAACAAATTGCTATAGAAACCACCAATGTGCATAGGCTTCCTCAAAGGAGCCATCAGCAGTGGTGGCTCCATGATACATAAGGAGTTAAAGAGGAGATGATGATGATGATGACTTGCAAAAGCTTAAATTATTCCATAAAACAATGCAGACTTCTTTACTGAGCAGATAAGATTTTAATCAGAAAGAAAATCTGTAATCTCACAAGCCCTCCCAAACAGAATCTCACCTAGGGCCATGTGCTTTAAGATACTGGTAAATTTCCTCCTTGAAGAGAGTGGGCAAGTTTTGGCACATTCTGATGAGAGACTGGACAGTTTTCAAAATGGCCATCTCATTGTACATCCGGCTGTTCTCCTGGCCTACCTGTGTACCCCGCTGTCTCTCATAGCCAGCCTCATTGTAATACGGTTCTGGTACAAGAATAAGACCTGGGAATGAAAGGAATAAAACTAAATTTCTGGCATATTTAACATTAAATCTCCTACACACTTAGATAAGTCAAGAGCGGTCATCATTTTCTATCTAATGTTGTGAAACAATTACACATTTATCAAGTTCTGTAACTTCTTGGTTGCTGTTTTTGTTGTTCTCCATGTGTGGGTATGCTATTAGCAGGTTTCCTTAGCGTGCATCCTATCCATCACCTTCTTCTCATTTCTTGTTCCACTGGTACTTGTCTGGTTCTTGTCATTAGTTCCATACTTTTGATCTTGTCATACCATTACAACCCTTCTATTCCATGCAAGCACCCATTTATCAAGTTCTGCGGCTTTTTGAAGCTATCTCATCTTGCAAATAGTGATTTTCTTCTCCTATGCCTTAGATAGTGACCATGTTTGACACAGACAGCACAGAGCTGGTAAAGTTATGCATGTTATCATCTGCCACTCTGTCTCCATTGGAGATGAGTGGGTGCCTGAGCAGTGGATTCAGTAAGCCATTGTGTGTCAGTCTGTTCACATCATATTTCCATTTTTTTGTTCATTCTACCATTCCCTGTGAACATCCATTCATTCATTACTATTCAGCTTTTCAAGCAGCATTGGCCATCAATTAACTTTTGTAAAGTCCTCCTGTCCTGTGAAATCAGCTCAAGGCCTTTCCATGTAATTCTCATAAATAAAACTGTTTCAGACCGTAAGGTCTTTTATATTTGGAGATGCACCCTAATATAACCGACTAGATTGAACAGGAGGACGAGGCAAAACTTTATTTAAAAACAAAAAAAATGTAATGCTCATTGCTTTCATTTCTATGCCCAGTTCTCTTCTCGATGTATTTTTTCACTCTCCCTCTACTTCTTAACCTGGGGATTCTAGAACAAGGACTGCCTTGTCATGCTATCAGCAGGTTTCTTTTACGTGCATCCTATCCTTCACCAGCATCTTTTGTCTCATTTCTTGTTCCACTGGTACTTGTCGGGTTCTTGTCATCAGTTTAACAGTGGTGATCTTGTCATGCCATTACAATCCTTTTATTCTATGCTAGTCCCCATTTATGAAGTTTTGTAACTTCTTGGTTATTGATTTTGTTGTTCTCCATGTTTCAGAGCCATAAAACAGGACTGACGACATGAGTTGAAGATCTGATTTTCGTGCTGAATCTGATTTCCATATATTTCCCAACGCAATGAAAACTCCTTGGCCTTTTGCATTATTTTAACATCGCTGTCCTTGTGCTCACAGTCTTCTAAATTATGCCAGCAGTCGCTTTTAGTTTGTAGTTTCCAATGCCGTTTTCTAAGATGTATATTTCATTCTACTTCTGTTCTTAAACATGATGATATGAGTTACCATTCACAGGACAGCATCACGATCCACCTGTATGCAGGTTTCATATCTGCATTCCACTGCACATAACTCCGCCTATGCCGGTCCCAAGCCCGGATGAAAAAGGAGGAGGGCGGCCTGCATGGAGGCCGTAAGGAGGCAGCCCCTCCACCATGCAAAGGCACAACAGGCCAATCACCTGTTTGTCTTAAACTATGATTACGAGCAATACAAGAGAGAAAACCGGACTGATTCTAAAGGTGACGAACTGGAACGGACTACGGACTACGACTTATGGAACTTGGAACACAAGAAGTATAAATGGGAAGGAAGAGGAGCTGGTGGAAGAGATGAAGAAAGCAAAACTAGAAATCCTGGCTATAACGGAAACGAAGAAAAAAGGACAAGGAGTCATGGATCTCGATGGCAACACGTTGCTCTACAGTGGTGTACCCATATCTGAAAGAGCTAAAGGGGGCGTGGGTTGCATTGTGGCCCAAAATCAAAAAGATAGTATCAAGGGATGGAACTTTGTCTCGGAGCTCATTATGGTTGTAAAACTAAAAGGAGAAACCATAGTCAACCTGGTCTTAGTGTATGGGCCAAATGAGGATGAGAGAGCAGAGGTCAAGGAGGAATTCTTCGAGCTGCTTCAAAGGACAGTGGATGACTGCCTAGATGAAGTTATCATGCTCAGAGATTTTAATGCCAGAGTTGGAAATGACCATGCTAGATGGGGTGGAGTTATCGGAAGATATGGAGAAGATACTCTCAATGACAATGGAAAGCGACTCCTTAGATTCTGCAGTGAGCAGAATCTGATCATTACACACACAAAGTTCCCCCATAAGCGCATACATGCATACACTAGATGTGAACCAACCAAGAATGAGAAGTCAGTGATCGACTATGCCATTGTTCGGAGAAGCTCATTCAGATATGTCCGAGATGCAAGAGTCTGGAGGGGGCCAGAGATTGGAAGTGATCACTACCTGCTAACAATCAAACGAACAACTGAAAGAGTTGCTCAGCCTAGGAACTGCCCAACATCACGCAAGAAACCAAGTAAACGAGCAGGAGAAATGAGCATTAGGACCTACAAGCTGAGAGAGCCAGAAATTAAGACCAGATATCAGGGGCTTATTGCTGCAGCAGTGAGCAACACAGAAGAACGACCTGATGACTTGGAAACCCTCTGGAATAAATTCAAGGATATCATAAAGACAGCTGCTGCAGAAGCATGCGGTGAAGTCCGACTTGGGAACCAGAGAAAGAGGACACCTTGGTGGACAGAGGAAGTCAAAGAGAAAATAAGAGAGAAGAAACTGGCAAGGAACAAATACTTAGGAGCTAAAACAAGAATTGGACAAATGGAAAAAAATAGAGAATATGTGACACTCAGAACAGAAGCAAAGAACAAAGTGCTAGCAGCAAAACAGAAGTCCCGGGAAGAATTTGGAAAAAAGCTAGAAAAAGATGCACAAGAAAACCAGAAATTGTTCTATAAGACCCTAAAGAACATGAGGAAGGAAAAACAATGCCCTCTCAAATTTATAAAGGACAAGCAAGGCAAATTGCTTACTGCCCCGAAGGAAGTAATGGAAAGATGCAAAGAATATTTCTCAGAACTCCTGGATGGTGAGCATGGTGAAGCATCAGAAATGATAACCACTAGCACAGAAGAGAAAACCAATGATGGTGAAGATGACATAAAGATGGAAGAACTGAGGCCAGCACTAGAGAAAATCAAGATGGGCAAAGCAGCAGGGCATGATGGTATAACACCAGAAATGGTTAAGTACATGGGAGCATCAGGCGACCTATTACTCTTAAAGGTCCTACAGGCAGCATGGTGCAACAAGACCATACCAAAGGATTGGGAGATTGCCATCATAACACCAATTTTCAAAAAGGGTGACAATCGACAATGTGGAAACCATAGAGGTATATCCCTTCTCAGTGTCCCTGGTAAAATCTACTCTAGAATCCTAGAGCAGAGACTCCAACGCCTAGCTGAGCCACAATTGGATGAGGTCCAGTGCGGATTCCGAGCAAACCGAAGTACTCAAGACCTAATCTTCACACTCAGACAGCTGAGTGAAAAGGCCCTTGAGTATAAGAGTGAGATCCATCTTTGTTTCATAGATCTGGAAAAGGCGTTTGACAGGGTCCCCTGGAGCAAACTTTGGGACTGTTTGGCAAGGAAGAATATTCCAGCACCTCTGATTCATGCTATACAGAGCTTCTACAAGTCTTGCAGAAATTATGTGAGGACAGCAAACCATAAGTCAGAAGAGTTTAGGACCACCACTGGTGTAAGACAAGGTGATATCCTATCACCTTACCTCTTCATACTCCTTATGGACGATGTCATCAAGGCATGTAAGGAGAGAACAAGAAAGTATTCAGTGGGGTACTGGAAGATGAGACAGGTCTATATTTCGGAGCTGGCATTTGCTGATGATGTTGCCCTGATTGCTAAATCAGAGGCACATCTCCAATCCAACCTGCAAGTCTGGAAGGAAGAGCTGGAGAAGAGAGGGATGGTCATAAGCAGCTCTAAAACAAAATCCATGGTGATATCACGAGAAGAAAGAAAACATCAGATTAAGTTGGGAGAACAGGTCCTGTAGCAGGTCGACCACTTTAAATATCTCGGAGCTATTATAGACCGAAAGGGAGGCATCAAAGAAGAGTTGGCCACTCGAAAAGCAGCGGCTGGGAGACTTTTTCAGGCCATAAATTGTGGATTCCTCAGCAAGAAAGAGGTTGGTAAGAAAACGAAGATGGCTGTATACCGCTCCACCTATGTCCCAGTCTTGACATATGGATGCGAGTCGTGGGCAATGACTACAACCCACAAAAGCCAGATCCAAACCTCAGAAATGAGGTATCTGAGGAAAAGTGGTTGAAGTAACAAGAAGAGACATGGTCCGCAACCAGACGATCCGTCAAGGCCTAAAATCCCATCCGCTGCAGACCCAAATAGAACAGTCCCAACTAAGATGGTTTGGCCATGTCTGCAGAATGGGAGAAGATCGGCTACCACGACAAGCATGGGAAACAAAGAGCCAGGGATCCAGACCTCCAGGACGACCCAGAGTCCGCTGGGAGGACAACATTAGACAATCTTTGAAGGACCGAGGACTAGAATGGAACCAGGCCAGGAAGAAGACAGCAGATAGAATGGTCTGGCGCTCTCTCTTCCAAACCATTACACCTCACGGTAGAAGGGGAACGACTAAGTAAGTAAGTATTCCACTGCACATGATTGTGATGCAATATTGTAATTCTGTTTTTCAGGAGGCCCAATCTTCTTCTTTTTCTCAATTAATTGTGTGTTTGGTCTTTCCCTGTAGGTATTTTATTGCGTTTTATGATGGTTGGTTTAGTTTATACTCGCACCAGTCTTCTTTTCTTTAAAGTTAATTGCGATCACGAGGGTTTTCTTTGTTAAATAATCGCGATCACATAGTCCCAGTTTCTTTGTTAAGTATATCTCGGTCCTTCCTTTGTTTATCAGCGCGTGAGTTGGCGGGGTGAACGTTAGACAATATGACGCAAGTGGGAAACGCGCGCAGTCGGGATAAACAGGTCACGACGTGCTTTCAAATCCACTGGTGTAGACCCCGTTATAAATTTTGTAAGCGATTCCATTGGTTTAGTAAGACGCTATAGCTATGACATAGGCCAAAAGTCAATGGGGATTTTCTTGTATATAAACCCGAGCGGTCTTTTAACGGACCCTGTGAGGAGTTAATGTGATTGAATTTGCAACAGGCCCCAAGTCTTTTAAATTTTGCATTTATTTACGTTTTCCAGGGAAAGATTACGGTGGGATTTTATCTTATTCGGGGTTTTTATTTCTCTTTGTATAATAATAGAGTTTGGACTTTTTGTGTAGATTAAGAATTATGGTTTCTAGAAGAGATGGTAGTTTTAACTTTTAGACTGGCACCAGCGCGCTGTTTCATTAAGATAATTCGTTCATGTAGAGATTTTCTAGTGTAACAAAATGGCAGAGCATTTCTGGTCCTTTCTCAATGAGCGCGTGGAACGGAATTTTTCCGCTTGGTCTTGAGTTCTAAAATTAGATAATGACCGCGGGCGATTCCTGGCACGTTGGTTGGTTCAGAGATCGACCCGCGTAAGAACAAAGCCAAGCTATGACTCACGCGTAGCGTGGGGTCGGCGGTATGAGTCGAATAAATACGCGAGTTAAGAACGCAACAGCCTCTCAGATTTTTAAAACTTCAAGCCGGGGAGATCTATGCCGAAATGGCATATGCAAAGTCAGATTGCTCTAAGCAGATAGTCTACTTTGGTAAATATGAAGTTAATTAAGCTTTAATAGTTTATAAGATTTTTGCAGAGTTTGTTTCTAGGAGTTAAAGTTAATTCATAGAAGTAGAGCCATCAATGCAAAAATTTTAATTGAATATAACTGACAGAGCAATTAGGTATCTTGTGAAAAGGTAGTAGGGAATTTTGATAGTTTCCTCAGAGTAGCTGTTTGTATAAATTGGAGTATTACTGTTATTTGTCAGAAGACAGGGGTATTTATTTTTCCTGGATTTGTGAATTTTAAATGGTGCAGCGTAAAACACGCTCGCGGAATTAAATTAATTTTAGTTCGTAACGGACATGCCATGAGTTACCCTCTTATCTAAATTATTATCAGAGTGCATTCATTCTTTTTATGAGATAATGAAAGCTTAAAGATGTGAGATGTTAAATACCATAAATTTGAGACACGATGCACGTAATTTCATTCTGATTTTCGAGGATTTGGAGAGGGGTACTGGAGCACGTGCTGCGTATCTTTTTCTAGATGGGTGAATCTGATAACGGAAGAGGAGAGGGGAGATAGCGGGGCATGCATTGTAAGATAGGATTTTAGTTCCTTTAGAGATCTAAATATATATTGTTATCAGAATCAGGTGTAAATAATATTCCCGACACGTGGGTGAAGATTTCCCAATATTTGATTTATAATGGTGGCAGAGGAAAACGCTAGGTATTTGTGTGTGTATTTAATTGTTCTTGAAATGTTTGTAAATTACCAGCAGACTAATTTGGGTAACGCTGTGGTAATAGAACGAGTGACTTTAAATGTTAGAGCATGGGAAATTGTGTA
The DNA here is from genome assembly GCA_024509875.1 of Oreohelix idahoensis. Taxonomy (NCBI): domain Eukaryota; kingdom Metazoa; phylum Mollusca; class Gastropoda; order Stylommatophora; family Oreohelicidae; genus Oreohelix; species Oreohelix idahoensis. The sequence goes on along the minus strand of JAMPIV010003908.1, from coordinate 1,318,960 downwards.
TTTTTCTCTGTGTGGGTAAAACCTACATTTTGAAGTCAGCAGTTACGGGTTTAGTTGGGATTTTTAATTAGTCCATATCCAATAGACATATGTTTATAATGGTGAATTCATGGAGACGGGAGATTATTGTCTCGGGTGAAGTCTATTGTATTTTGGTAGCCAGGTAAACACATCGATCATTGTTAAATAGTAGGGCCAGGAATTTACCGGCAACAGGTTCATTCAGTGGTCAGAATGTTGTGACGGCTAACCTAAGCCGCCAGCATGTAAGAGATTAAGCCAGCTGAGTCTGGAGTTAGAGTTGTCGATAGGACAGTTTTTGAGGGGAAGTGAGGGTAGGCATGTTTACTAATCGCTGAAGCGATACTAGAGCATGGGAGCTGTATTGAAGATTTGAAACTTAAGTGTTAGAGATTTGAAACTTAAGTGTTAGAGATTTGAGACTTAAGTGATTGAAGAGTTGGGATTTAAGTGTTAAAGATTGAGGGGTAAGGGAGTTTAGTGTTAATGATATGGAAAGATTTGTTGTGCGATATATATTTGTTATTGTTTTGTCCACAGCAGAGATTTTCCAGGCGTGGCAGCTAGGGCTACAGTAGTCCTTCAGCTGGCTAGAAGTTCGCCGGTCTTCTCAGGAGAAGAAGAGTCGGCAGAGCCAGAAAAGAAAGTGGAGTGGTGACAAGGTGGTCACTGGTGCAAAAGTCTTTGTACCCAAGAGAGAGCAGGGAGCTGGAAGCACAGACTTCTTCAGCAAGAACAGATGTTCTTAACAACTTCGGAGCTATTTACGCTCACGTTAAGCACACACTGATCTTAGGCGCAGGGCCTAAAAAGTGTCGTGAATTTCGGGCATAATAATCCCGACAGCCTTGAGCCCAAGAGAGGGGTATTCGGGCAACTGCAAAGTAATAATTCGTCTATTTGGAAGCAGCAATAGACCACGTCCCGAGTTAAGTTTACCAAGCAAGTCAGCAGCTACAACAGGCGGAGAAGAGGGGAAAGGGTTAAAATCCCTCTTAACTGCACCAGATAGAGAGAGAGAAGGAGAGTAGTGGAGGAGTTTCCTCAGTAGAATCTAGGAGTGTCAGACAGACACCGAACAGAAAATAGAACTTAGAAATTTTCGTCAAGTTGTGTAGGAGATGTTAGAAGAGTTCGTTTTCGTGAACAGTGTGTTAGCCAGGAGAAGGTTAATTTGTCCAAAGCGGAGAAGCTGTGTAGACATTTTTTTCAGATTTAGTGACGTCTGCAGACAGACATACAGTAGTAGTTAGACAGTGGTAGTTACTCATCAGCTGATTTTTAGTAAGGTGGATCTGAATGTTAGAGATCCCACTTAACCAAATGTTGTATTACTTACCTTTCTTCCTTACAGGTTGAGGGGAGGGCGACGGTGGGGTTACCTTACTTAAATCACTGTACTTTATTGTGTGTGTTCTTTCTAGGTGTGTGAACACGCATGTTAAATTCTATTTTGTAGTATGTTATATGAATTTTCTATGGTGTAAATAAAATCCATTGTAAATTTCAGGCTGGATCAGTCACTTTATTCAACATACATGTTGTCTGTAAGTGGTGTCTGTGGTGTTAAGTAATTAAACCTTATCCCAGTCTTGGTAGTTAGAGGTAGTGAGGTTATCGCAAAACATTACGTCACCTAGTGGCAAGGGAGAGTCAATTTAGGTTCTTGACCCTTGACGCCAATAGCTTTATCTCCCACAGTCACTGTCATTTTTCTTCTGAAATCTATCTTCTTAGTCTTTCTTTCCACTAGGGTCTAGTCTTTTTAGGTAGACAGCCTCTAGTCCTAAATCCACTTCGTGACAGACCCCTTTGTCTGATGAAGTTCACTACCGTGAATCTTGCATTTATCGTTCTGCGCCACGCGGAAGAAAATGCGATAAACTGGTATGTTCATATTTTAATTAGAGCCGTAATATTAGTGGGTTCTTTAATAGAGTCGTAGTCTGATTTAGTAAAGTTTTCTTCGGGAAGTTAACTTAAAGTTATAAACTTAAGTGCCATCCATTACTATCTTTGTAGAATGATGTAAAGGTAAAGTGTGCCTAATTCTTTTCTAGGATAATTGGCAGTATATAGGAGTGTGTAGTTTTGAGATATTCACTGTGTGAGGGTTAGCTATTAAATACATGGGCGCTCTGTAGTATGTACAGTGTTGGGTAAATACCATTTATTTCTGTATATTTACAAGTGTAATTTTATTGGGCATCTAATGGTGCGTATGTTATTTTATTGTGCCTTAAATGTTTGGTAATGCAGTAAGAGGAGTAATTTAAATTTTGGGTTAAGTCGGGAAACCTCATGTGAAATTTTAAAAAAGGAGACCAAGGAATTTCGGACAGATTTCTCTAGTTTGAATGTTTTGACATGAGGTTAGATTCACGTAACAAAAGATTAAGGTCAGACAGTGTCGGGAGTTTTGTTTACGTACCAGAAAGATTTTCGTTGAAGCGGGGAAAGGAAGGAGTGTGAGATTGAGTGACACGTGGTTTGGATATTTATGTATTGTTGTGCATAGCGGGAGAAGGGGAGTTTAGGGATTAAGGGAGTTATATGTTAGAGATGAGTTTATGGTTGAAGTTGTACATTAGATGCATTTCTTTTGTCTACAGCGGTTCATGGTACAGTAGAGGAGTGTAGTTTGTCCCATACAAATTACCATGGCAAAGTTGGCATCGCAGAAGCCGAGAGCTCAAGATATCGCCAGAGGAGAAAGTAAATAACCTACTAGCTCAGGTAGCGAAAGGAATTCTTCATCTGGGAACAGGATTTGTCTTAAAATCCAGAGCACTTAGCTTATTTTTCCACTCCAACAACGGCACGTGTCCAGGAGATTGGTCTAGATTTATACAGCCAGAAATCAATGCTGTGTTCCCCTAAATCCTGAGTGGGTTAACGGGGCAAGTCAGAGAAGCTATTCAGCAGAAGAGGAGCTTCTATATTTTAGTCAAGTACCTCATGCTTGATAAGCAAGTCATCACTGCAGTCGTCAGAAACTGGGAGAGAGGGTGAACATTCCTGGTTCTGATAAAGTCAACGAGAGAATTCGTAATGGAGACGCCACCTCAGCAGATGCCGAGAGTGTCAGAGAGACACTGAAGCAAATAGAGATAGAGAGTGAGATAGGGATAGGAGATAGCTGGGACCAGTAAGGTCTGATGATATTCTTAGAGGATAGCCTCTGAGAAATAGATGTTATAAAAGTCTACTAGTGTAGCAGTTCAGTATTTTAGTTTGCGGCGCTTATCACCTTACGAGTTGGAGGCTGTGTAAACATTCATTTAGGCAGAGTCAGCAGGACAGAGACAGTAGAACAATCTTATAGTAGTAGGAAGTGGAAGCTAAAGTTGATGCCCCACCAGTTAGAGTGTGGTTTCAATCACTAATCATTCTATTTTTCCCCAGCAGGGTGACTGACAGAGTGAATGTGGTTGTGGGTTTCATGTGGCTATCAATTTGATCGGTTCTTTGCTTTTTCAGGTATGTGCAACAGTGCACGATATTTATTTCTTTGCTGTATGATGACATTTAATGTTTTATTGTGTAAATAAAATATCTATATACTGTATACTGGATCAGCTTCTATACTATACTGTACGTATATGTTGTCTGTATAATGGTGTCTGTGGTCGTAGTAAAACCTTATCTCCTTGTGTTTAAAGGTAGTCAGAGGGGGGTGAGGCTATAGCAAATTGTTAGTCATGAGTGGCAAGGGAGAGTCAATCCAGGTTCTCACCCTTGAGCCAATAGTCTCATCTGTCCATAGTCACTGTCATTTTCATCTAAATTCTATCTTCTCGGACTTTCTCATACTAGGGTCTTGCTTACACTCAGGCAAACTCTATAAACTTAAATCCACTTCAAGACAATGATCTAAAAATGACTATGAAAGCTCCCTAGTCAAACAAATGTCCCAGACCACAGCATACCTTGAATTGAAACTAACACTTGCAGAAGATTGGACTTTGATGTCCACACCTCTGTCCCTTTCCCTGCCCAAGTACCCAACAAGGACACGCACACCTGTAAATAAATCAGTAATATGTCATGTTTGGCAAAAGAAAAACTATAAAATACCGTGTTGTGATATTATCATTGATCTTATCTGTCTATGCCTCATTTAATGAGTAAAAATTTTCTTTGAATGATTAATGTCAGTTTCTCAACATTTTTGAACAGTAATGAAAGCAAATGATTGAGATTGTCAACTATAAGGAAACTTGTTGATAGCATTACAAGGCAGACTTTGTTCAGGAATTTCCAGGGTAAGGAAGGTAGAGGGAGACCAAATGCATGTGAGAAGAGAACTGGAGGCATAAATGACAATGATGAGGAAGACATGGAACTGATGGCATGGGACAGGAGGACTTGGCATGAGTTTGTTGAAGGCATATGCTGCTTGGCGAGCTGAAAGGCGATGATGATGATGATGAAGTAGCTGAGGTATATAGCTATAAAAGTGAACAATAATATTTAAATTGTCTCACTCGACACCACAGATGCATTACACTGATCATATAAAGTAGTCCCAGTAATCTAGAAATTATTCTCAACTTATCAACAGTAATATTTTACAAACTAAATCTTTCTCTTATCCTTGAAGATATAACGATCCCTATGATTAGTCAGCTTAATTACTGCATTTTGTGTCAAATGTGATTTAATGAACTGATATAACCTTTCCATCCTCATACAGATTTGGGTTCAAACGGTCACTGCAGTAGGAGTGATAGTGGCAAAGAGGTGGGGCATTTGGATAGTCGTTAGGCAACATCATGTCAAACAAGAACAAGGCATCCTCATAAGGTGTGCCTGCTGGACCAAGGATCACGAATGAGTAGAGATCCTGTGGGGGTAGAGAGTATCAAAACATTAGCATGGTCAAGAAAAGAAATTCACAAAACACACTCTACAGACACACAGTTCTTATAAAGTTAATTAACTGAAATATACTAGATGCACATTTTTCACTAGTAGATTCTGATTGCCTAATCTGACTACTCCCTTCCTACCTAGTGCCGTCTACAACAAAGACTGACTTTACATATTTTCTCAGCAACCTCAACCGTAAGCTTTATAACTTCACAAATCCTCATGTACGGAATAACATTTTTCCAGCTTCCTTTGTCTTACGCACCACAAACTTGTTCTCTGATTAAACACAAAATGATGCAGCAGTTCTGAATTTTATTTTTAAATTGCCATGAATTTTTATAGGAAGCATTCAGAAGGAACCTTGCCGTGAGTTCTGTGTTTCTATTTGTTATAAGACAAGATGAAGCATTTATCAGTAGTGAAATTTGGTACATTCATCATTTTCCATGCAAGGTGTGTCAACAACTTATGCTGAGCTGCATTCCATTTTACACATACATACATATATTTAAAAAAAAAAAACTATATAGTTTACTACAAAGGCACTCCCTGGCTTATGAAATATGTGACTTATGTAATCTCGGAACTTTTATGCAACTTTCAGGTAAGCCTAAATTTGTATTGTTTTAAATTTCCAAGTTAGAAGAATTTGATGTTCTACAACTGTCGTCAGTCATCAACATCTGGCCATGTGGTGCCCTGCGGAATCCCCACAACTTAAGCAGCAATAATACGATTTGAGAAAACGGATCCCAATGCTGTGTGGCTTTTGTAAGTTCAAAGTTTATATGTTAGCCCGTTTCCAGAGATTTAAAAAGAGAAGAAAAAGTCCACTTTGCAGTCATCTCTCGATGAGTATGTCAGGATGACTGAACAGCCTACACCTTCCACCTTGCTACGACCTTCCATGGCACAACAGCCTTCCATATCACAAAAGTCGTCCACCATTTCAGCTGTCATCCCGAAATTAAGTGCTATTGTCAGAAAGCTTGCTCGACACTTGCCCTCATAAATATGTAGTGACTTAAGATGTTCTATTTTCAATCACAAATATAAATAAATTATTATTTTTAACATATGATTTTTTTCCTCTCACTGCCCACCATACCAAAGTAACATAACATTATTCACCACTTCAAAGACACTCATTACCAAGAAAGTATGTACGATGTAACATATGATGTAGTATGTAAGCTATAAGGTGTGAGTGAAATATCTATTTCCAACTTAAGCAAAGGTCTACAGAATAGAGCCTAACTGCCAGGGAGTGCCTGTATATAACAGCAGCTATTGCTTGGCACCTATTCTAATTTGGGCAATCGCTTTCAGCTCTGCCCATGACTTGCCTGTCACCTTGGCTTCCACTTCCATCATTCTTCCCCATGCTGTCTTTGGCTTTCCTACAACTCTTCCCTGCTTCTGTGGGTTCTAGTCCAGGAGTGTCTGGTTGCATTTGTTGGTTGTTACCTGAGGATATGTCCTTTGCATCTCTACTTTCTTCTTAATCTCCAGCTGTACCAGATGTCATAATACTTTCAAATAAACTTTTCTAAAAAACCTTTTAAATCTCTGTTCAGACAGATTCTTAATACCAATTACATTGTCTTGAATTTACATTATTAGGGTGAAAAATTATGGCACATAATTTACAACAACAAAAAAAAGAAATAATATCAACTATCAATTTAAAACTTACCAGTCGATCCTCAAATCCTTTAATGAAAATTCCATCAGGCAGACTGGTTTGAAAAAGTTTGAGCTGAAAACAGATCAGGTTTAAAATATTGCTTAGGCAACTACCTATAAACTAGACACAGTAAACATATAATTTTAAAACCCAAACACAATAAATTATTAAATATGTGCTGACTATCTAGCTCTTAATGAGCAGTGCACTTAAACATGTGAAATGTAGATTAGTGGAAAAAAATGCAGTTACAGGATGAACGAACAAATAAATGAGTACCTGACGCTGCACTTGGGTAGGGAAGGCAAAGGCAGCGATGAAGGGAACTGGTCACCCCACCTTATACATAAAAAAAATGGACCTAGTATGGTGCAGTATCTAACACTTCACTACTCTACAGCAGTGTCTGCTATGGGACAACAGTTAAACTAATTTTTCCACAGATCCCTTATTATTTTCCTTTTTAACACTCTGTTAATTAAACATTTTTAAGCTTCTTCAGCTCATGTTTTTCCATTAAATTATTAATGTTATTCAAGGATTGCTGCTGCGTAAGAATTCATCAATGTTTAATCTCTTGAAAACCATAAAAGATTCATACATTGTCACCCACATTTCTTCTTTTTCAGATTGCATGGGAATCTCCATTTTACTCACTTCTGCACTCTTCTTGACCCACATGTTGACAGAATTAGTCCTGTCCCATTCCCCTTAAATGCTGTTCAGATAATTGTTCTCAGGCGTCCCCTTTTTCCTTGCATTAAGATTTGTTCCGTTATGTGAATTTCGAGCTGTGAACAATCGTTACATAAAATGTCCATAATATGCCAATTAACATTTTTATTTGTGTTAACATTGCAATCAGCCATTTTAGTGCCTCATTAATGTTATCATAATAGTAGCTTGTTACAGAGCTGTCATATCTTTGTCCTTTTTTGCTCCTTATAGTGCATGAAACCACCATTGCAGCTGCCCCCCCCCCCCCCCCCCCCCCCCCCCCCCCCCCCCCCCCCCCCCAGGAAACCGACACCAAGGTATTCATGTGCTCTTGGCACATAGGTGGTTTCTGCCCAGCAAAACTTGTGTTTTTACATGCTGAAGGGTTACCAGCCCCCCCCCCCCCCCCCCCCCCCCACCCCCCCCACACGGCTAGTCGGCCTCTTAACGCAAGCATGAGGAAGCAGTTGTATTATTCTTTGTCTCCTCAAGAGACCGACAGGAACTACACAGGGTTATGAAAGTCCTTGGTGATGTTATTCATTAACAAACGACTGGAGAATTAATTAACCATAACCTTGAAACTGATGGTCCTTCTATTTCCTGGAAAATGAAGAGGCTAACAGATTGGCAAAGGACGGGGGGAAAGTTACCTCAACTTGACACAAGCATAACTTATGAAGAGGCAAAAAAGAGTTTGATCAAGTGCTGATACAGGAGCAAAGTGGGAAGCAGAAACCATCCAGGCCACACACAACGAAATCATGTGTATTACCAGCTCAGCAGAAGAGAAGTGAAATGTGAACAAGTGGTAACCTTCAGACTTCGCACAGGTCACTAACAGTTTGGATACTTTTATTTAAACAAGTTAAAAAGATAGGAACGACTCTGACGGAGTGTAACGGTGGGCACTGATAAAATAAATGAGGATGCTGAGCATCCTACTTCACAGATGCCCAACATATGAGGAAAACTGAGAAAGAGCATATGGCCATCACCACTACCATTCCTAGAAAAAGCTCTTTGGAAGGTGTCAACAACAGCCTCAGATTGACCACTGCTTTCTTTGAACATATTCAAGATGAAGAACGTATGAACGGTGAACGAAGAAGAAGAAAAGATAAGAAACTGCTGGTTACTCTGAATTCGAAGGAGAGAAACTAATTTCAGTGCTATTCTTGTATACTCCGTTTAGCCCAAATGCAGATTAATTTGCCCAGAAAGGTAAAAAAACTATGATCTGAAAAGCAGAATGGATACCCTACAAGATGAAAGCCACACATTTGTTTCGCTCCTAAACTCAGCTGTGCTACAGTAGACTTCTGCTGTATAACAAACAGCTCATTTTAAAATCACTGAACTTGCTTAACTTAAGATGATACTTCTACATACTTAAAGAAAAACTGATATGGAAGAACTCCAATACACTAAAAAATTAATGAAAAATGAATCCGTATGCAGAAAAAAAGTGCACAGGTAGATCAAGTTGCCAGACACACACAGCACTGATGAGATACAGGTTTTGCGTCACTGAACTGATTGGGCTGTCAAGTTAAAAACATTATGGATAACTGGGGGAAAATGGATGGCATAATCCAATTATGACAGATAATTGGTTACTAATGTAAACTAACATGGTTTCAGATCCCTGTCCTGAATTTGCACAGAAGCAATGTTAAAGCTGCCCTGTGTAACCCTCAGGGTCTCAAACTAAACAAACCAAAAAAAAGAGCAGATCTACTGCTTCTTCTCCCCCTAAGGTGCAGGCTTTCCTGCAAGGGAGGCTTGCTTCATAATGGAGCAAAAAAGGGATATGAAGCCTTTGGCAACATCCTCTAAAACTGTAAATGGACACATTTTTATGACAACCAACCTACTGTTGAGTCGATGATGCCTGAAGGAAAAAAAAACATTCAGTGACGTATTTACATCAGAACAGATTAAAACAAAAAAAGAAAACATCCTTCAGATGATCTGAAAGGCAGTTTTTCTGCAAAAGAACAGGTGGGGTTTTAACTTGTAAGACTGAAATTCAAGCACTCCCAACAGAAATACACGATATCAAACTCAGGATGAAGAATTAGCTGGAACTGCAAGTACAAGATGCATATTTTCTATACCAGTTACTGATACAATGACTGATTTTATTTAATAACAATGAGGCCCTGAATACTGTACCTCCTTCCGTATTGCTGTTCTGAAAACTCGTGGATTTGCTGGTTGGCTTTCTCGAGAAACATACGTGTGAAATGACTGAACTTCTCCATACATATCAAACCCTGCAAAGTTAGTGGAAAAAAAAAAAAAGGTTAATCACATGCAACTTTTAATCCCCAGTTGAGGTGGGATTTTTTAGACCGCAAACGGCTCCGGGATTGATCCAGCCTCATGAATTGGGTACCAGAGCAACTCTGGGAAGGTTAAGGCGGCCAGTGTGATGCTGACCACATCACCCCTAGTGTGCCGATGGTCAAGAAAATATGGGCTTATTACCATATTCCCAATATGCCTCAATGGGCGTGTAACGGGATCCTTTACCTTGTTTTTTTAAACATGCAACTACACCCACAAAAAAAACAAAACAAAGGGACATAAATTCTAGGGTTGCAAATTAATCTTCTTTTTGTTCTCAACTGCAATAAACTTTGTTGTAAAAAATGCCACAATGGAAAAGACCTGCAAGAGGACTTAGTGGAGCATTTTGTACTTGGTGTCAATGGTGAGAAGATCGGCTACCACGACAAGCATGGGAAACTAAGAGTCAGGGAATCCAGACCTCCAGGACGACCCAGAGTCGTTTTGTAATGGAGGACAACTTTAGATAATCTTTGAAGGACAGAGGACTAGAATGGAAACCAGGCCAGGAGGAAGACAGCAGATAGGATTAGTATGGCGCTCTCTCTTCCAAACCTCTACACCTCACGGTAGAAGAGAACGACTAAGTAAGTAACTGTGGTGTGTGGATCAAAACAAAGACCAAATGCAAGACAAACTCAAAAAAAACAAAACAACAAACACCGGCACCAACTAGATGTGTTGACCTAGAGATAACATCAAGGAATCTAAATTTATGGACGTTAAACAGCAAACCAATAAAAATATCCAAGCATAAATTAAAAAAAGCCAACACCGAGACAATTAAACACTCAACAACTTAGGAAAGCACAGTGTCAGCAGATGGACCCAGGCCCACAACAGGCGAAAGCCTGCACAGAACTTAACAGCCATTTGTTTTTGGCAAGACTATGTCATTGGTTTTTGGATGATCTTAGATAAAAAATAAAGATCAATATGCAAGACAAAAACTGAAAAAAAAAACAAACAACACAGGAGGCAAAGCTATATCTGTTGAGCTATTAGTAATGCCCAGAAATCAGAAGGTACGATATCAAAGCCATATATAAACATTCAGACCATTAAAGTTCAAACAGAAGTCTTATAGAAGCAATCAAGCAGAGAACTGGGACAGCAAATAAGGCAATAATACTTGCCAAAGTTATACATGGAGATCCAAGATTTGCAGTCCAAATTAAATACAAGAATGAAACCATTCCAAGCCTGCATACACACTGTTCTTATGTAAGGAGCAGAAAATTAGATTTTGGATTTTTTTTAAAAAGTAGAAAATACCCTCACAGGATGTGAAAGCCAAGTATTAAAAACAAAATTGGATAACTTGGAATGAGAGAGTAAGAAAAAAAAAGCATTTAAGAAAATACATGAACAAAGAATGCCATATCAAGATTAAATGAAGAAGATGGTGAAATCAAGTATACTATACACGAAGAGACAGCCTAGACAAGCAACAGGCTGGACTCCATACTTAATGGAGGGAAAATCCTCAGGCTAGTTCCAAACTGAACCACTGATATCTTATATACCATTAAGAGTGACAACAATGACGAAGTGATACCTTTTGTACCACTAAATGTGGCATCAGCCACAATGATGAACTGATGCCTTATGTACCATGAGGTGTGGCAGCAATGATAATGATAAACTGATGTACCACTAAGTATGACAGCAATGACAATGATGAACTCATGTCTAATGTACAACTAAGTATGACAGCGGTGACGATGAACTGATGCCTTATGTACCATGAGGCCTGACAGCAATGATAACAATAAACTGGTGTACCACTAAGTGTGACAGCAATGACAATGATGAACTCATGTTTAATGTACAACTAAGTATGACAGTGGTGACAGTGATAAACTGATGCCTTATGTACCATGAGGTGTGGCAGCAATGATAATGATGAACTCATGTTTAATGTACAACTAAGTATGACAGTGGTGACAGTGATAAACTGATGCCTTATGTACCATGAGGTGTGGCAGCAATGATAATGATAAACTGATGTACCACTAAGTATGACAGCAATGACAATGATGAACTCATGTCTAATGTACAACTAAGTATGACAGCGGTGACGATGAACTGATGCCTTATGTACCATGAGGTCTGACAGCAATGATAACAATAAACTGGTGTACCACTAAGTGTGACAGCAATGACAATGATGAAATCATGTCTAATGTACAACTAAGTATGACAGAAGTGATGTCAAAGCACACTAATTAGGGTAGGGGGAGGTGCTAGCTGGCTACCCCTCACTCTTAGGGCGTTACCACTGCCTGTGCTGGATTTGACTACAACAGGCAATGACTCGTGTATACTAGAGGACCACACGAACAATGGCTGACACAAGAAAACAAGGCTTTTAACCAGCTAATGTCCCTTTATTATCAACATCACAACTTAGCCACACACGGCCATAATCAAATGCAAAATATATATATACGCTGCCACTGCGAGTTAATATACAATATCAATATACAAGTATAGGCAATATGACAACCTAACTGCTACGGTGAACCTCGCTCACCCGAGCGGAAAGAAACATTGTTATTTCAAACTGACCACTACCAAAAATATATCACTCGTACTTACGAGAAAAGCCTCAGCTTACAAAATCACCACTGAGAGAATCAACTACCTCTCTGGGAAAATAACATCAGGACAAGACTCTAATGGCAAGCACTGCATCACAATATTCCACTCCAGATGAACAGCATACAAGTGTGATAGCAATGACAATGATGAACTGATGTACCACAAAGTGTGATAGCAGTGACAATGATGAACTGTGGATGAATAATTGTAACAGCATGACAATAATGAACTGATGTACCACTAAGTGTGACTGTGATGCAGTACTGTGGTTTTATTTTTCAACAGGCCCCATTTTTCTTCTCCATGAATAATTTTTGTGTTTGGTCTTTTTCTTTAGGTAATTAATTGCGTTTTATAAGAGGGATGACTGTAGGGTTTAATTCTAAGACTTGCACCAGTCTTCCTTTCTATTAATTAATTGCGATCTCGAAGGCTTTTCTTTGTTAAAAGTAATCGCGGTAACTTTTATTGTAGTAAGCGCGTGAGTATTATTTAGGAAGGGTATATTGGCAGACGTTATAAAACACCCACCCGCGGAAATGGGGGATGAGAAGGAAACACTACCCAGATAACGTCGAACTTACGTTAGAGCGAATCAAAGTTAATTTTGCTCACGCGGTCGGTATAACTAAACTAATACAGATGAAAAACCTATGGCAAGGCACAAGCAAAGAAACAAAGTTACAACTGATCAGAGCATGTATATTCCCAGTAGCAACATAAGGCTGCAAGACTTGGACACTCAATAAAACAGTTGCAAAAAAGGTTACATCATTTGAAATGAAATGCTACAGAAGGATGTTGAGAATACCCTTGACAGAAAAAAAGACCAACAGAGAAGTACTGCACTCACTAAACATACAGGAACATTGGCTCCTAAATACCATCGCAATAAGGAAGCTGAAATTTTTTGGTCATATAAAAAGACATAACAGTCTGGAAAAAATAGTGATGGAAGGCATGGTCCCTGGACAAAGGGGAAGGGGTTGACCTAGAGGACGGTGGACCCAGGACATCACAGAGAGTCTGAACTTGTCTTTGGCTGATGCAGGTCGACTTGCCCAGAATCGTGATGCGTTCAGAGCAGCTGTAATGGAGACAACGTTCTGGAAAGAATACGTCACATGATGATGATGGTCGGTATAACATTATTTAACTTTGACGTAATATGGATGCGCGGCTGTAACATATCTGACTCACGAGTTGCTTTCAAATCTAATTGGTGGAGGTCACGGTTGTTAATTTTTGTAGTGATTTCATTGGTCTAAGAGGGATGCCAGCGATGACGTGGGGCATAGGTCAGCGTGGTTTGTTTTATGATATATACGCGCGTCTATTCATTAGCGGGGTCCTTTGTCTGCAGAAATATACAGCCGTGAAATCGACGTAGTTATCGACTTGCTCTGACGAGAGATATTTGGTAACTGGGTATGTTGTTAAGTTAAATTAAAGTAGGAGATAGTCTGTAAGATCTTTTTGTAAAGTATAAGTTTTCTTCAGGAAGTTTTAGTTTAATTTCTTAAACAGTAGTGCCATCAATTGCTATCTGGTAGAAATAATAAATAAACTAGAAGTGTGCCTATATTATTTCCTGTGAATGAATAGCAATATCATCCAATTGTATAACGAGGGTTGGATATTACCTAGATAAGGTTAAGTCCTTAGGTTATGTCAATAATTGTAATTGTGAGAGCCGATATATGTAACCTCGATTTAATTATAATGATTGCAGTGTAAATATGCTGGGTAATTGTGTACGTAAATTGGTTGTGCAATTAAATATTATGGAGAGGGGATTTTAAGATACAGTTGACATTCAAAAATCCGGCCTTCGATAATCCGGTTCCTTCAGATTTCCGGCATGGATTTCGGAGCACATTTTTAAATTTACCGCGTTGGCGCACCACTGTTTTCTGGAGCCGTTTATGTTTTGATGCAGCTGTTGGGTCTTGCTTGCACGTGTTAACAGGCATTCCTGCTCATTTTATCATTTATTTGCTGCTGTATAGCCCCATTATGGATTGTACAGGTAGTCATTTTCTGTTAAATATATACAGCATATATAACCATAAAAAATCCGGCATTTTCAACAATCCGGCACTCCTCAGGTCCAGAGGTTGCCGGATTTTTGAATGTCAACTGTACTTGATATATAGTATTATTTTGGTAAGGGAGCCCAGAGAAGGGGTGAAGTTAACCTTATTGAGAGTACAGGAATTCGGGTATTTGTCTATGGTGTTTAAATTATAACCTTTTGTGTCAGTAGAAGAGGGTCTAGATGGGATTTTATTAGTCCTAGAGGATATATATATATATATATATATATTTATACTGAAGCACATTAAAAACACACCACTATTATATATACTGATGCCGAGAAGCTGGAAAAAAAAGTGTGGGAATGGATTTTCCCCGTGTTTGTCATGAGGCAGAGAGCGAATGGTTGCTGGAATGGAAAGTACATGATTCAACCCACGGGTTTGTGTACAGACTACATGAAAACAATGAAAGTTACACGTGCAACACGATTTCCAACAGCTATGACCCTGAAAATGTGTACGCGTTGTGGCAGTATACTCGGTATAAAAAGGCTGTTGAGACAAAACACCCAGTACATGTGCTTGAAATGCCACGACTATCTGAAAACGACCGCCAACGAGCCATTGGTATGTTGGAGACCGGAATGAGCTCACGGGCCATTGCCAGAAGGATGAATTGCCACCACAGCACTATTGTATGTCTCAATGAACGTTACGGAACCACTGGCAGTGCCCGGGATAGACTTCGGAGTGGCCAACCACAAGTTACTACCTCTGCGCAAGATCGTCATATTGTGCAGAGTCACCTAAGGAATCGTTCTCTCCCGGCAAGTCAAACAGCAATAGCAATAGTGGGTAGACGTGGGCAAGTCTCTCGAATGACAGTCATACGACGACTCAGAAATACAGGCCTTACTGCAAGACGACCTTATGTTGGGCCAAACTTGACTCACAGACATCGTCAGCAGCGCCTGCAATGGGCAGAGCAACATGTCAGATGGACTAGACTGCAGTGGAATGCTGTCCTATTCACAGACGAGAGCAGATTCAACATATCCTTTGCTGGACGTATGTGGATTTGGCGACGGTGTGGAGAGCACTTTGCAGATTGCTGTGTTCGTCAGCACAACCGATTTGGAGGTGGCAGTAGTCACATTTGGGGAGGATTCAGTTTTCACCATCGCTTGCCTCTTCACGTCTTCCGTGGAAATGTTAATGCTGTGACATATCGAGATGAGGTTCTGGATGCATTGGTTGCTCCTGCGTTCACAAATTATCCAGACTTGCAGCTTCTCCAGCAAGATAACTCATGTGCGCACACCGCATGCATTACACAGCAATATCTACAGCAGCAGAACATTATGACGATTGATTGGCCTGCCCTATCACCAGACATGTCCCCTATAGAACATCTGTGGGACGAGCTTGGACGCAGAGTCTACAGGCAAGGTTCTCCAGCTAATCTGCAACAGCTCGAAGCTGCTCTTACACGTGAATGGGACTTGATTCCCCGGAATTTCCTTCAGAGACTTGTGCGTTCCATGCGGAGCCGCTGCCAAGCTTATTTGCAAGCACATGGTGGACATACCAGATACTGAGGATAGTGTGAATGAATTTTTTTATTGGTTGCATTTTTGGTTTTCTCCCTTGCCTGCACATAATGCAATGAATTTCATAACAATCAAATGTACAAATTAATGACCAGCATGGATTCATAGGAAAATGAATAAAGATTCCAAATATGTAAACTTGTAAACACTTATATTTACATTTCACACTCTGTTCCTGGATTATACAGGTGGTGCGTTTTTAATGTGCTTCAGTATATATACATAGAGATGTAATTTACAAGTGATTTATATTACGTAGCGGGATGTAATTAATATTTATGAGACGGGAGTTAATCTTTCCTAGTTTATATTGTGTAATCGATTGTACTGACCTGAGACCGCCTGTAAAATTAAGTATGGCTTAGTATTTTAAGTACAGGAGTTCCGTTTCAGTGTATGAATGTTGTGACGGCAGACGGGCCAGCCAGCACAAAAGATTTAGGTCAGCTGTGTTTGGGGTTTCCTAAACAGAAAGGTTGAAGTGGGGTAGTTTTGACCTTTATATAGGAGTGTTGTCTATCGCTGTGCATAGTTGAGGAGGGGCAGACGGGAGTTGTATTTATTTAAGGGAGTTGGATGTTAGAGATGATTATATTTGACATGTTGTATATCTGTTGTATTATTTGTTTCACAGCAGTCAGTTTCACGGCAAATTGGGAGGGTGTAACCAGCCTTCCAATTTACAACTGAAAGTTGTCGTCTCAGGAGCCTAGTGCTCAAGATATCGGCAGAGGTGAAGAGCCCTGGTGACGAGGTGGTTACTGATGCCAAGTACGGCTGCCACAGAAAAAAGAATCAGTTCCATTTTCAGTGAAGCATCATTCAGCAAACGGATTTCTTAAAAATCCTGAGCTCTAAGCTCATATCTTCTTCTTCTTCTTCCGTCCTTAGCCACCAACCGTCAAAGCAGTCAGTGGCCATTACGCCTAGTGGCGTCTTAGGGCAACAGCAGACAGGTTTTCTCTGCCGTTGTTTCCCATCACGCCTAGTGGCGTCTTTAGGGCAACGACAAATCAGCCCATTTGCTGTTGTTTCCGTAATCAAAGTGACTTGCAAACGGGTGATCAGCCCGTTGCAGTAAAGCTCATATACACACACCGAAACAAAGGCACGTGGCCTGGTGTCATCATTTAAAAGTTGGTCATAATAAAACCGACGGCCCTAAACCCAATGAGGAGTAACCGGGCAGGTGAAATATGTTTCGGCAGCAGTGAATCCTCTACATCCTAAGTCCAGTGCTTAGTCATTATTTCAGAAGTCATCAGCAGTAGGAGTCCGGGGGGGGGGGGGGGGGGGGCGGGGGGGGGGGGGGGGGGTGACGGGATAACATTCCTTTCCCGAACACAAATCGAGAGGAGGTGCCTAACAGAGACGCCACTTCAGCAGAAGATGGCAGTGTCAGAGTATACACTAGGCAGAAATAGAGGGGAGAGCGAGGTGTTAGAGGCAGATGGAAAGTGTGTTAGGACAGCCTCTGAGATAGCAAATTAAAAAGGTCATTTAGTGGATCAGTGCTTGTGAAGCAGTGGTTAACATTGTAGGACACCAGTTAATGAAATTATAGAGTGTAGACACTTAGTACGTCTGCAGCTAGACCGTGGTGTTAAAGTTAATAGTTATATTAGGTTAGTTAGGAGTGGTGGTACTTAAACTAGAGACCCCCTTCTTGTAGTTTTGTTCTGTTAATCCTTAACTTCCTTTCATACAGGTTGCAGGAGAGGGTGAAGGTGGTGGATGATAATATCAATCCTTTTAATCGGTTTTTCCTTTTTTCCAGGTGTGCGACCACGCATGGTATTTATTTTGATGTGTACTTTATTTTATTGTGTAAATAAGACTATATAAACTGTACACTGGATCAGCGTCTACACTATACTGTACCTATATGTTGTCTGTACAGTTGTGTCTGTGGTCTTTATGTAAACCTTATCTCCTTTGTTTTAAAGGTAGTCAGAGGGAGCGAGTCTATAGCTATTTTTTGAAGTCACGAGTGGCGAGGGAGAGTCAATCTAGGTTCTCACCCTCGGGCCAATAGGCTCATCTTACCACAT
Organism: Oreohelix idahoensis; assembly: GCA_024509875.1. Taxonomy (NCBI): domain Eukaryota; kingdom Metazoa; phylum Mollusca; class Gastropoda; order Stylommatophora; family Oreohelicidae; genus Oreohelix; species Oreohelix idahoensis. Next base: position 1,301,001 of record JAMPIV010003908.1, on the reverse strand, counting down.
TCACTGTCACTTAAAAACTAAATCTATCTTCTCAATCTTTTCTCATACTAGGGTCTTGTCTTACACTCAGGCATAACTCTATAATTAAATCCACTTCGTGACAGTGACAACAATGACAATGATGAACTGATGTACCACTAAGAGTGACAACAATGACAATGATGAACTGATGGACCAATAAGTGTGACAGTAATGACAATGATGAATTGATGTACCACTAAGTGTGACAGTAATGACAATGATAAATTGATGTACCACTAAGTGTGATAGCAATGACAATGATGAACTGATGTACCACTAAGTGTGACAACAATGATAATTATGAACTGATGTAGCACTAAGTGGAAAAATCAGGAAAATAATACATTCTACACACTAATCAACATTTTATGAAACTATAGAAGTTCCCTGGCAAATGTCGTGAACTCTGTAAAATTCTCTGGTAGTTGAAGTCACCATATCAGGGAATCCCCTGTGTATTATTGCACTTGACCAATCAGATTATTTCGCTTCACCAATCAGAGAAGAGTTTCCCAGAATGGCCAAGTAACATTCACAATGGCGAGACAGTGGAATGTTCAAACTGTGTAAAATAGGTTAGAACTAAGTGAATATTTCCAAAACGGCTAATGGGAAAGGATTCGCCCTTTATCCAACTTAGCAGCAGATGGAAGACAGGTATGAACTTCCTTGGTTTATCACCTCTTGCCATATTTGCAGAGTAATTGGCAAAATTGCGCGAATCAACAAAGAAGCGAACACGCAAAGGCGAATATAAAATTAAAGATAAAATGGAAGAATGCTCAAATTGGAGTCAAACTTTCACACAAAGGAAGCCGAAAGTAAGCTAACATGAAATGTATACAGGTGAAAGTGATAGGTGAAGTGGATAGACAGAACGGATGGGATCCTCATTACTAGAAAAGCACATCTGCCAAATTTTTACCCTTCGTTGGATAATTTTGAGTAGACCAAGAATGCATGACGTAATTGCTCTCCGATACGGCTGCAAGTTGAATATATATAGAGGTGAGATTTTAGATCAGGAGACACACAACGAATCCAACAGTTAACAAGAGCGGACCAGATGTATGAGAGCTGATACTGCATAATTCATTTAGTCCTAGAGAAACTGCATTAGAACCAGCCATACTGGGATCCTGCATATTGTTTTCTGAAAGTCTGAGGGTATGTTGAATTACGTTAATAAAATTGTATTCTGAATGCTTATATTGACATGACATAATGATATTAAGCATGTACAGTACAAGTTATTACATTGTTTTGTATTAGGATATGGATAATATTTATTGGGATATCAAGTATGGCTCTTTGTCACTTATTGTGAGGTGATTATGGAAGATTGATATCCCATAATATAACCAAATCTTATCCAGCCTGGCACTGCGAGTAGTCCTTTTGAGGACTGGTAATTGTAGTCCTTTTCAGGACTGGTAAATGCACGCCATCAAGCTATCAGCACTTGTTAGAGCTGGCTTGGAAGACTGGAGCTCAAAGAGTTCTTACGTTTGTATCATACTCCTTTCTGTATATATCTGTTGTATCATATCCTTTGTTATATTATTATGCAACTACTAGGTTTGTAATGACACTGACACTTATGTAACAGACATATGGGCACCTCATACTCGTGCACAATCTGATGACACTAACACACACACAATAGGATTTGTGGTATATGTGGAAAGATACTATCCACAAGGCTTATCAAGTTGCAGCTTTGACGTTCTGGTGGTGGATCCAACAGTGCATTCTAAAGTAATGTGATGACAGAACACGAAAGAGGTTGGACCACTCCTGAATATCTGGTCTCCACATTGTGATGCTGCCATCAATGGTACCTATACCTTGTAGCGGTATGGCAGCTTGCGTACCCTGACAATCCCCAGAGCTATGCCAGTGGGAGTTTTACTCCTGGTAGGTTCAACCAAGCTGGACTGGTCTGTGTGGGTAGGGGTCAGACAAAAGCTGGTACCCTGGTCCTCCAGGTTGGGGGTTTTAGCATAGGGCTGACACCCCTGTCTGTGTAAAAAAAACAATGAAGTTACGGAAACAACAATAAATGAACAAACTTTGCTGCGGGATGGACATTCTGAGTCTGTGGCTCGTATGACTGTCAGTGGTGAAAGCCGAAAGGAAGCCACTGACATGAAAACGGATGTCCTGACCGCAAAACAGGATACAAGAATAGGTTTTTGGAATGTCAGGACAATGTACGAGACTGGTAAACTAAGACAGGTCACGGCAGAAATGAGAAACTATAGGTTACACATTCTAGGGATAAGCGAGAGCAGATGGACAGGGGCAGGAAAAGTTAAAACAGCAACAGGAGAAACAGTACTTTACTCTGGAAGAGAAGATGGACAGCACAATGAAGGTGTAGCCATTATTCTACAGAAAGGAATAGAAAGGACATTACTGGAATGGAAACCCATCAACAACAGACTGATAAGATTAAGATTGAGAGGGAGATTCACCAACACTACAATAATACAATGCTACGCACCAACGAATGATAGCGATGAGGAGGTCAAGGATGAATTCTATCAACAACTGCAGAAAGAAATGGAAGACACACCTAGATATGATCTTGTTATAGTAATGGGAGACCTCAATGCGAAAGTTGGTACACACAATACATATAACGAAAGAACAATGGGGAAATGCGGCAGTGGAATAGCAAACGAAAATGGGGATAAACTAATAAGTTTCTGTAGCATTAACAACCTGGTCATTGGAGGAACACTCTTCCCACATAAAGAAATTCACAAATTAACATGGGAATCACCAAATGGTTGGGACAGAAACCGGATAGACCACATCATGGTTAACGGTAGATGGAGACATGCATTACAAGATGTGAAGGTAAGAAGAGGTGCAGATGTGGGAAGTGATCACCATTTAGTAGTAGCAAAACTGAAAGTGAAACTAAGAAGGGCTGCACCAACTGTAACTACACAGAAAAGGTTTGACATCAGCAAATTGAAGGACTCCCTTACCAGAAAAGCTTTTGCGGCCGACATAAAGAAACGATATCAATTTGCCAAAAGTCAGGAAAAGACATTGACTGATGATATAGACCAGAATTTCAACACCATTTCAACAATATACAAAGAAAGCAGCAAATCATGCTTGGGATTCCAGGAAAGGAAGAAGCAAGACTGGATAACACCAGAAACATTAAACACCATAACGATGAGAAAGGAAATGAAAAGAAAGAAAACAGAAGCGAACAGTCCCCCAGGTTAAAGCAAAATTATATCGCGAACAGTAAAGAGCCAACGGGAAAAATCTGGGCAAGGAAAACCCTGTTTGCCAAGTCACTTCGATTACGGAAACAACAGCAAATGGACATTGATTTGAAGGCCGTTGCCCTAAAGACGCCAGGCCAGTGATGGGAAAACAATGGCAAAGAAAGTCCTATCTGCTGTTGCCAAAGACGCCACTAGGCGTAATGGTAGAACTGACTGCTTTGTACGGGTAACGGTGGCTAAAGGACGGAAAAGAAAGAAGAAGAAGATAGCGAGGGTTAAAGTACACAGTCAGCTGGACAAGGAAGTTAAACGCCAAACCCGGGCCAACAAAAGGAATTTCCTAGACGATCTTGCAAGACAGGCAGAGGAGGCAGCACTGAGAAATGAACAAAGCACAGTATACAAAATAACTAAATTCATCAGCGGAAAACGAGGTGCAAACAATATTACATTAGTAAGAGATAAGCAAGGAAATCTCATCACGACAGCAGAGGGACAGGAAACAAGATGGGCAGAGCACTTCAGAGAAACTCTGAACAAGGAACCACCAGAGACACAATTGAATGTTCCTGAGGCTGAAAACGATCTAGATGTAAGTACAGACACTCCACGAAAAGAAGAAATCATCACAGCAATCAAAGGGTTAAAGAACGGCAAAGCTCCAGGCCATGATAACTTAAATGCAGAGCTATTTAAGACAGACCCTGAGCTAGCAGCAGAACTATTAGAACCACTATTTGCACAAGTCTGGAAAACGGGGACAACACCATCAGAGTGGAACAAAGGAATAATTGTCAAATTGCCCAAGAAGGGAGATCTTGCAGACTGCAATAATTGGAGAGGAATCACTCTTCTCTCAGTTCCCAGCAAAATACTAGGCAGGATAATTATACAGAGAATTTCAAAGGCAGTAGACCACAAACTGAGGAAAGAACAAGCAGTATTTAGAAAGAACAGAAGATGTGTAGATCATATATTCACTCTCAGGAACATTATAGAGCAGTGCTCAGAATGGCAAAGACAGCTTTACATTAATTTTGTTGATTTTGAAAAGGCTTTCGACAGCACACATAGGGACAGTTTATGGAAAATACTGAGGGCTTATGGAATTCCAAGCTGCATAGTGTCAATCATAAAAAGCCTCTATGCCAACTTTACGTGTAGTGTTGGTCAGAGCAACCTGACCTTTGAGGTGAAGACAGGAGTACAACAGGGATGCCCCTTATCAACCACTCTATTTTTAACAGTCATAGACTGGGTGATGCGCCAGACAACAGAGGGCAGTCCAATAGGAATAAGATGGACAACATTTTCTACATTGGAAGATCTGGAATATGCAGATGACATTGCACTACTAGCACATTCACATCAACACATTCAGGAAAAAACGGATAGACTTAATAAGTTTAGCCAGCAGGTGGGCTTGAATATCAATTTAAAGAAGTCTGAGGTCATGATGCTCAATGTGAGCAACCCTGAGCCCATATCAGTAAGGAATCAGCAACTGGTACAGACAGATACCTTCACATACCTAGGAAGCATAGTAACACCAGACGGTGGGGCAGGCAAAGACATCAACATCAGAATGAATAAGGCAAGAACAGCCTTCTTTAGCCTAAACAACATTTGGAAGTCCTCCCAATACAGCACAAGCACAAAATTAAGATTATATCAGAGCTGTGTGCTTTCTGTGCTTCTCTATGGTGCAGAAAGCTGGAGAGTTACAGAGAAGGAAATGTCAAAATTGTCCTCTTTTCACTCAACATGCCTAAGAAAAATTCACCGAATCTTTTGGCCAAATACCATCACTAACCAAGATCTGCTTACTCGTAGCAAGCAAGAGGACATGCACACTATCATAGCTGGCAGACGCTGGAGCTGGGTTGGTCATGTCCTCAGAAGAGACCCCGATGCCATCACAAGAACAGCTATGCTTTGGACCCCTGAAGGAAAACGAAAGAGAGGCCGACCAAAAACAACCTGGCGGAGGACTGTGGAAGCTGAGATGCAAAGAATGAACCAGAGTTGGGGCACTGTACGAAGGATGGCCACCGACCGAGCAAAGTGGAATCAATTTGTTGTTGCCCTACAAGACGCCACTAGGCGTGATGGCCACTGACTGCTTTGACGGTCAGCGGCTAAGGATCAAAGAAGAAGACATTGTGATGGTAGTCCAGTATATTGACTAAACTGAGTAAATGTGTAAATACATATCCTTGTTCATTCCAAATACCAAGAAAAGAGAAGATTAAGCAATAAAGCAAAAAATGTTGATAACTTCTGAATTTTAAAAATTATTTCCATGTTCTGTATTTGTGAATTGATTAATTGGGAATAATTTATAAAAGCATAGGTGTAGTCGTAGTGAGAAGGTAAGATAGGCTCTTGATTTATATCACTTTACCATCTGGACAAGAGACTTAACAGTCTGACTATATCCTGTGCCATCCACACACTAGTGCTTATTTCTGAGACTGGGGTATTTCAATTGGGAAAGTTTACCTTGACTTGATCTATTGTTCATCTCAAATTACCCATCTCGCCACAGCAAATTTAATCTTAAATTCTAATCCTTGATAACATACCTTTGCATGGAACCTGCATTGCTTTGACATCCTCAAGGGTTACAGCAGCTTCTTCTTTCTGGGACAGAGAGCTATTAGAAGGGAGCACTGAAGAGCCATCTCCATTAACAACATCACAGGCTGCATGATCTTGGTTCTTTATGATCTCATCCCCTTCACTGACTGCAGTATCCGTCAAAGCTGGCTTTCCAATGTCATCAGTTTTCTCTTCACACTGATTCACAGGAGGTACACAGTTTTGAGTCTGAGGATTTGACACTGATGACATGGACTGGCTTCGGTTTTGCACTTCATTCACACAGTCACCTTCATCATGCTTTGGTGAAGAAGAAACACATTCTGAGTCTTCGTTCCTGTCACACTCCACAGGCCCACTCAAGCTGCTAGCAGGCAGTGTTGGTGCATTTACATCCTCTGCGACAACATGTTCATTTACAAAACTGCTATGTTTAACTGTAACATTCATAAGTCTTCTAGTCCTTTTGTTAACTTCTTCATGAATTTTTAAGATTTGTTTTTGGAGATTCTGGCAAATTTTGTAGCAAAGTTCTTGAGCAACATGATTAGCAGCCATGGTTTCATCTTTGCTTTTCTTGGCTTCATGACCTGAGTCATCACACCCATCTGATTTTGTGCGTTTGGCAGCCTTTGATACACAGTTCTCACCAACAAGGTTAACATCTTTATTCTTCTTCTTGCTTTTAATGCCCAAACTGGTATTTGATGGATCTGAGGATCTTCTGTCACTAGCTCCACTTCTACTACAGTCACTAATAGCTGGATCAACTGACTCCTTTATTCCTTTTGACCCATAAGATGCATCACAGGCATGTTCTCTGACTAAATCTGATATGGCTGGGGAGTCATGAATAAGCACACTGTTGGCACTGCACTCAGAAACTTCGCTACCACCAGCTGCCTCAGAATTCACAAGTGAGAATGAAATGTCACAGCTGTCCCCTTCTCCAGCGGGCACTTGGAGTGACACTTCAATGTCCACAGATTTTCTCTGGGCAGTAACACGCATTGTCTTCCCACCAATTGGCACTGTAACAACATTCTCCCCATTCTCAGCTAGCAATGAATTGCTCCAAGCTTCAAATAAATGAGACAAATGCTTTGAAATTTTGTTTGCCTTGTCACGTCTCAGCTCTTTCTTGGCCTGAGAGATTAATGACTGAAGTTCGGGATCTAAGAAAAATGAAGACTGGAGTATTTTGTCCAAGTCATGACAGCTACGGTAGATGCGAATAATATCATGAAAGCATTCAGGTACAGACACAGTAGAAATATCGAAGACATTGAGAAGTTTTTGTAGTCTGACAAGGGCAGTTTCAGCACGGCACAATAAAGCATCCAATTCTTGTTTGTGCTCACAAACTGCTCCCTGATCAAAACCACTGTCATCTTTGCCATCTCTGTAGAAACTCAAGAGAAGGAAAAAGGCATCATTTTATGCTGGGAGGACAGATCCTGGAGCATGTCAACCACTTTAAATACCTTGGAGCTGTCACAGACTGGAAAGGAGGCATCAAAAAAGAGTTGGCTACCCGAAGAGCACCAGCTGGGAGACTTTTTCAGGCAATAAATTGAGGATTCTTCAGCAAGAGAGATTGGCAAGAGGACATAGATGGCTGTATACCGCTCCACCTACGTTCAAGTCTTCATCTATGGATGAGAGTCATAGGCAATGACTACAACCCACAAAAACCAGCTCCAAACCTCTGAAATGAGGTATCTGAGGAAGGTGGTTAAAGAGACATGGTCCGCAACCAGGCGATACGGCAAGGCATCAAAACTCTTCCCCTGCAGACCCAAGTAGAACAGTCCAAACTACAATGGTTTAGCCATGTATGCAGAATGGAAGAAGATCGGCTACCATGACAAATTTGGGAAACCAAGAGCCACAGATCCAGACTTCCAGGATGACCCAGAGTTCGCTGGGAGGACAACATTAGACAATCCCTGAAGGACAGAGGACTAGAGAGGAAGACCGTCGACAGAACAGTATGGCGTTCTCTCTGGCAAACCTCTACACCCCAGGGTAGAAGAGGAACAACTAAGTAAGTACATTGTATCAACCTTACACTCAGGCGTGTTCATAACATACGAAAATAACAACTCAAGTGTAAGCACACAAAAATAAGAATCATATCACAGCATCTGATATGCTGTTTAAATATGCTTTTATCTCAGTGTAATCCCGAGTTCACAACAACAGCAAAGGAACAGGTAATGGGTGGGAGCATACACATACCTGAAACATCAAGCTTAAGAATGGGTTAAAACAGTTCCAAAATTTACTGGTATCACCAAGACAATAAACATAGGGTGTACAGAGCTGTTAAAAAAAAACATCACATCTCTTTCATACCCCAAAACATGTCCTTCCCTGTTCATATCCCAAATCACATACTACTCTTCTGCACAAATGAAGTTGCACATTTCTGCGATGCGTACACAAAGCTGCGCACACCAGTATTCAGAAAGCTAACTCAGCTCTCACAATGCTATAGTAACGCATACACTTTCATTCTCATGGCCTGTACCCAAAAATACTGTGTACCCAACAACTTCTGTGTCTCACTGCTTTTTTTCTAACACCTACTGCCCCCTCAGTCTTTCCCATACTTCTGTCATGCAACAATATTTAACTCATACATCAATCAGCACACAGTCTGAAACTTAACACCACAAACATGCACCTTTGACACACACTTTTGGCAAACATGGGGCAACATTTCAGGCTATTACTTGCAGGTGTGTCAGAAACCATTACATTTACTTCAGGGCTCAACATTTTAAGTCAATATGTGTTCTGTTATAATTTTCCCCACTTTTAAAAATGTTGATAGCCTTTTAATTTCTAACATTAATTGTCTGAACTGATACCAACTTCTGTTGTCTTCAAATCATTAGTGAAGCATTTACTTCTCTCCATCTCTTCCCAGGAGCATAAGTCACTGATGGAAGTGTCAGTATAAATTAGCCTGGGCTATTTTTCTCCAGAAACAGCCCATGATTTTATGTCAGATCAAGGCAATGTGAAGAAATACATGCTGCTCTTGCATAAATTCCTGCGTAAACCTTTAACCAAGACCTCTGAAGCACCTCAACATAAAGCATCCTGAAAACTTGATAGTTAAAGAATGCTTGACATAATCTACACTGTTGATCTACGCTTTTTCTGTGGCTTTTCTGCCATACCAAAATTTGCTGAGTTGGAGTCCTGGGCATTCCAAAGGATCTTTACATCTGGTATCATGCCAGAAGAGGGGAGGGAGCAGCTTACTGTGCATTCCCCGCCATCGATGGGGGCTCTCCCAATAAGCAAGGCTAAAATTTCGTACTCTGGTTCTGGTCTCACCCAAGCAATGTCATATCCTGCAGAAAGCTATTTTCTCAGCTTCCCTCGCCTGTCACAAATTCTTTATTTGATCCTTCTGCACGCAGCTAAACAGTTAAAGCTAAAGTTGAATCGGTGGGCTCAAGTGATTTCTCCCAAGCTTATTGCACAGTGATGGGTTCTCAACATGTTTCACCACAGATGGAATTGTGACGGTGGGCTATTTTGGTGTGGCTAGTCGATTCCTGCAGCATTGGCCAGGCAATTTGAAGGTTACCTGTTTCCAGGATGCACCATGTGGAGGTGCTTCAGGAGTGTGGTTAAATTTCTATTCCTGGAATTCATGTGAGAGCAACATGAATGCTTTGCATCCCCTGTTTTTGCTGGCAATAATGCATTTCTAAAGTTTTAATTGATCAGTATACAATCAATTTGGTTACGCCTTTTATTATACCTGGCTTTTACATGTCCATGCTCTTCTTGAGTTCAGGTTGAACCAGATGTTCCCTATGATCATTTTATGATGACTCATTTTACCTTTTTTTTTAAGTTAAATTTTGTTAGGATGTTAGGATGTTCCATTTCATGTTCCTGAATGTAGCTTTGGCATTTCTATACTTTTCTTGATTTGTGTTTCACTTTTGCTGCCCTCTGTAGTTATGTGTCCAGGATATCTTCTTCTTCTTCCATCCTTAGCCACCAACCGGCAAGCAGTGTGTGGCCAGTACGCCTAGTGGCGTCTTAGGGCAACAACAAATTGATCAATCTATTGCTGTTTCCACCACGCCTAGTGGCGTCTTTGTGGAACAAAAACAGACCAAACAATCTATCATTGTTTCCGTAATCAGATTGGTTGGCAAGCAGGTGATCAGCCCACTGGCCAAGTCCAGGATATGAGGAACTTTTACACTTCTAGTACCTTCACAACTGTTCTCATTTTTAAAGTTTGCTTTTCAGCTGTTTTTGCTAATTACACTGACAAACAACATTTTTCTTTCTTATACAAGAATAAGTTTTCTTAGGTCAGTTTCTTGCGCTGATTTCAAATTTGAAATCCGTTTATCTCTATCACGTCGGGTTCTTAAGATATTTGTGAATAAATATATTTTTGGGAAACCGTTATTTGCTCCATTTCATTTTTACTATATAACTTTTAAAAAATTAATAAAATGCAAAATAATTCTACTTTTTATACTGCTAAAAGATGCATGACACATGTTACGTTATATTTCAAATAGTTACTGTATTTTGAAATAATTCTGAGTGAAATATGGCTTCTAGAAGTTGTAGAAATTCGGCTTATCTGTTCTGTTACGTGTGCGGATATTTTACCGATCGTGTTCACCAGAAAAACTTTACACCATTGCTAAAGAAAGCATATGAACTTTATTTCGATTCGAAAGTTGATGATGCAAATAAATCTTGGATGCCAAATGCAGTTTGTTCGACTTGTGCAAATACATTGGCAGGTTGGTTACGAAAATCGCCGAAGCATAAGTCGATGCCTTTTGGAGTGCCAGTAATATGGCGTGAACCGACAAATCACGCTACTGATTGTTACTTCTGCTTGACAAATATCTATGGTTTCACTTTTAAAACTAGAAAGTCTGTGGTTTATCCAAATATTGAATCGGTTTCGAAACCAGTGCCTCATGATCCAATCACGTGTCCGATCCCAGTTCCACCAGAACAATATCCGTTGGACGTGAATGAACCATCAGAAAGTGATAGTTTACCTGCTTTAGAAACTAATTCTGACTCGGATTATATACCGGTGAATGATGGTGTTCACTTAATTAACCATTCAGAACTTTCAGATCTAATACGTGATCTCGCTCTCACCAAAGGACAAGCGGAATTACTCGGTTCGCGACTCAAAGAATGGAATCTTTTAGCGCCCAATACTCCGATATCTAAATTTCGTCATAGACACAGAGAACTTGTTCAATACTTTGAGATGGATGATGACATTTGCTATTGCAAAGATGTAAAAGGTCTAATGGTGCACCTCGGTCATGAGCACATAGTCAACGAATGGCGACTTTTCATCGACTCTTCCAAGACTAGTCTAAAAGCCGTGTTATTGCATAATGGAAATTTATTTTCATCAATTCCAGTCGCCTACTCTGTTCATATGAAAGAAACTTATAACAATATGGCTATACTTTTGGCAAAAATAAAGTGCAATGATAACCAATGGCGGATTTGTGGAGACCTAAAGGTCATTGCAATTCTCACGGGCATGCAGACTGGGTATACTAAATTTTGTTGCTTCCTATATGAATGGGACAGCCGCAACAGACAGGAACATTATGCAAGAAAGGTGTGGCCTATCAGGGATCGTATGCAGCTCGGGCATAAAAATGTAATACACGAGCCATTAGTTAACAAAGACAGCATCATTTTACCACCGTTACATATAAAGTTGGGGCTCATGAAGAATTTCGTAAAAGCGTTAGATAAAACGAGCAAAGCTTTCACTTATCTTTGAGAAAAGTTTCCGCAAATTAGCGATGCAAAGATAAAGGAAGGTATCTTTGTAGGACCTCAGATTAGGAAAGTTATTGCAGACAAACAATTCGAGAGCTTGTTACATGGTAGTGAACTTCGCGCATGGATGGCATTCAAATCGATCGTCGATAACTTTCTGGGAAATCACAAATCTGTCGACTATGTGCATATTGTTAAGCAGTGCATAGATGCATACAGAATTGTGGGCTGTAACATGTCCCTCAAAATCCATTTGCTCGATTCGCATCTTGACTTTTTCCCTGACAACCTTGGCGAAGTCAGCGATGAACATGGAGAACGATTCCATCAAGATATCGCCGTAATGGAGTCACGTTATCAAGGACGGAGGAGTGTGACCATGCTTGCCGATTATTGTTGGATGCTTCATCGCGATGTACCACATGCCATTCACCGACGAAAGTCGACTGCAAAGAAATTCAAGCCTACATAACTGTTATACTTCTTGTACAAATGATATTGTAATACTGTATGCGTTGTTAAAAAACTTCAATTGCGTATTTCTAGAGATCCCGACCTGATAGAGAAAAACGGTTTGCAGATTTAAAAACAGCGCATTAAAATTGACCAGAAAAACATAGAAATGTTAGAGAAAGAAAAAAAAAATTTTTTTTTGTTAGCCAGTGTTATCATAGTTTTTGTTCTCTCAGTCCAATCCATATTTGTAACTTTTGCTGTTTACTTGCTTCACTAGTCCTGGTAATTCTTGTTCATTTTCTGCTAACAAAGATGTATAATTTGCTTATTGTAAGTCGTTTACTGCCGAGAAGGAAGTAATGGAAAGAATATTTCTCAGAACTCCTGGATGGTGAGCATGATGAAGCATCAGAAATGATAACCACTAGCACAGAAGAGAAAACCAATGATGGTGAAGATGACATAAAGATGGAAGAACTGAAGGCAGCACTGGAGAAAATCAAGATGGGCAAAGCAGCAGGGCATGATGGTATAACACCAGAAATGGTTAAGTACATGGGAGCATCAGGCGACCTATTACTCTTAAGGGTTCTACAGGCAGCGTGGTACAACAAGACCATACCAAAGGATTGGGAGATTGCCATCATAACACCAATTTTCAAAAGGGTGACAATCGACAGTGTGGAAACCATAGAGGCATATCCCTTCTCAGTGTCCCTGGTAAAATCTACTCTAAAATCCTAGAGCAGAGACTCCGACACCTAGCTGAGCAACAACTGGATGAGGTCCAGTGCGGATTCCGAGCGAACCGAAGTACTCAAGACCTAATCTTCACACTCAGACAGCTGAGTGAAAAGGCCCTTGAGTATAAGAGTGAGATCCATCTTTGTTTCATAGATCTGGAAAAGGCGTTTGACAGGGTCCCCTGGAGCAAACTTTGGGATTGTTTGGCAAGGAAGAACATTCCAGCACCTCTGATTCATGCTATACAGAGCTTCTACAAGTCTTGCAGAAATTATGTGAGGACAGCAAACCATAAGTCAGAAGAGTTTAGGACCACCACTGGTGTAAGACAAGGTGATATCCTGTCACCTTACCTTTTCATACTCCTCATGGACGATGTCATTAAGGCATGTAAGGAGAGAACAAGAAAGTATTCAGTGGGGTACTGGAAGATGAGACAAGTCTGTATTTCGGAGCTGGCATTTGCTGATGATGTTGCCCTGATTGCTAAATCAGAGGCACATCTCCAATTCAACCTGCAAGTCTGGAAGGAAGAGCTGGAGAAGAGAGGGATGGTCATAAGCAGCTCTAAAACAAAATCCATGGTGATATCACGAGAAGAAAGAAAACATCAGATTAAGCTGGGAGAACAGATCCTGTAGCAGGTAGACCACTTTAAATACCTCGGAGCTATTATTGACCGAAAGGGAGGCATCAAAGAAGAGTTGGCCACTCGAAAAGCAGCAGCTGGGAGACTTTTTCAGGCCATAAATCGAGGATTCCTCAGCAAGAGAGAGGTTGGTAAGAAAACGAAGATGGCTGTATACCGCTCCACCTATGTCCCAGTCTTGACATTATGGATGCGAGTCATGGGCAATGACTACAACCCACAAAAGCCAGATCCAAACCTCAGAAATGAGGTATCTGAGGAAGGTGGTTGAAGTAACAAGAAGAGACATGGTACGCAACCAGACGATACGTCAAGGCCTTAAATCCCACCCCCTGCAGACCCAAGTAGAACAGTCCCAACTAAGATGGTTTGGCCATGTCTGCAGAATGGGAGAAGACCGGCTACCACGACAAGCATGGGAAACAAAGAGCCAAGGATCCAGACCCCCAGAGTCCGCTGGGAGGACAACATTAGACAATCTTTGAAGGACCGAGGACTAGAATGGAACCAGGCCAGGAGGAAGACAGCCGATAGGATAGTCTGGCGCTCTCTCTTCCAAACCTCTACACCTCACGGTAGAAGGGGAACGACTAAGTAAGTAAGTAAGCAAGGTGTTTACTGCTCTTCTATGGATGTTTAGTCCAGGAATTTTTTGTATATGTTTGAAAATTGTGTTGTTGTTTAACTAGAGCTGTTGAGCTTTATGCTAATTTGCAGCAATACCAAGTTGAAGTCTCTTTGGTATCAGAACTAGGCTTTTCTGCCCTTCCAAAACGTGTTGGGTTGTAGTCATGAGCTCCAGTTTCTCCAGCTTGGCTTGCATTTAAAGGATCGTCACATTTGGTCCCAAGCTCGTACTAAGAAGCATGTAGCATACTGTGCACTCCCTGCCATCCAAGGGGGCTCTCCAACTATGCAGAGCTAAAATACTATGCTCTGGTTCTTGGCTTTCCCAAGGAATGGTCATGTCCTGCACAGTGCCACTTCTCAACGCCCACTGCCTATCATTGGGTCCATAATGAGATCCTCCTGCATGTAGTAAACCAGGTCAAAGCCAAAGAGTTATGTCTGGGACTCAAGTGACTTCTCCAAGCTTAGTATGCAATGCTGGGTTCTCAACAAGTTTCACCACAGGGGGAATCCCTGGAAGTGTGTGGATGATTTAAAGAGTTAATAAGGGTGTAATTAGCCTCACAGATAGAGGTTCACTTCCACATATGTATATTATAGCATTGTGCACAGCTGGTGGTCATATAAGGATGACTCCAGATATGCCTCCGTGCATGAAAATTGTGTATGTGTGAAAGTGGAATGTAAAGTCATGGGAACAATATGTAACACTGTCTCACTCCTCTTTTTACATTAATTTAAGGTAATTCTTTGCCAGATCTTACTGTCACAGTTTGTACCCAGTATAAGTAGTCTCGCTAAGTAACCAGGAATAACAACCAACAAAAATAACAAACTTACTTATCATCGCTGTCCTCTCCAATGATCTCATTCTCTGATTCTGTTTCCCAGGTCTCACCTGAGCCATCGGTTTCACATTCTGATCTGGATGCCCAGCTTTCAAGACTATTGTTGTCACTCACATCATCCATCTGTACAAGGAAACCACTTCATATTGCAATTCATATCTTTGGGTGGATTCTGAGTTAGTGAAGGACACCTTTTTAGGAATTCTAGTGGTGTCTTTTTTATATCATTTGAAAATAATCTGGGTTCTAAATACTGACATAACCAGAAGTAAAGTTGAAGCCAAGCTTTCATCCTTTTTTCAATGTTTAAAATCATGAAAAAAGGAGACATTAATTCCAATTTACAGCTAATGATGTATTTATATTAACTGTCCTGCATATTCAGTTTTGCACAAATATATTCTTTTAAAAGCCTGACCTGTCATATGATACAAGTATGAACAACTATTTTTTCTTTACATCTTCTTATATCTTCGCTTCTCTGTACCTCAATAAACAACAGAACACATTATGGACAGCTGGCAATGCCTTGCTATATTTGAAAATATCTCCCATTTTATTAGAAGTGTCTCTGCTAAAACTACAGTAGATACTTCAGCTGGGTTATCGTGAAATCCATTTGCTCCTATCTTGTTATCAGAAGTTGACAACCTCTATATAAACAATAATTACTGCAGATATAATGATAAAATAAGATACTCACATCATCAGATATAATGTAAACTTCCTGTGGATAGCACTGACTAACGCTGCCATTAGCCCACTTGACTATGAGATGGCCATTTGGGTCCATTTCAAAAATTTGACCAACAGCCTGCAATTTGCCTTCAGTGTCCTGAAATCATAGAAAGCAGGAAAGTCTGAGAGAATTAACGGCAAAACATGAGGTAGTTTTTTTGGGGGGGTTAAAAACAACTCTCACGACAGTGACCAAACATATTGTTATGTTCAATATGTAGTTTGAATCACAAAGGCTATCAACAGAATTCTATCAAGGAAACAAACAAAAACCATGATATATCACTGAAAGACAAGGTAGAACAAAATAACAGCAATGAAGAGGAACACTGATCACGATGTGTGAAGCATTATACGAAAATTAAAAACAGAAACCAACCGATACACGAGACCATCACAGAATCAGCAAAGCTATCTCCAAATAAACATGACAATTCACCCATAAAAATAGGAGACCATACAAGAACTAAAACTGCTGAAAAATGAGAAGGCTACAAGGCCAGAAGGAATAGCCCCAGAAGCAACAAAATCTGATGTTCCATTCACCTCTTCATGAAAATCTCAGAATAAGAAGGCATCTCCAAGAGCTGAAAGAATAGGCACATTATTAAACTAGCCAAGAAAGGCAACCTGACTACAAGCAGCTACTGGCAAGGTATAATACTTCTTGCAGCGACTGGAAAATACCATATATACTAGAGTTTTCTGCAAATTCTATCACTTTTAGCTTTACCGTTACCGTTTAAAATGCCTGAAATTGCCCACCCGGAAAGTCCAACGGCCTGTCCATTACGGCTAAATCGCATGCTGAATACTGTTGTCGGTTGCCAAGTAGCAACGAGACCTCCGTATTTAGAAAGACCCGAGTTATAAATATGTAAACAGATTTCTAGTGCATGTAAAGCTCCTGTTTGTTTGAAAATTTTTTTAGAATCGATAGATATAATTTTTTTTTTTAACGCCATGGCTTTCCGGGCGGTTAAATATTTGCTTGGAGATCTGAGAAGTGACTTGTTATTTGATCAGGATGGTAACGGTGCGGCAGAATCAAATATGGATATTGAATAACGGTCAGATTTAGACCCCGAAAGTGACACTGATGAAAGATATCTAGTGAAAGAAGTAATGGTACTGATGATAAATCAAACGAAGGATGTTGGTCAACAAAGAGTACTCCTGTTGAAATTTGAAACTCTAAAGGAATTCAAACATGTATTACTTAAGATATTTTGATAAACACATGTAATGAAGCAGCAAGTTTATATCTGAAGGATACCCGTATGCAGCAGGAAGGGTGGGGAGCAATACTGAAAGGATCATGTTACACGCCCATTGAGGCATATTGGGAATATGGTGTTAGGCCCATATTTTCTTGACCATCGGCACACTAGGGGTGATGTGGTCAGCATCCCGCCGGCCGCCTTAACCTTCCCAGAAGTTACTCTGGTACCCAATTGGGGCTGGGTCCATCCAGGAGCAGTTTGCGGCCTAAAAAAATCCCACACCATCTGGGGATCGAACCATAGACCACTGAGCTAGGAAGCCAGTGCACTAACCACTATGCTACCGCGGCTCCCAATACTGACCATTTCATTAACTTTTTTTTTTTGACTGGACTATAAGTCGGAGATATTTTAAGGTACAAAGTGGGAATAAATTTCTCGACTTCTACTCGAGTGTATAAGGTAATCAAACCACAGTGATGCTAGATCATATAAAAGAAGCTAACAATTGAAAACTCAAGGAGGAACAAGTGGGATTTCAAACTGGAAAACTGGAAGATCGTATACCGCTCTGAGAATAACAATCAAAGTTCCCAATGGGCTGTCAAATGAATATCAGAAACCACTATGCATCAGTTCTGTAGACTATGAAAAAGCATCTGATAGTGTTGACCATATGATCACATGAAAATTACTGATATAATATGCAATTTTTAAAAGATTTCAAGACTTTGGATACAAAGCAATTTTTAAAAGAATTCAAGACTTCCATCACAAGAATACTTGTAGAACTACCCTCAAAGAAAAACTCTTAAAACTTTTTACAATTTAGTAGATTCAAACAAGGACGTCGACTTCACCAATAGTTTCATCTTCAGTCATAGGCTTAGTGATGAGACAGATAAGAGAAGAAAAGAAAATAATAACACAATGGACATTTGACAAACAGCTAAAAGATCCTGACTTTGCAGATGACCCATGTCACAAGCAGGAAGACATGCAGGAAAACAGCAAAGTGACAAACAGTGGAAGCAGCAAAAACAGGGCTACACATCAATGCAAGAAAAACAGAGGAAATAAGAATGCATAGTAGACAAACAGATCTGATAACGATCGATGATTGGATAACTGAAGAAGTGCACAGTTTTACTTATAATACTGACAAAAAAAAAAAAAAGCAGAAACAAACAAAAATGTCAATACTAAGTTAAATAAAGCCAGATTTGCCTTCGGTTTTCTCAAACCAGTATAGAATCCAGCAGCTCTTTATAAACTAAGCAAATTTACTGTTCAACACAAAAGTAAAATCTGTCCTATTCTATGGCTAAGAATTGTGGCAGGTCACCAAGAGTATCACATCTAAACCAACAGATGTCTCTATCACATCCTCCATATCAAAATGGCCAGAAATAATAATATTACCTGTGGAAGACAACCAGACAACTAATATTATATTAAAGGCAGAACAAGGACACATGCTCAAGAATCAACCAAGCAGTATAGATTTGTCCTTGACTGAACTCTACAGAGAAATTGTCAGTCACAACATGTGTGTGCAATTTGATAAAATTTGGTCAATGGGAAACATATGTTTTTTGCTCTTGAAAATTGGTGAAAAATCCAATATGGCGGATGACTTTTTTGGTTACCATGGTAACCACATTTTTTTAAAAACAAAATAAACTGTAGAATTTGTTTCATGGACATGCACTGTGTCCATTGAGTATATAAAAAGTGTGAAAATATTATTAGAACAAAAGTTAGTTTTCACTGTAGTCTTCTTCTTAGATCCTTAACCACCAACCGTCAAAGCAGTCAGTGGCCATCACGCCTAGTGGCGTCTTGTAGGGCAACAACAAATTGATTCCACTTTGCTCAATCGGTGGCCATCCTTCGTATAGTGCCCCAACTCTGGTTCATTCTTTGCATCTCAGCCTCCACAGTCCTCCGCCAGGTTGTTTTTGGTCGGCCTCTCTTTCGTTTTCCTTCAGGGGTCCAAAGCATAGCTGTTCTTGTGATGGCATCGGGGTCTCTTCTGAAAACATGGCAACCCAGCTCCAGCGTCTGCAAGCTATAATGGTGTGCATGTCCTCCTGCTTGCTCCGAGTAAGCAGATCTTGGTTGGTGATGGTATTCGGCCAAAAGATGCGGTGAATTTTTCTTAGGCATGTTGTGTGAAAAGAGGACAATTTCGACATTTCCTTCTCTGTAACTCTCCAGCATTCTGCACCATAGAGAAGCACAGAAAGCACACAGCTCTGATGTAATCTTAATTTTGTGCTTGTGCTGTATTGAGAGGACTTCCAGATGTTGTTTAGGCTTTATTCATTCTGATGTTGATGTCTTTGCCTGCCCCGCCGTCTGGTGTTACTATGCATCCTAGGTATGTGAAGGTGTCTGTCTGTACCAGTTGCTGATTCCTTACTGATATGGGCTCAGGGCTGCTCACATTGAGCGTCATGACCTCTGACTTCTTTAAATTGATGTTCAAGCCCACCTGCTGGCTATACTTATTAAGCCTATCCGTTTTTTCCTGGATGTGTTGATGTGAATGTGCTAGTAGTGCAATGTCATCTGCATATTCCAGATCTTCAAATGTAGAAAATGTAGTCCATCTTATTCCTCTTGGATTGCCCTCTGTTGTCTGGCGCATCACCCAGTCTATGACTGTTAAAAATAGAGTGGTTGATAAGGGGCATCCCTGTCATACTCCTGTCTTCACTTGAAAGGTTAGGTTGCTCTGCCCAACACTACAAGTAAAGTTGGCATAGAGGCTTTTTATGATTGACACTATGCAGCTTGGAATGCCATAAGCCCTCAGTATTTTCCATAAACTGTCCCTATGTATGCTGTCAAAAGCCTTTTCAAAATCAATGAAATTAATGTACAGCTGTCTTTGCCATTCTGAGCACTGCTCTATAATGTTCCTGAGAGTGAATATATGATCGACACATCTTCTGTTCTTTCTAAATCCTGCTTGTTCTTTCCTCAGTTTGTAGTCTACTGCTTTTGAAATTCTCTGTATAATTATCCTGCCTAGTATTTTGCTGGGAACTGAGAGAAGAGTGATTCCTCTCCAATTATTGCAGTCTGCAAGATCTCCCTTCTTGGGCAATTTGACAATTATTCCTTTGTTCCACTCTGATGGTGTTGTCCCTGTTTTCCAGACTTGTGCAAATAGTGGTTCTAATAGTTCTGCTGCTAGCTCAGGGTCTGTCTTAAATAGCTCTGCATTTAAGTTATCATGGCCAGGAGCTTTTCCGTTCTTTAACCCTTTGATTGCTGTGATGATTTCTTCTTTTCGTGGAGTGTCTGTACTTACATCTAGATCGTTTTCAGCCTCAGGAACATTCAATTGTGTCTCTGGTGGTTCCTTGTTCAGAGTTTCTCTGAAGTGCTCTGCCCATCTTGTTTCCTGTCCCTCTGCTGTCGTGATGAGATTTCCTTGCTTATCTCTTACTAATGTAATGCTGTTTGCACCTCGTTTTCCGCTGATGAATTTAGTTATTTTGTATACTGTGCTTTGTTCATTTCTCAGTGCTGCCTCTTCTGCCTGTCTTGCAAGGACACATGCTCAAGAATCAACCAAGCAGTATAGATTTGCCCTTGACTGAACTCTACAGAGAAAGAGAAGTGCGGGAAAACCAACAAGCACTTGGAGTAGAACAGTGGAAGAGGAACCAAATGCAGCGGGGATCTTGTGGGCGCAGCTGAGAAAGACAGTTCCAAAATAGAAATCAGTGATGAGCAACAGTTACAGCCCACTATGTTCCTTACAGAATGAAAAGGAAGATGATGATGAGTCATGCATGTTAAGTGACGTAGCTTTAATCAGCCACAATAAGATGCAACTTTAATAGCACGTTAACTAATTTACTTCAGTCCTGCATCTTAAACCATGTAGCTCCACTCACGTACTTCAAATGGTGTAGCTTCAATCGCACATGCTAAATGATATAGGTTCAAACACACACACACATATATAAACAAATGTGATTTCATACACAGAGATATGTTCAGCTTTAGCCACACAAGCTTATTAACAGATGCCACTTCAACCCACTCAGGATTACATATCCATAAATGTTATATTATAATGACCCTGCACAAAACTGTTTTGGTAAATGATCTATTTGCTAGAAATATATCCCTAGCACTAGAGGGGGTATTACTATACTAAAATTATGTTTTATATCTACAAGAATGTATGCAATTTCTCTGAATTGCTTAACTGTGTTTGGTCACCACATCTTTTGTACACGTTATAAAAATAATGCATTTTGAACTACATTTAGGCTATATGACAGCTATCAATAATGATAAGTGCATTATACACATAAAGAAAAGATTGGAGAGAAAAAAAAAAACAATGGTCCAGCCAATCAACAATAATTACTCGCTAGGCGACTGTTAATCTCTGAATATTAAAAAAAAAAATCTCATCTATGTGCTTTTTTTTAAGTACTTCTTGTACCAACTCTATTACTACAGCCACCATATCTATGACAACAGTCTACCTACAATTACATTTTTTTTTTTATGTTTTACTAATGGCATTTTTGCTGGTCCCTTTCCCTTAAACTCTGGCAACACTAAGGAAAGATTAAAATGTAACACAGACTTAAGACAGCAAATAAGATAGCTGCTTAACTCTTTCTGTCCTAAATTCTTTCTAGGTTTTAACCATGTATCAAAATGAATGCTTTTTTCACATATGTTTTAAAACACACAGCAACTACGTATGTTTATGTTAATGCTTAGCTGGCAGAGTGGATAGTGGCGATTCGCTCCCGTGGCTAGGCGGTGGGTGCCGTTCGGAAGGTCCTGGTTCGAATCCCGGTAAGCCTATCACACCTGTTGTTTTTCTGTTGTCTGGTCTTCTACTTCTTTATTTCTCACCGAGTGCCTGATAAAATACCATTGTGTGTTGTTTGTTTATTTATTTGCTGTTTACAGGCCTCAGGTTTCCTCTCCTTATATGTTTAAGGGACAATATCTCGTAATATGTATAAACATTGATGTAAAATCATAGAAGATTATTTTGAAGTATTTCAATTTATAAATACAACAATCAATTTTGTTTTATATCAAGTAAAGTGTGGACATGAGGATATCTGACTATAATCAGATGGGCACAACGTACAGCTCTTGGGGTAGAAAGAGTTAAGACAGTAAATACACAAATGATAGTAAGCATGTTGGTTCCCTCTATTCTGTATTGATCTGTGTAAAACTTGTAAATTGTTGTTTATTGTGTAATTCTTGCAATACTTTGAATTCTTGTATTTCCATTGTGTATTTCTGTACATACTGTTATATTAGATAGTCCCATAGCAGATACTGATGTAGTGGAGTGAAGTGTTAGAGACTTTACTATACTAGGTCTTAGCTGTATGAGGTGGGGCGACAAGTTCCTTTTTTTTTTTTTTTTTTTAAAACAGCAGGGTAGACTGGAATGTGACACTACCAGGTTTTGAACCCAGCATCTTTGTCTACATTTTTTTTCCAACATGTGCCACACATCAGGGAGTGTTTTCTCTTATTTTTATAGTTTTATGTTCTCCACTTAATTCTCACTGTCTTTCCCTTCTGTTTTTTTTGTTTGCCTGTCCCTGACGAAGGCCTTGTGGCTGCAACGTAGGTTTTTTTCTTGTCCTTTCTCCCAGTAAGACGTATCACTATTTGTGGTTTTTGTTTTTTTTGCATTCTACAGTTTTACCCCCCGTCTTACGGCAGTCCTCCTCATATACTCATGTCTTGAGAAGCAAGTGCTCTAACCACTCCACTGTATATTGTTATACACTTTTTATTATTTCATGAAGAGTCTGAATACCTGATGTTGTATTCTCAGCTCTAAGAATCTGTCTTGGAATAAATAATTGTGTACTATGGAACAATTCCTTCAGAAGCTCTAAAAGTATTCTTACTGCTGACAGATGTTCAAAGCCTCCCACACGCACAATGCTCTGGCCTGGTCTGAACTTGTAGTCAGGATGATCTGTGATGTCATACACACTCACTTCACAGTTGCTGGCAACAACCATGGGCCTGTGGGTGATAACAAGATCATGTTACTGATGTGACATGCCAGAGACAGTGAAGAAGGACATACTGAAAGAGGCAAAGGTAGAAAAATAAAATAAACCAGACACATTAACGTACTAGTGCATTCATTTACATTTATTTTCCATGCAAAATATGCTTTTTAATGTTTTATGTCTGTCACGTTTTCTTCTCCAAGTCTTTCTTTAGCCTCCCTCCCTCTACCTCTCTTACTGGGGATTCCAGAACATGGCCTGCTTTGTAATGCTATCAGCAGGTTTCCTCAATGTGTGTCCTCTCAAATGCCAGCATCATCTTCTTACCTCCTGCAATTGTCTGGTTCTTGCCATCAGTTCCATATAAGTGATCTTGTCTGCCATCTCAACTCTTCTATTCTATGCAAGCATCCATCTATGAAAGTCTGTAACTTCACTGCTTTGAAGGCCAGCCTTAAAATTTCAGATTTCATCTACTGGCTGTCTTCAGGGTTCATAGCAAATTTCTTCAAGCATCTTCCAGGCTTTTTCCAGCTTTTTCCAGGTCCAGCACGTGATATTTTCCTCATCTAATTTTCTCAGATATAATTATCACTTTGCTGACCAGCAATCCGGAGCATTACCGTCTCCCATTACAAAGGGTGTTTGCAGATTTCTTTAAAAAGAACTGTTTTTTGTGTGTGTGGAAAATTCATAAAAGATTGACAAACAGACATCTTTTCCCAGTTTTTAGTGAATTTGTTCAACGTCAGCGCAATAAAATGTTAGTGACATGGATGGCAATGAATTAAATAAGCGTGATTGACGTATTGATTTAACGATTAACCACGTATATCAACATAAAAGGCTAATAAAATTGTGAATAAAATGCAAAAAAAAAACTCTATTTTTCGTGTCTGTCTTTTTTGAATGTATTCTGCGTCTGTGGCATCTGACTGTGACGCTACACTGTAATTCTGACTTTTAACAGGCCCGATTCTGTGGTTCTATTTTGAATTTTCACCAGTTTTATTTTCTTCTGATCACGCGATTTTCCGTTGTTTACGGAAATCGCTATTTTCGGGCACGCTTTTTCACCATTTTATTTCTTCTCATTTGAATATATATCGTGTTTGGTATTTTTTTGAGTAGATAAATTAAATGGGTTCGTTTATGATGGTAGGTTTATTTTATTCTAGCATCAGTTTTACTTTCTTCTGATTTTTCGCGATTCCCGTAAAGTTCGTTGTTTACGGAAATAATCGCCATTTCCGGCACGCGATATGAAGAGGCCGGAAACACGCGGCCGGAAGCACGCGGGGTTTGCGTGGGTTGATAGTATTAATTTTTCTAGCGCTCCCATTGGTCCGGGATTTGCGTAGGAAGGGAAATCCGCGTGGGCGGTTGCTCTTGTATATAATGGGACACAAAACGGGGATTCGGTCTCTATGAAAAAATAAGTGCCAGCCGTCAGACTACGTAATTTATCGTTCTCCACTGTGGGAAAAACCAGCAATGAATTGGTATGTAAGATTTTATCGTATTATCGTTTTATTCATTAGAGGGTTCTTTCAGAAATTCGCCCTTAGGTAAAGATTAACTTTTCAGTTTTAAAATAAACGATAGCGCCATTAATTACTATTTTTGAAGAACGACGTAATGCAACAGTGTGCTTATTCTTTCTATGATTTTGGCAATAGATAGGAGTGTGTGAAGTTGTGAGAAACACGTGTGCCATATTTGTAGGATGTTATGTAAAACCACCATTTATTCCTGTATATTTTCTAATGTAAATTTATGGGGAAATCCCTGGTGTGTTCGTTAATTTTTTCTGAGCCTTAAAAATGTGAGAAATATTGTCAGAGGGTTCAGATTTACGTTGTAAATGAATTATACTGCTTAGGGGAGGAAACTATTCCTATAGCGAGATTTAATTTAATAAGAGTAAGCCGGGGAAACTCCTGTGTTAATGGGTAAAAGGATTTCCCTATTTTTGTCAAGTTTGAACATGTGATTGGCCATGCGTAACGGCCATGTAACATGTCAGACGGGTCTGGGCTATTGTTTGTTTTACCTGGCAGATTTTAGTAGAAGAAGTGAGAATGAAGAGACACGTGTATAGAATTATTTTATGTATCGTATATGTTAGAGGTAAGCGATTTTAGAGTGGGTGTACATGAGTCGCTGTTTCTTTTAATTTCAGCGAGTCACGGCGGAAACAGTGGGGAGCATAATTTTGTCAAATAAAATTATCCACGGCAAAAGACATATCTCAGGGTCAGTGTACTCGAGTATTGTCAGGAGCAAAAGAAAATTACCCTATGGTCTCTGGCAGTGAAGTCCCTATGCTTCAGCTGGACCGAGGTTTATTTATCAGACAGCCGAGAGCATCGCTATTATAGTCTCTAGCAACGGCAGGTGGCCGGGAGACTAGTTTCATTTTGTACAGCCTGAAATCAAGGCTGTGTTTTTTTTTTCCTCTAACTCCGGAGCGGGTTAAAAGAGGGAAGCTATTCAGCAGCAGAAAAGTTTTGTCTACAGTTAATCAAGTCCCTCATGCTTGATATCCGAACATCGTCATCACCAAAATCAGGAACAGGTGACAGGGTTACCATACCTAGGTCCTGATAGAAATCAAGAGAAGAGCGTAACGGAGATGCCGCATCATCAGCCCTCGAGTGTTAGAGAGACACTGAGATCAAGAGAGAAAGATAGAGAAGGAGGGAGAAAATAGACAGGACCAGTAGGGTCTGTTCAGTATCCATTGGACGGATAGACACTGAGTCTGCGTTCGAAAAACCAAGTCTATTATTTTTAGCATTTCTTGTGGTGTAGTTATATCGGCGCCTATCGCCTGACTAGTAAAAAGCTGTGTAGCCGTTCGTTGAGGAAGAGTCACCAGGACTAAGACAGAAATTTATTAGTGTTAGAGAGTGGAGGCTAAAAGTTGACAGCCCCACCAAAGTAGATTTGGTTTAAATCACTAACCATTTTTATTGTTCCTCAGCAGGGTGACAGGAAGAGTGAATGTGATTTGGGGTTTTTTTTTGTTGAGTGTCTCTCAATTTAATTGTTACCTTGGTTTTTTCCAGGCCGTGCAACAGTGCACGCTATTGACTGACTTGATGACGTATGATGCCATTTTTATGTTTTCTTGTATGTAAATAAATATATACATATATTATTTACTGGATCAGCTTCTATTCTTTACTATACTTACTCTATGTTGTCTGTATAGTGGTGTTTGTGGTCGTAATTATACACCTTATCTCCTTGTGTTTCAAGGCAGTCAGAGGTGGGGAGACTATAGCCATTTTTTTTAGTCACGAAGCGGCAGGGGGAGATTCAAATCCTGGGTCTATCTCTTGAGCCAATAGTCTCACCTGTCCACAGGCATGTTATTTTCCATCTAAATTCTATCTTCTCAGACTTTCTCATACAAGGGTCTTGCTTTCATTCAGGCACACTCTATAAACTTAAAACCACTTCGTGACAAGTGGGCGGCAATCGTCCGGTGGATCATTCTGTGGAGATCAATTCTGTGATCTATATTCATAGATTGTCTCTAGAAAGTTTTCTGAGAATAGAGTTTCTTTAAATATCCCCTAGACGTTGAGCTATTAGAACTGATCCAGTACAAGTTTTTCCACAGGTTACAGTCAGTTAGATTGGTGGAAATTTAGACTAATAGATGGCATACCGAAATATTTTTCTTTAACTGGAAGGTAATTTCGGGTTTTTGGTGGCTTCCTAACTAAATTTTTCGCAGGTTATTATTCAGACTTGGTGCTAGTCTGAGGTCGGATTTTTGAGACAGCGGTTATAGAGGGAGCATTTTATATTACGTAACAGGTTGTTCCTTCTCTTTTCCTTTTTCTGTCATTTTCTGTATTTGTGAACTTACAGCAGTTTACAGGTAAGATGGCGGATATGGCCAAGTTACGAGCTGCCTGGCGAGAGGCTGCTCAGGACATGGGAATGGATAAGGAGGAGACTAAGGCCTACCTGATAAGGGAAAATGATAGGCATATTCAGCGAGAGAAAGAGAAAAGAGGACAGGGCAGCCGCCGTCGAAGCAGCGAAGGAGGAGGAAAGGATAGCCGCCGCGGAAGCAGCGGAAAGGCAGGCCAAGCATGGAAGCAGCGAAAAAGCAGCGGAGTGAGAGGCAGGCTGAGATGGAACTTCGGAAATTGGAAGCACAGGAAAGAGAAAAGGCAGCAGAGAGACAGCATGAACTTGCCCTGCGTTCTCTGGAACTGCAGTACCGAGCTTCGGAGGGCAGTTCAGCTAATGGAGATTCACCCGGAGCAGGAGCGACAGACACCTCAGGAAACGGAGGACCCCGGATGGCAGCCATGAGCTTCCCATTTGACTCGTTCCCTAATGGGAATGAAAAGATTGACGTGTTCCTGGAGAAATTTCAACGGATGGCAAAGGCATACGGGTTGGATGAGAGTCTTTGGTGCCTAAAATTATCGCAATCGCTCAAAGGTCATGCGTATGAAGTCTACAACAAGATGCTCCTAGATGACCAGAACAACTTTGAGGCACTGCGAAATGCTTTGTTGCAAAGATTTCAGTGGACACCCCGGAAATGCCAAACCATGTTCAGGGAGAGCAGGCCGGAGAAGGGAGAGAGTTTCGCACAGTTTGCAGAGCGGGTGAGAAATTACCTAACCCGGTGGAGGGAACTGTCAGGACTGGCGAAGACTTTTGAAGGGTTGGAGGAGTTAGTTCTGTGTGAACAAGTTAAGGCAAACATGTCCCCCGACTTGAGGCGATATCTGGCAGAGCAGGGTGCCCAGCAACTTGATCAGATTATCGTGTTCGCCGAAAGGTACCAGACAGCACAGGCCGAAGTACTGGGACAGAAACGGAAAAACCCAGACCTGCCAGCCCCAGACAAAGGAGCTTCATCATCGCAGCCAGCTACTTCACCATCTCATCAGCAACCAGGGGCTTCTCGCAAGGTGCCTCATTCTGGTTATAACTTGCGCCCCCAGCAGCATAACAGAGCACCGACAACATCCTCTCAGGAACCCGCTAGGAACAGAGGAGATCATGAGAGGTATTGTCAGAATTGTAGAACCACTTCCCACTGGACATCTCGGTGCATGAACAGACCCCCAGCTCATCATGCAGCTTGTTTAAGACCGGAGATGGACTAAAGGGAATAAATGGGAACCAGTCCAGGCAGAGAAGTTGTTCTCTAACAGTGGACCAGCCGTAGTGAATGGGACAGCCACTACGTGTTTGTTTGACAGCGGGCTTACTTACCCCAGTATCATCGCTCGTCATTTGGTGAAACCAGGGCAGTGGACAGGAGAAATAGTTGAGATTGGTGGCATTTTGAGAAGAGGTATCTCACAGCGTCTGCCCGTAGCCAATATTGAGGTGAAATGCAAGTTTGTGTCTGGCACCATCAAGGCAGCTGTAATGGCACAGCCAGCACATGATTTCATCCTGGGAAGCCCATACTTAGTTTTGGGAAACCCAACCACACCGATCCTTGCTAACGCAAGGGGGCCTACTGCAGGCCAGAGAAGTGAAAGGGGAAAGCCCCAAATTCACGGAGCCCCACGGGAGCTCAAACATCCTTGTCTTGCTATGAGGAGGAGAGACGCCTCTAAAGACAGTGGAATGTTATTTACAGAGGCGTATTCGCCTGTCAGCCCTGTTCAGCCTAAAGGTCAAACAGTGGTGACGCCTCTTACTTCAGAAGTATCTTCTTTGTCGTCGGGAATTAGGCCCCCGATGGTATTACATCTCTCAAGGGAGGGAAATACTGACAAGAAGGAACATGTGCACGGTTCTTCAGTCAACCGCAAACAGTTACGCCCTGTTACGGCGATGTCTGGCCAAGCCAGTCAGACTGTTTCAAAACACTGGGAGGCCGCACCATCTGGTAATCATTATTTACCACGCGCCGCCAGGAAAATTCGTGGGCGAAGGAAACACATGAGAGGGAGGAGGAAGGGCGACCAGTCAGGTTGCAGTCGCCAGGAGGAAATCCCATGGCGTGACCCTCACGATCCAGGGCTTGCCAAGATTCTCAAGGATATGGAGATGGGCCTGTATGATAATGCTAATTATGACAGTGATTAGATCGAGATGTAGATCTAGATGCGGACCAGTATGAAACCCAGAGATTTCAGTGATTTAGCACGGTTCCCGTACTTGAAAGGGGGGACTTATGTGACGCTACACTGTAATTCTGACTTTTAACAGGCCCGATTCTGTGGTTCTATTTTGAATTTTCACCAGTTTTATTTTCTTCTGATCACGCGATTTTCCGTTGTTTACGGAAATCGCTATTTTCGGGCACGCTTTTTCACCATTTTATTTCTTCTCATTTGAATATATATCGTGTTTGGTATTTTTTTTTTTTGAGTAGATAAATTAAATGGGTTCGTTTATGATGGTAGGTTTATTTTATTCTAGCATCAGTTTTACTTTCTTCTGATTTTTCGCGATTCCCGTAAAGTTCGTTGTTTACGGAAATAATCGCCATTTCCGGCACGCGATATGACGAGGCCGGAAACACACGGCCGGAAGCACGCGGGGTTTGCGTGGGTTGATAGTATTAATTTTTTCTAGCGCTCCCATTGGTCCGGGATTTGCGTAGGAAGGGAAATCCGCGTGGGCGGTTGCTCTTGTATATAATGGGACAGAAAACGGGGATTCGGTCTCTATGAAAAAATAAGTGCCAGCCGTCAGACTACGTAATTTATCGTTCTCCACTGTGGGAAAAACCAGCGATGAATTGGTATGTAAGATTTTATCGTATTATCGTTTTATTCATTAGAGGGTTCTTTGAGAAATTCGCCCTTAGGTAAAGATTAACTTTTCAGTTTTAAAATAAACGATAGCGCCATTAATTACTATTTTTGAAGAACGACGTAATGCAACAGTGTGCTTATTCTTTCTATGATTTTGGCAATAGATAGGAGTGTGTGAAGTTGTGAGAAACACGTGTGCCATATTTGTAGGATGTTATGTAAAACCACCATTTATTCCTGTATATTTTCTAATGTAAATTTATGGGGAAATCCCTGGTGTGTTCGTTAATTTTTCTGAGCCTTAAAAATGTGAGAAATATTGTCAGAGGGTTCAGATTTACGTTGTAAATGAATTATACTGCTTAGGGGAGGAAACTATTCCTATAGCGAGATTTAATTTAATAAGAGTAAGCCGGGGAAACTCCTGTGTTAATGGGTAAAAGGATTTCCCTATTTTTGTCAAGTTTGAACACGTGATTGGCCATGCGTAACGGCCATGTAACATGTCAGACGGGTCTGGGCTATTGTTTGTTTTACCTGGCAGATTTTAGTAGAAGGAGGGGCCAGGGCAGATTTGGGATAATAGTAGAAAAGAACGAGAGAGAATGGAGAAGAAGTGAGAATGAGAGACACGTGTATAGAATTATTTTATGTATCGTATATGTTAGAGATAAGCGATTTTAGAGTGGGTGTACATGAGTCGCTGTTTCTTTTAATTTCAGCGAGTCACGGCGGAAACAGTGGGGAGCATAATTTTGTCAAATAAAATTATCCACGGCAAAAGACATATCTCAGGGTCAGTGTACTTGAGTATCGTCAGGAGCAAAAGAAAATTACCCTATGGTCTCTGGCAGTGAAGTCCCTATGCTTCAGCTGGACCGAGGTTTATTTATCAGACAGCCGAGAGCATCGCTATTATAGTCTCTAGCAACGGCAGGTGGCCGGGAGACTAGTTTCATTTTGTACAGCCTGAAATCAAGGCTGTGTTTTTTCCTCTAACTCCGGAGCGGGTTAAAAGAGGGAAGCTATTCAGCAGCAGAAAAGTTTTGTCTACAGTTAATCAAGTCCCTCATGCTTGATATCCGAACATCGTCATCACCAAAATCAGGAACAGGTGACAGGGTTACCATACCTAGGTCCTGATAGAAATCAAGAGAAGAGCGTAACGGAGATGCCGCATCATCAGCCCTCGAGTGTTAGAGAGACACTGAGATCAAGAGAGAAAGATAGAGAAGGAGGGAGAAAATAGACAGGACCAGTAGGGTCTGTTCAGTATCCATTGGACGGATAGACACTGAGTCTGCGTTCGAAAAACCAAGTCTATTATTTTTAGCATTTCTTGTGGTGTAGTTATCGGCGCCTATCGCCTGACTAGTAAAAAGCTGTGTAGCCGTTCGTTGAGGAAGAGTCACCAGGACTAAGACAGAAATTTATTAGTGTTAGAGAGTGGAGGCTAAAAGTTGACAGCCCCACCAAAGTAGATTTGGTTTAAATCACTAACCATTTTTATTGTTCCTCAGCAGGGTGACAGGAAGAGTGAATGTGATTTGGGGTTTTTTTTTGTTGAGTGTCTCTCAATTTAATTGTTACCTTGGTTTTTTCCAGGCCGTGCAACAGTGCACGCTATTGACTGACTTGATGACGTATGATGCCATTTTATGTTTTTTTTCTTGTATGTAAATAAATATATACATATATTATTTACTGGATCAGCTTCTATTCTTTACTATACTTACTCTATGTTGTCTGTATAGTGGTGTTTGTGGTCGTAATTATACACCTTATCTCCTTGTGTTTCAAGGCAGTCAGAGGTGGGGAGACTATAGCCATTTTTTTTAGTCACGAAGCGGCAGGGGGAGATTCAAATCCTGGGTCTATCTCTTGAGCCAATAGTCTCACCTGTCCACAGGCATGTTATTTTCCATCTAAATTCTATCTTCTCAGACTTTCTCATACAAGGGTCTTGCTTTCATTCAGGCACACTCTATAAACTTAAAACCACTTCGTGACACTGACAATGAGCATTTGTAAATGTTTGAGTAGTTAAGTACCTCTAGTTGGAGTCTGAGCTGCTTTTTTCATTAACTGGGGTTGAAGTTGTAGCTGTAGGCCTCTGCAAGAGTCTTTGTCTGGATCATTGATAATCCTCTACTGTGTGGTATAACTTGAAGCAGGGTATCAGGCATAGAGGTACATTGCAATCTGGGCAGTACATGCAAGTCTGGCTTCTGTTCCCTGCAGCCTTACACACTTTACAGTCTGGTTTGTACCTTGCCCGTTCATATTTATCAATGAAGTGGCGCTCAGTAAGTCGTGTTGTTGTGACCTGTGGTTTTGAAGGTGTCACATTGTGTCGAAGAATAGCAGGTTCAATAAGAGTCAGACTGACATCCTGATCTTTGCTTTGATCTTTTTTGTAAAGTTGGCAGTGTTATGTGCCCATTGACCTGGGCAGTTTCAACTAAGAAATGATATAAAAATAGGATCTGTGTGGGTAGGGGTAGCTTGCACCTAGTTGGCCGAAGTGGTCGACACCTCCCATACTTTTTCTGCAAGCACTGGCTTCTGAATTGTTCTGCTCTAAAGAATTTGTCTTTCTAACTGTCTTGTTTATATTATCATTAGAGTGAACAGTAGATACAACGTTAAATATTTTCGTATCATGCTGTCGGCATGCCTTATCTTCTGTCGCACAAAACACAGGATGATTTGCCTTTTTCAATTTGAGTTGCTTTTTCTTCAGTGCTTCAGGAAAATGCTTCCTATTTTTAGCTACTGTTCCAAATGCACCAATCTGAATTTCTTTCAGGTCTTGAAATAAAGCTGAAGGCTGAATTAAAACTACCACAGAAGAGAATATGTGTCCGAGGGAGTAGTGTTAGATGGTTTTGATGTTTCTGAGGGTAAAACTGCTCCTTGGGGTTGTGTTCTTTCCTGTAAAAAAAAACTGAACACACAAATAACTTATGAGTAGGTCTAAGCTATGTATATTTACCAAGTCAAAATTCTAAACGCATACATAATATAGTCAAACAATATTTAACTAGAACAAAAGCTAATATATAGTAATTGGGAGGGTAATGCTTATGATAAGTGAAAATCTATTAAATATCTAACTGGAAACAGCAGGCCTTTCCCCCCCCCCCCCCCCCGCTATTTTTGTTAGGTTTCGTTTCTGTCTGTTTAAATTTTTTTTTAAATTTAATTTAATTTTTTTTTTTTAATAACATAGGCCTATGCACAAAATTGGTAATTTTCATTTATCCTAATTACAGTGATTTGACAGATGTGATGCCACTTTCATGTATCGGCGGTTATTCATGTTATCTGGAATTGAAAATATGTAGGCCTATAACCCTTCAGAGGTAGAACGGGATATGTCTCTTCATCATAAATATAATAAAAAAGCATTCAAAATATATTTATTTCCAAAAAATGTGGTGAAATGAACAGTGGGACATGGGTCTGATAACAGGGTAGGCTATAGGATATGGAATCGCCATCAATTTCTATTCCTGACCATCTTAAACTGTGTAAAACATATTCCCGTATGCAGATGTAAACCAAGAAATTTCATTCAAACACTTGCCTATAGGCTAATTTTGGCCACGGTTAAAAATAAAACTGTAAATAGGCCTACATTGTAAATTACAGATGCAAGTACAGTAGGCCTATCTATAAACTGGACTTATTTAAATATGTTTTATAAATGAGATAAATGAATTTATTACTTACCTCAGTTGAAATGAACGATTTAATACAACTTGAATGAAGTTCTTGGTGTTTTTCCCAGTAGCATTCGAGTAACAACAGAAGCGAGCACTAAAAATAAATGTGCGTTTACGTCATTAATGCAAAGCGCCGAAAACGCAAACGGATTTAGTGCGCAAAGGGAAGTAAAAATTCTACGGTAACTGAAGTTTAACGAAAAATACCATAAATAACTGAAAAATTGACAACTTTCGATTTGTAATTTTTTTCCAGGTCCGATGCGGGAAATTCAAGGCTTTTAGCCATTTTTTTTTTTCGTTTTCCAGGTCGCTACGAATCATGTGTCTTTCAACAGTAATTTAGATAGGCTGACTTACGCAGTAGCTTTGCCCACTTCATATGCTTTCATCCAGTGGACCAAACATGTCCTTTCAGCATGGTCTACTTTCACCACCACACCATAGTCAGCTGGTTCAGGAAGTTCTGCAAGTACAGATGAAAAAAATGTGATTGTTCAATAAACCATAAATTGCATCAATGTTTTAGGAATAACCAGTTGCACAATACTATATGATCTATAAAGATAAAATGCATAACAGAGTTTGCTATAAAATGTGCCTTATAAATACTGTCACAGTATAATAACTACACCTTCATGACATTATCCCCTAAGCTCGAATCAAACTGCGAGAGGTCACACAATCAAAATACTTGTAAACGCCATTCACAAAGCGTAACACGAAGGCGTACTGACAATCTCCCTTTTTAATAATAACAATGCTACACGTACGAATTCAATAACAACAGCAATAAATTGTCAGCAATAAACATATGGCTGGCTCAGCAAGTCCTACTACCATTGGAATATACAACAATGCTGTACAAAACTCAGCGACCATAAAGAGAGCACGATCAAATGCAATACGGCTTCTAAAGCCGGCCAACTGACATCTTTCTCTGTCAGGCTTCCTGTCCACTCCTCATCATTGCACCCTTCTGCCCCATTTTCTTTTAAAGCTGATGTGTGCACCAAAAGATATGTTTATTCCATCAAAGCCCATGTGCGCAACAAAAGATATTATGTGACAAATACGTTTGTTCTTTCAACATTAACTTCATATATCAGCATCTTTAGAAACATATACTGTGTCAAAGTGGAGCTCCAGGATAATTTGGTATGTATAGATTTTCAATGATCTAGTCAACTTTGGATCCACTCTGAAATCTGTTGCCAATTAGCAATAGACCAGGAACATTAAAAAAAAATGTTTGTGCTGTTGTGGATAAGCAATTATATTTGCATTCACTGGATTTACTTGATGTACGTGGGATTATAGCATTAAGTCTTCCCAGATAGTCTGCTGTCTACAGTAATCCTGAGATAGCCAGCTTTCTTTCCGGTACTTCTCATCAGTCTCATTTTCTTGTCACTGTAATGAAAAATGTTCTTTTGTCTATTTCTCATTTATTGGCATGAGTTGCTCTTTTATTCATCTGTCTAACTCATTTAAGGTTTCTTCAATATTATTATTCGCTGCATTAATATTTCCTTCTGCCACCTTTAGGCCATTAGCATACACAACATGCTGGTAGACCTTCTTTGATGTCTTGTCCAAATTTCAGTGATAAAGATTAGGAATAGTGTAGAGCAGCAGCAGGCAACCCAGGAATTGCTGGGATCTACTTTAGAAACGCTGAGCTCTCTAAATTATATACCTGATAAAATCAGGTCCATTTTCATGTTTCACAATATTTAGAACTTGTAACAAGTGCAGCCAACCTGTAAATTTTACCTCTGCTGGGCGATCTGCTTCATGCAGATGCATCGATAGAGAGGTGGAAGATTCAAACTAATTTTTTATTTTACCAAATTTTAATTTAACTTCAAAGAAAAGATCACGGTTCTTGTCTTTTGCAGTTCACAAATACATTGAATTGTTAGTAAGTTGGGTCACCAGGAACAACGAAAAATCAGGATACCTGAAATCCCGGGGATACCACACTTTTAAATGCTGGTGGGAAACAGCCAGTCCGAAATTTCACAAGCTTAAACATACTTTCTTTTCCCGTTTCTATCACCTAGAGATCTACCAAACCATCCCCTGGGCTCTGCTGGTAGATAGGGACTGGCTGCCAACTCCTGATGTAGAGGATATCATTGTGTCCTGGGTACATCATGTTCCAGTTTATTTCTTTGGCGTAGGGATCCTTGTATTGATATATTCTGGCAGGCCTGCTGTGTAGAAGGTGATATATCTTGCTGTGTGTCCAAAATATTCCTTAGTTGCAGAGATTTTGGTTTAGCTGATCTCACCACATTTTACCAAATGCCTGTTCCAAATCTAGCTATGCAATGTAATACCCTACTTTAAATTATTTATTTTTCATAACGTATGTTACGCCATATAAACATACTATTCAAACAAGTAGAGTTTTTTAACAAAGCAGGCCAGACACACATAATAATTTTTTTTAAATAATATTACTTATAAAAAAAATTACAGCAACAGATAATGACTTTCTCCATCAATGCAAATATCTTGAAAAGCATTATTAAGGAATACCTTAATAATGAATAATAGTTACAAGGAACCCTTGTAACTATTTTAAATAAGAGAAAAAGTATGTGTGGGGAGAGAGGGAATTAAAAAAGGCAAAAATGGAACACACAAGTGATGTGGTAGAGAGGGAATTAAAAAAGGCAAAAATGGAACACACAAGTGATGTGGTAGAGACTCTGCTACCTTCCTCCTCCCATCTTTAAGGGCATGCACGGCAGTGAGAACTGGATTTTACGTACAAAATATCGATTTTTTACTTTTGAGCTTATGTTATTAAATAATCATCGAGGAATCGATTGAGCAAGGTTTTATGACATAAAAAATGCATTTGATGTGTCAAAAAGCATATTTTTGGCACTACCCCCAAGCTATGATTTGCAAATTTGTGCCGAAAATGCACAATTTTTCTCTCAATTATACAGTTATGCTGAGCACATCGCGAAGTATTTGGTATCACCGAATAGGGAATTTCTTAGTGTCCCGGATTATAGCAAATTCGAAACCTTTATTTCACATACCTCTGCGTGATTTGGCATTCAAAATTTTCCATCGCTTTACGCTAACTTCCTTATAAGGAGAGGTCACGCAGTGACCCCATTCTCTCAGTCAAGGCCCATTCATGAGGCATTGGTGTTTATCTTTCTGATTGGTCGTAACAGCACGCAGCTTTGTCTGCGCAAATCCAGAACATAACGACAGGCACTTCCGACAGTAAACAAATAACGCGTTGAACGTGGTACATAGTACGACATGTTTCTCTTGATTACAGTCTAAATCTCATTAAATTGTGTTATATTACTTCAAAATGGGAAGAAAAGGTAAGAAAGCTAAAGCAACTTTCTGGCGTTAGAGCACGTAGAAAGTGTGTAATTTCCAGCAATGTTAAGACCGAATCAGCGGTGAATGATAACCAACCTGATGTAGGCTTATCATCAATTATGTCTGCATACCAGTATCCGATAGGCCTATAGTTCAAATCACTGATCCAATAGTGCCTTTCACCGCTGGCCCAAGTCGATCTGATATAAAAATGAACTTGAGCGCGAGTAAGAATGGTGCTTCTCATAACAATGTCTGTGCTAAACCTACATACAGAAATATGCAGATCAAATTTTTGATCATTTGGATACCATGCACAACTCTACAGTATTTCAACGTGCCGTCAGCATCGTCCGAGCTGAACATGCTAAGAGTCAGCATCGTACCATAAATAAAAAAAGAAGTCATTGACATTGCTGTCAGCTTTGATGCAACATGGCTAACTAGAGGTCATAAGTCACTGATAGGTGTTGGCAGTGTTATTGACATCATGACTGGCATGGTCATCGATATGCACGTTATGTCTTCCTTCTGTCACACCTGCAAAAATACTGGACAGTGGCAACTGAAAAATCAGCCTGACAAATTTGAACAATAGACAGCAGAGCATCAGAAGGACTGCTGCCGTAATTACGTAGGGTCAGCCAGAATGATGGAAGTAAAAGCCTGTGAGGTTCTCTGGCTTCGTTCAGTGGCAAATCACAAGCTACGCTACGCTGTTTGGCTATCAGATGGCGATTCCAAGGCCTACAACAGACTCTGTGACATCAAACCAAATGTTGACATAACCAAAGAAGAGTGCGTCAACCATGTCGCAAAGCGATTAGGCACTACACTGAGGACACTCATTACTGACTGCAAGAAACAAAAAGTCACCCTTGGGGGAAATGGCCATGGTCGTCTGACCCAAAATGCCATACGAAAACTGTGTATTTACAACACCAGGGCCATCCGCCAGCATAGTACAGCCCCAGAGATGAAACAAGCCATCATGGCTTCTCTATACCATGGGTATTCGACAAACCCCAACATAATTTTTGTCCGCCAGGCAAAAACTCCTGGTGTTTCTATCAGGCTTCCATGGCCAAAGGAGAAGCTGCAGGATGCCACGAGACCCAAGTTCATACTCCGCTAGACTACAACCTGCTCCATAAGCACTTAGTCCCTATTTATGAGCGTCTTACTGATCAGCATCTGCTCAAGCGTGTGTGAGCTAGGTGCAATTCAAAATGCAAATGAAAGCCTACACAATGTTATATAGAGTCGTTGCAGCAAGCGAAATTTGTGTCATTGAAATAAGTCAAATTCAGTGTGCTTGTGGCCATTGGAGAGTTCAACTTTGGTCCATCAGCCAGTGCAGAAATAAAAAAGCTGTATGGCCAAGCATCTGGAACAAACTTGAAATGCCTTGGACAGGTGCGGTTAAGGAAACGTCTGGCCAACAGTCAGAAATATGAGGCTGACTTGTATAAAGAAGAAAAATTTGGCAAGAAGCAAGACAAAGGCAAGAGGAGGAGCTGTAGGAAGCTGAAGAAGGTGCAGCATATAGTGCTGGACAATTTTAAACACATTCAGCCCCCCAGAATGGAGTATATTGGACAAGACAAGGCACTCGGTGAGTAAAAAGCATTTTTCTTAAAATTAACATTTTATTTTTTAAAAATTTAAAAACTAACACCCTATCTAACAGATCAGTCTCAAATTTGGCATGCATGTAGTACACATATATATCTTTAAATGATCACATGCTTTTTTTGATATTTTGCTTTGATTATATATTTTTAAAATATTTTTCATACAAATATAGTGTATTTTTTTTTAAATAATTAAAAATAGAATTTTAAACTTATCAAAAAATGCATGTGATCAATTTTTTCAATTGTCAGTCACAACATGTGTGTGCAATTTGATCAATGGGAAACAAATGTTTTGTGCTCTTGAAAATTGGTGAAAAATCCAATATGGCGCACGGCTGTTTGCCAGCGACGCTTTAGTTTTTTTCTTTTTTTCCTTGACCGCGCTATTAATAGCTATCGTGACAGAGGTCACGTGGCCAACTTCCTAACGGGAAAAAAATGTGGCAGCATTTACTTTTGATAGGGCTTAATTAATGCTTTTAGGCTACTTTATTATTATAAATTCACCCGTGTGTTACCGGGGCCTGAAAGGGGAGCAAAGAATAGTAACACTGCACCCTACCACGCATGTCGTAAAAGGCGACTAAGGAGGGTATGGGCATGGGGCTGTTTACCCCATCCCGTAAAAACTTCGCACAGTGGGCTGATCACCTGCTTGCCAACCAATCTGATTACGGAAACAATGATAGATTGTTTGGTCTGTTTTTGTTCCACAAAGACGCCACTAGGCGTGGTGGAAACAGCGATAGATTGATCAATTTGTTGTTGCCCTAAGACGCCACTAGGCGTACTGGCCACATACTGCTTTGCCGGTTGATGGCTAAGGATGGAAGAAGAAGATTATTATAAATACCGGCTTTAATTTTGCGTAAAGCTAGACTAGAAATGTTAGAGTAAATTTTAGAACAAGAACAAACATTTTATCACAATTAGAACAGAAGATATAATAGTCTGAAATAGTGTAAAATTTACGTTTTTTTTATATTTTGTTATGGTTTGTTTCTAATGCAATTTACACTAAAACGATCACAATCAACATGCATAACAAATTACAGAAATCAAAAGTAGAAAACCTGCAGAAAATGGATATCATAGTTTTGTTTTGGTTTCATGCGTCAAACATTAATTGTTGAAACATTAAATTGCAAGTCCACATTTTTTACCTTAAAATAACACACCCAATTGTACCCAAAACATGAGAGCTAACAATTATCTCAATCATACATCACGATGGTTATGTAAAAATGAGTATGGTCATGAGTAAAACAAAATGTTCAATTTAATAAATAAAACATACACCTATTAAATGATTTCCACACTATGTTAATTCTGTCACTCTCATGCAACAACTGCCATAATTTGCTCTAGCCCCAAAATTTCGCTCAATTATCATTCACACTTCCCTTTTTTTTTTTAATAGGAGGAATCTGTACATTCACAGATGGAGAAATTTGTAACAGATGAGTTTCCATTACAAATTTTAATTGTGAACTTATATTTTTAATACCGCTGGCGCGTCTTTCAATTTTGGAAATAGTGGAATGTACAAATTCTCTTCCTTGCTCTCCATGCATGCCCATTCCAAAGCCATGAGTTCTGATCCAGTCTGCGCAATGTTTTTCTAATATGTGCTGTTTAGGAATTGTCTTACTGGGGAATAGCTTTCTGAACAAAGACCTATATGTCTCTATTGATGCTGTTTTTAATTCTTTACTAATTGGTTTACTGTGTGATATTTTGTTGTGTACTTTCTCAAATGCTTCGTTCAGTGAGTTGAATTGTTCTTGGGCAATAAAAGCTATGTCAGTTATATCTTGTTTGTCTGTAATTTTCAGTGTTTGTGTAATGATTGCTCTTGTAAGATCTTTATAAACTTTTTGTGTGAGATATCTGTGGCAGTGATTCCCTATGAATGCTCTGCTATGATAAGCCTGTGGTATGATTTTGTGTTTATCTAGTACCTTGTCCAAGTGTGAGCAAACTGGACCAGACCTAGCACACAGATCTTGAAAATGAAGTTTGGCCAGCACATCTTGTGCATTTTCAAGTTTAACTTTAAAACTATCTGTCTCCTCATCCTCACAAAGTTCAATACCTGCCTGAACAAATTCAATTTTAGCTTCTAATTCTTCTGCCTGTTTCCATTTCCAACCAAATCTCTTCAAGTTCTTAATAGTACTAATGTTTGCATGTATCTCTTGCGGATTCTCAAATATCTTTGCGTCTATTGTATCGGCTACCTGTTCTAGAAGTCTGTGGTGTTTCAAAACAATGCCTAATAAAATATGAAGGTAAGGAGGAGCAACATTTTCAATTTCAATCTCTAACATTGGTTTGTGTAAACAATTATGGTAACGTGCCACTTGCCTTTTATTCCCTTTCCCATATTTCATATATCTATTGTAATCTCTTATCAACATGGCCAAACTTCTTGGTTTGCAAGTTGTATGCTCTCTGGATGTCTTTATTTCCTTGTTTTGCTGGAGACACCACAGACATGGGTATGTTCCTTGAGCTCCAGACAAACCAAACATTTTCATCAAAAAGTCATAATCCCCGAATAATAAAACAACAACTTTTTTACCATCATACTCTAAATCTTTTAGTGACTCTATCTGAGCTTTCATACCATTCATAAATATTTCTAAACTATCATATGTATCTCTGACTCTAGCCATTGATAAAAGGATGGTATTAGATTTAGAATTTGGTTTCTCTAAATTTACTACCTGCATTGTAACTTTGAACTGTGAATGAAAGAAGATATACAAACAGTTACTTAGAATTCTTTGGCAGCCGTCGTGTGCACAGGATTGTCTACCAAAGAACACTAATGGAACAGTCCTTATCTCACACACAATTAAAAAAAAGACATTAATATTATAAATACAAGATTAACAAGACTTGAAAGATAGATCAAAGTATGTGGAAGTAATCTATCTATAGCTTTACATGTTTTCTGACGCTTATATACGCAGCTAAATATCATTATAAATGAATGAAAATGCAAAAACAGATGGTGCTTTACAAAAAGTTATTTTTTTTACAACCTTATTTAAGATTTGCGAGTATCAGGAATGCGTTTACAGTGATTTAAATGTTATAAAATCTGGTGACAATATGCTTGTTCTTGTAATGCCAAACTCACAAAACTGACTACCACACATTCTCAAGATATGAAACCAAAAAAAAAAGTATGTGGAAATAATCGTTAGCTTACCTTCGAGAAGTCTTTATAATTATAAACTCAAACGAATGGGCCGATTTTTAGATATTAAATTAATAAAATGATTACTTATTTTATGAATTTCCTCAAATGATGACGCTGTTTTCAAAAGTCTGTAACTCCATCAAAAATAATTTCAAACAAATAAAAATGCAATCAAAAATAGAACACAGAACAAAGTTATAGTACACAAAAGAATTTTAGCGCTGTGTTTATCCAGAACGAGTGTGTAATGATTTATATAATTACTGATTTTACACACACATCAGCTGATTTTCCCCGCCAAAACCCCCAGCAATCATTTACGGTGCACATGAAGATTATTACCCGGTGTCAGAATTCCGGTCACTGAAACTAAAAGAGCGCTCTGGTATAGGGCACAAACAGCCGTGGGCTGATGGTTTTTTGGGTCACCATGGTAACCACATGTTTTTTTAAAAAATAAACTGTAGAATTTGTTTCATGGACATGCACTGTGTCCATTGAGTATATAAAAAGTGTGAAAATATTATTAGAACAAAAGTTAGTTTTCACTGTAGTGCATCCCCTTAAAGGTTAGCTGTAATGAACCTTCAACATCTTTCAATCTTGCA
Source organism: Oreohelix idahoensis (assembly GCA_024509875.1). Taxonomy (NCBI): domain Eukaryota; kingdom Metazoa; phylum Mollusca; class Gastropoda; order Stylommatophora; family Oreohelicidae; genus Oreohelix; species Oreohelix idahoensis. The sequence goes on along the minus strand of JAMPIV010003908.1, from coordinate 1,258,674 downwards.
ATTTGGTGACTACAATCTAACTGGCTATGTCCATCCTGTTTCTTGGTGTCAATTAAATTGAGTCTTTCCCCTGGTACTTCATTCATTACCCTTCAGCTGCCTGTGGAGCACAGATCTTCAATTAATTCACTTCAAGTATTTCTGTCCTGTGCCATCTGTTCAAAGTTTATCCCTTTCACGTCTGCCTCCAAACTCCTCTGCTTGTGTTTTTGACTTCCCTCTATTTCTCGTATTTCAGAGGTTCCAGAGTCATTTGACCACAAGGACTGCCTTGTAATACTATCAACTATTTTTCTAACTGTATCTGATACAACAGTCTCTGCTAAGGTGGAGACATTTCACATCCTGAGGTTAGGGGTATATAATAAGAACAGCAACAGTTAGAACGGCCAACATCAATATCAAATGAATATCATAGTACTCTTAGACTATCATTTCAAATAATATTTCTTTAATACACGTATACACAAACATCTCCTTTGATTTATAATGACCCTCCATAAGTCAAACATAGTCATATTCATAATGTAAATTCCATTTCCATACACATGCCTCCAATATTATAAAACCCAGACAGTGGTTACCTATTTATAATCTTTGTTCAAGTTACTTATATATTATCCATAAATCATTTCCATCCTACTATAACTATATATGATTCCTATTATCAGTCCATTGGGACATATTACAATAATACAGATATAGGATGCTATAAATACATTCACACGATCCTGAAACTCCAGACACAGCCATCTTCTCAACACTATGTAAACACAATGCTCATGTTACTAATACAAACATGGTCACGTCATTTGCACTGATACGCATACAATTCAAACTCAGTCATGTCCTTTTGTGCAGCATATGATCTCAAAAGAAATCGATCTATATGGTGTGTAAAAAGACTCAACAGTATTCTTTCCAATTCCAGTGTCTTTTCCTCATCCCATTCCTCTGGACTGTGTCATAAACCTCCCTTGGATGGCTAAGTTGAATTATCTTTGGGTGACTTGTTTATGCTGCTGGAGTTTCTTTGGCTTTAAATTTCTACACGACGGCAGTGCACCCAGTTCCATGCTTAATGCTTCCACAGCTGACTTCTACGTCATATGCAGTAGGATATATTGTTAACTGATCGTATCTCTCCTTTCAGGCCACTGTAACACATGGCCGTTCCCCAGCAGGCTTACCCTCAAGTTGTTCCTGCAGTATATATATATTTTTTTTAAGTGTGCTATTATGTCTCCTGACATGGCCTAATGAAATCAAGGTTTCACAAAATTTATTTAACTCTTGGAAAAATCTTACTTTCACATTATGTTTCTCATGCACATCTAGTCTTGCTTTCATCTCTCTCTGCCTAAAAGATGAATATAATTCCTCTATAACACATCCTCAAAATGATTTCTGCCCATAAATGCCCTGCCTCAGTATAGCTCCCATGGTCTCTGAAGAGACAAAGAAAGAACTGGTCTACTGCAGCCTTAGGCATGTTGTCAATCAATACCCTTTAGCTCCCCAAGAAGTATAGGCCTTCAACAACACATGCCAAGTCCTCCTGTCACATGCGCTCTAGGTTTTTCCATGTTTTCCTCATCATTTTCACATCTGTATCCAGTTTTCTTCTCCAAGTGTTTTTTAGTCTACCTCTGCTTCTCTTTCCCTGGGGATTCCAGAACAAGGACTGCCTTGTAATGCTATCAACAGGTTTCCTCAATGTGTGTCCTTCCATCGCCAGCGTCTTCTTCTCATCTCTTGTTCCACCAGGACTTGTCTGGCTCTTGTCACCAGTTCCACATTTGTGACTTTGTCATACCATTTCAATCCTTCAATTCTTTGCAAGCACCCGTTTATGAAAGTTTGTAGCTTTTTGTTGTTGTTTTTGTTGTTCTCCATGTTTCAGAGCCATACAATAGGACTGACTTGACATTTGAGTTGAAGATTCTTATTTTCGTGTTGGACTTTATTTCTCTTATCTCCATGTGTTTCCCAATGCAACTTTGTCCCTTCAACTTTGTCTATATTGCTGCCAAGATATGTGTATGATTCTACATCTTTTAGTGGTGTTTCTTCAAGTTCGGCCTTGTTATGATTTCTTGCATTTATTATCATTATCTTTGTCTTTTCCCTGTGTATTTTCAGACCCACTTGTTGTGACCTCTCAATAGCAGACTGTTCAAATATTTCAGGAGTTCCGATTCTATACTACCCTAATGTGATCATACTCGAATTATTGTTTGATTTACCATATAGATGTTTTGGATTTGTTTATTTGTTTTTTTTTTCTATTTGTTTTTTTTTCTTATTCTCATTACGTTCTTGTTTGCTTAAAAAAAATACTTTATTTTGATTATGATTGGTTAATGTCATTGTATGCTGTTATATAACCTTTATAATGTCGTTTGCCTTTAATTTTAAAGCTTAAAGTAACATGTCGGAATGAAAGGGTATAGTATGCAAGATAAGTGAGAGTGGAAGGGCAGAATGTTTGATGGGCCTGCGCGCCCAATTCATAACCCTTTGAAAATAAAGTTTGTTCATTTGTTCATTCTCAAGTATTTTTATTTTGACTTGTATCTGATTATGGTTATGGGACATGTTGTACAAGGTGACTAATAACAAGTTGTGCATGTGGCTAGCAACCTTGTCATGTAAAAACAAAATGGCCACAGGAACCAATGTTGCAAGAGCATTTGACTGCTTGGTGATCTATTTAAATAATAACCCGTAAACACATACCAAGAAAATTGCATTCCTTATATGATAACCTTCCTTACACAAGAATCAAAACTCACCTACAGATGACTGAACAAAGTCCCCAGGAAAAAATTCCAGATCATCTAAATGGTGAACTGGAAACAATTCCAAAGAAGGGATGTCTCTTTCTACAGTTCCACTCTAGAAGGCAGATACAGTGTTCTCATAATACCAGTGTTTTGCTTAAACATGAAATATGTATACATACATATATACACACACATACATATATATAGGTAAAGTTTCTCTTTAGACTTTTATATTATTGAATGACACCCTCTTGCAATGTTTGCCTTGTGCAAGTATTGCAATCGAGTGTTGACATTACAAGGGGATGTCACTCTATAATATTAAAGTCTAAAGAGAACCTTTACCTATATATATATATATATATAACCTATATATATATATATACAGCGTGTCCGGCAGAATCACTACCAATAACAAATGTCAATATTTACTCATCCATGTAAGTTAGAATTATTTTTTTGTGGTTACCTCATATAGAAACCATCACATTTTTAGGAGCAGTGAGATAATTGATAAATTGTCCGATAATGTGCAGATAACGCATACGTAATGCGCAGCCATGGAATGTGATGAGCGTGTAGTGAAAATGGCGGAGTTCACGGTGCAGCAGAAAGTGCAATGCTGTTATTGGCTTGCGGAATTAAAGTTTCCCATTGTTGTGCAAAGGAGATTCAGGCAGGAATATGGACAGAAACCTCCAGAGCGACATACCATAGTGAAATGGCACAAGCAACTGTTGGAAACAGGTTCTTTGTTGAGAAAGAAGAAGGAAACGGCAATGAAGCGTTGTCTCCAGATAGAGTTGAAGCAGTTAGCGAAGCTTTTCAACGTAGCCCGCGGAAATCCATTCGACGGGCAAGTGGAGAATTGGGTATTCCAAAATCTACTGTTCACAACATTGTGCACAAAAGATTGTGGCTTAGAGCCTACAAGATCCAGCTAGTGCAGAAGTTACAGCCAAATGATAAACCCAGACGGGCCGAGTTCGCAAATGCAATGCTATGTCACCTCGATGATGACAATGAATTTCTCAATCTTGTGGTATTCTCCGATGAAGCGACCTTTCACACTTGTGGCAAAGTTCACCGGCATAATTGTAGGATATGGGTAAATGAAAATCCACATGTCGTAATGGAGCATGAGCGACACAGCCCTAAACTTAACGTGTGGTGTGCCTTAACCTCGAATTATGTGATCAGGCCATTTTTCTTCGCCGAAGCCACAGTCAGAGGAGCAACATACCTAAACATGCTGCAAAATTTTGCAGTTCCTAGGATACCAGAAGGAGTAAGAAACTACCTTCATCAACAATTTCCAGACAGACGGATTGAAAGATTAGGTCCCATTGATTGACCACCAAGGTCACCAGATTTGACCCCCTTAGACTTCTTTCTATGGGGATACGTAAAAAGCTTTGTCTATCAAACTCCGGTGCAGGGACTGGATAATCTTCGGCAGCGAATAATTGACGCTTGTGCATCCGTCACACCTCAGATACTGCAAAACACGTGAAGAGAGATAGAACACTGTCTTGACATTCTTCGAGCCACTAAAGGCGCTCATGTGGAGATCTACTGAAACTTGGTGGAGATCTACTGAAACTTGGTGGAGATCTACTGAAACTTGGTGAGTTGCTACTGAAACTTAATGAGTTTGCCTAACAGAAAATCAAAATCCGGTCGGTCTACTATTATTAGTATAAGAAATATTGACATTTGTTATTGGTAGTGATTCTGCCGGACACACTGTGTGTATGTGTATATATATATATATATATATATATATATATATATATATATATATATATATATATATATATATATATATATATATATATATATATATATATATATATATATATATATATATATGGGAATTGAAATAAATATGTATTTGTCAAATGGCAGTTATTGTTCCTAATTTTGACATATGCTTCATGTATATCCAGGAGACACAACTGAGAATATAAAAATTCAAAAATAGGAAGTGATTAGTCAATCACTCTGTCTCTTTCTCTCTCGCTCACGCACTCTAACAAACATACACAAATACACACACACATGCACACACTTATAAAGATTTTGTCACTGTCAAAATGTCATAGATAAAGTGACAATAACACAGCTCTAGTTCTCAGAGATTTAGCAAAACATCCTATCCTTGACCACTCTGTTCTGAACAATGCATGTGAATATGTGTGAATGCACGTGATCACATCCCATAATATCCAGGCTACCTGTAATATATTCCAACCGATTTCACTATTTTGTGCACTGGAATCCTTCAAACTATATCAGTCATATTTTTGCAGATGAATGCATTTGTTTGTAAAGCTGTTTAACGTCTTATATAGAGTAGTAGTTGATGATAATGAGTCAGGAGAAACAGACATTAGTCTAGAACTATCAGCATTTGCTTATGTGAAAGGGTAGTAGAAGTGTGTGACTCTCAAGTACAACAAAAGCAATGGGAACAAAAAAGCAAAACAAAACCAAATAATCCGAACCGCTATGAACAATTCAGTTCCAGATTTAGTCAGCCGAGTTTTTTGCATGGCTAGAACTACTTCTAATGATCATACTGACTATTACTAGAATTCCCTTTTCTGTTCCTTATGACAAATGTGCCACCTCTGCAGACGGCCACTTTGCAGAAATCTCTGCAGACGGCCTCTTTGCAGAAATCTCTGCAGACAGCCTCTTTGCAGAAATCTCTGCCACAGCACAAACTCTGGCATTGGTGCTGTCTAAAGCAATTAGTTCCACATGCTGTGGTTACAAGCCACATCAAAACCTCCATATTAATTGCTTCTTACAATATGCCTGAGGGAACAGAAGTCCCATTCTTTCTTTGACTCCTCAAAGACCTTCTGGAACCAAATGTTCCCTCTAACTTTTAATGGTCTGTGTGTGCACAAATTTCAAGCTATGCAATTTTTCATCCCCAGTGATAAAAAAACTTTTCCAAACTAAACTCAGTGTACCTAAAATTATAAACATGAAACTATTTTATGTTCCTATAATCATTCTCTAAGAGCTGCAGTTGCCCAGTGGTTAGTGCACAGCTTCTGAGCTCAGTGGTCCATGGTTCGATCCCCAGTTGAGGTGGGATTTTTTTTAGACCGCAAACGGCTCCGGGGTCGACCCAATCTCATGAATTGGGTACCAGAGCGACTCTAGGAAGGTTACAGGCTGCCGGCATAATGCTGACCACTTCACATGTGTCGCATGGTCAAGAAAATATGGACCTAACATCATATTCCCAATATACCATAAATGGGCATGTAACGAAATCATTTGTTTCTCATAATCATTCTCATAACTACCATTGTATTTGCATGTTTTAATTTAAAAATTTGGGCTAATTAATTTTTTTTAATGCAGATAAACAGAAGTATTCAGTGAGGAACTGGAAGATGAGAGAGGTTTGTATTTCCCAGCTAGCATTTGCAGATGATGATGCCCTGATTGCTAAATCAGGGGCACATCTCCAATCCAGCCTGCAAGTCTGGAAGGAAGAGCTGGAGAAGAAAAGGATGGTCATCAGCAGTTCCAAAACAAAAACCATGGTGATATCACATGAGGGAAGAGTACATCATATTATGCTGAAAGAACAGGTCCTGGAAGGTCAAACACTTTAAATACCTTAGAGCTGTCACAGGCTGGAAGGGAGGCATCAAAGAAGAGTTGTTTACCCGAAGAGCGGCAGCTGGGAGACGTTTTCAGGCCATAAATTGATGATTCCTCAGCAAAAAAGAAGTTAGCAAGAAGACAAAGATGGCTGTATACTGCTCCTCCTATGTTCCAGTTTTGACTTATGGATTGAGTCATAGGCAATGACTACAACCCACAAAAGCCAGTTCCAAACCTCAGAAATGAGGTATCTGAGGAAGGTGGTTGAAGTAACAAGAGACATGGTCCGCAACCAGACGATCCGTCAAGGCCTAAAATCCCATCCGCTGCAGACCCAAATAGAACAGTCCCAACTAAGATGGTTTGGCCATGTCTGCAGAATGGGAGAAGATCGGCTACCACGACAAGCATGGGAAACAAAGAGCCAGGGATCCAGACCTCCAGGACGACCCAGAGTCCGCTGGGAGGACAACATTAGACAATCTTTGAAGGACCGAGGACTAGAATGGAACCAGGCCAGGAAGAAGACAGCTGATAGAATGGTCTGGCGCTCTCTCTTCCAAACCTCTACACCTCACGGTAGAAGGGGAACGACTAAGTAAGTAAGTAAGACAAGTATGGGAAACTAAGAGCCAGGGATCCAGACCTCCAGGATGACCCAGAGTCCACTGGGAGGACATTAGAAATCTCTGAAGGACCAAGGACTAGATTGGAACAGAGGCCAGGAGGCAGACAGCCTATAGGATAGTATGGTACTCTCTCTAGCAAACCTCTACAACCCACGGTAGAAGAGGAATGACTAAGTAAGTAGTAATGCAGATAAACAGGGAATTAATATGAATAGTTTTATTCTTGTGTAATGCAATTTATAATTCAAATAAATAACACTACCACCTTGGTTGTTTTATCATATTCTGTCCCTATAATTTTGTGGGTACAGTTCAATTTATTTTCTGCTCTGATTTCATAACTCGTGTGCGCGCCAAGTACACAGCTTAGAGGAAACATTACCTGGAACTACACGGGGGAATAACGATCATATTCATCATCATTGTTTTCCTTATTTTTTTTGCTTCTTATGAAGCATGGAACCACCCCTGTAGCTGGTTCTCCTTCAGGAAGCCTGCACCCAGCAACTAGATGCTGCTGCCATGGTAGTTTCTGCAGCAATTTATTTTATATGTTGAGGTTGCCTGCCGCATTCATAACCTCATTATTAGTTGCCTCATAACACATTCCTGAGGTAGTGGTCCTGTTCTTTCTTTGTCTCATCAGAGACCACTGGGAACTACATGGATGATTATATTACTTCCTACTAAATAAATCTCTACACAGATAGTTAACAAAAAGAATGAGAGATTGTCACCTGCCACATAACTGTTGCCCAAGATGTTGTGAATTCCACCTCCACTTGCACCACATCATCAGGTTTGAGCAGATATTCTTTCACGACCTGTTTTTTGCTGCTTTTTTTCTGATTCTGAGTTGTCTTTCCTGGTTTGTGTCGTTGTCCCACGTTCTTAACTACTCTGTTCTTTTTTCTTCCTCCACGTCCGCCACCGGCACCTCGACCACCACCACTGGTACCATCTTTCTCATTGAGGTCAGACTTGTCTGCATCGTCGATATCCTCAAAATCAGCATCATCTCCATCGTCGGTATCCCTTTCTACTGATGTGCCACTAATTCCCTTGAAAAAGAGAAGAAAACAGCAATTAATAATTGCAACAAACACTGTAAAACGTTTTTTAATGAAAAAAAGTATGTGGTTCTCAACCTTTTCTAAGATGAGGAGCCTTTCATAAAATAATAAATATTCTTTATTTAAATAAAGTTATAAAACTAGACAGCGCAGACTACGCTGGCTTGGACATGTCCGCAGCATGGAAGATGTTCGCATCCCGAAAGATATCTTCTACCGACAACTGGCAGATGGCAAAATAACAGTTGGGCAACCACAGCTGAGGTTCAAAGATGTGTGCAAGAAAGACATGAGGGCACTGGACATAAATCCAGCAACCTGGGAGGATGAAGCTGCTGATCACATCAAGCGGCGATGCTCTCTACGGCGCCACCTCAGACTGGGCGAAAAGAAGCTCTCACGGCAAGCAGGAGAGGAGAAAACGTCGAAAGAAACACCAGGAAAATAAGCAGCTGTGGGCTGTCACCTCAGGGGCGCATTCCCATGCTCAGTTACAACTGAAGGGGCTATTATCATATTATAATAAAACTATCAGTTGCTGATAGTGGTAGCACAAGACTTCATATAAGCACTTGCAATACTGGCTGCCAATGAGAGAAGAAAAAAAAAACTCTTCACTGAAAGGCAAAGGTCAAACACGTCTGACTAACAGTGTCGGTGATAAATACAGAAATAATGTGCAGACTATAGGAACAAATCTCACCAAGACACCAAAGTGAATGAACAAATCTCTTAAAACAGTCCTGTGAATTCCCAGGGATTCACAACCAGTAGGCTGAAAACCACTCTTACAATCTATCTGTGAATCATTCATTTTCTATAAAAATTTTAATGAATTAACCAACTAATAAATAATCCAAACTCACCTCATCCCTTCCTCCCTTCCCAAAATCACCCATAAGCACACAAACACCAAGAGGGATACATGCAAGTACCAGATGAATCAGTATACATAACACCCATAACACCAACACATGCAGTGAAAAGAAAAATACAACAATATGTGAAACAAACATACAGTCAACAGATTGTAAAGATTTACACAACACAGTGTTCAACTGGCAGAACAGTCAGAGTGCTTGCCTCTCATGGCAAAATTACTGGGTTCAAACCTGGTAAAAATCAAGCTACAGCATACCCAGCTGTAAACAGGTAGCTGACTCTGCTCTTGAGTTAGGGAAGGCAAAGGCAGCGAGGAAGTGAACTGGCCGCCCCACCTCAGAAAGCTGAAACTAATACAGTGAAGTCTCTAACACTTTACTATGCCTAGTATCTGCTATGGGGGGTGGGGACTTTAACATTTTTTTTACACAATACAGATATACAGAGTCAAATAGATTAAACAATATATTCAACGGCAGCACAGTCTATGTAAATAGCAGACAAACAGGCAACAGATAAGACAACCTTACATCTACACACACACACACACACACAAAGAAAGAAGAAAAAAATATATCGTTAACATACAAAATGATTTGTATTCTGCAGTAAAATAAGAAATAAATAAAGCAAATATTTCAGACACATTCAGTCAGCCCTTTCCCCACTTCACTCGAGAGTACATGACTGATTTCCCTCCATGTTTAACTTACAGAAGAGACAGCAGGCTCATCATGTTTTCTGTGGTCACTGTCCCTTCTGATTCTCATTGTGGCATCTTTTATGACTGCTGTCTTGGGGTCATAGGCTTTGGCAGGCTCAACTGAGGAAATCACGTCATCATTCTTGATCCTGTAGGACATATGGTCGCCGATCTGAACACTGCAGTGACTAAACCAGTCCAGAACCCGCAACCTGTGTGTAGAAACAAAAACATTTCTAGTGAAATCTTCTGAGGTGGTAAAATACATAATAACTGGGATATATGTATAATAAAACAGTGAAGTCGGGATAAGTAGAAGTAGCTGGGACCATAAAAAATAATTATACTTATCTGAAATTCGGCATATCCGAATTTTGTTCAAACATGGCATTTACGGCAAAATAAGAGGCAAAGCACAAAGCAATTATTGTAACCATTCAGAAACATGTATATTGATTTTAAATTTTAATTTCTGCATCTTTTAAAGTTTGCAAAAGCAATTTAGTGAAGCCTAAAATGCAGTGTCAAGTTAATTGCTAGTAGCATAGTAGCAGGTGTAAAAACATTCAAATCGCATTTTGGTTTAGTATCTTTGTGTGCTGTTAGCGGTTCATATGTGGATCCAAGAGCAATAACTAGTGCAGGACCAGTAAGCAGATGTAAGATCTACTTCCCCTGTGTGATGAAGTACTGAGATTCTGTCTTTCAAATGGCCCATGTCTTTTTCTCCTTGCATTTTTTTTTCATTTTATTTCTAGGAGGGATTACAGGTAATCCACCCCATACTTCTTCTCCTTATATTATGTACGTTTTTCAGAGTGAGATCACGATGGAGTTTTATCTCATCTGCTTTATGGTTCTTCTCTATGACTAGTAGGTGGAGTTTAGAGTTGGTGTGTAGGGAATTGTTGCAGTTGTATTCTAGAAGAATGACGGTAGAGCCTAGATCCGATTTGCACCAGGTTCTTTTTTTTTTAAAGATATGGCATGCAGCTAGACGCATTTTTCGGGGTTTTAAATAAGGTGGTCATTCTTGCTTCAATTGGCAGTAGAGGGCTGAGTACGATATCCCGTTCCTTTGTCTAAATGGGGGATAGTGACCTGTTACCCATGCACGTAACACGAGCGGGCAGTAACATCAGAATGGTTTACGATTTTGAGTGGCCAAGATCAAACTGCATTTGAAATTCAGAATGACCATTGGGCTAGAAACAAAGCGGCGCAAATGACGTCAAGAGGTCAGCGTGCTGATCTATGATTATAAAAAGGCCCGTAATTCATAGCTCGGTCTCTATAATGTAAATTGCCAGCCGCGTGCCAGAGTCAAATTGTCGATTTCCTTTCAGTGGGACATTCGAATTTGGTAAGCATAATTTTAGCGTGGTACTTTATTAATTTTACTAGTCCTAGGCCGATCAGTTAAGTTTTCTTTGGGCAGTTTAAGTTTAATGTTATTCTTAACTCCAGAGCCATCAATACTATCGTAGTGATAAACTGAGAAAACTTAAGAGGTCCATATATTTCCTTATTGAAGGAATAGTGGTATTTAAGATGGTTTAAAAGTTGAGATGTTACGGGCGTGCTTTGTATTATTTCAAAGTAGGTCCGTAGAGAACCCGCATCTGTGATTTATGGTAATGTACAGAATGGCAGGAGCGCGTGGAATGTATCTCATGGAGAGTTTAATGCTGATGGTTATTTATATATATAAAATAGTTATGCAGGAGCACATGGTTGTAAGAATGCTGCAGCACATGGTTGTAACTACAGGGTAATTGATAACCTGGGTTGAGGTATAACTATTGGGCAGTAGGCAGATGCTAGCGTAACTGGTTATATGTTATTGGTTGTACATTATTGTGTTCTGTATATTCAGAAGACGTGAGACGTATTTTAAAGGAAATAATAATTGTATTACAATTTTGAATGTGATTATTTTATGGACGGGAATTTATGATTCTCAGAGAGGGCTATTTTATTTGTGGTAACAGAGCTGAATTTAGTGACAGTGTAGAAGTGGGCCACAGTACGTCTCCAAAAAACTGTTGTGTTTCAGAGTTAGTCATGCAGAACAAGTAGATCGGGGGTCGGTAATGTTTACTTTGGACTCAGGTAGAGAAGGGAACAGTGGGGGAGTGGACTTCTTTGGCATGATTATGTTTGTATGGTGGTACAGACCGGGAATAGAACGAGGGAGGTATTGTACTATGGGAGTTAAGTGTTAAAGACTTGGGACTTAAGGGTTAAGACAGGGAGTTATTTGTTATATAGAAATGTATTACTAATGTGTTGTTCAGCTGTGCATTTTTCTATTCGTTTACAGCGGGTAGCGGCGCAGTGGGAAGAGCGAAAGTTGCCAATAACTTTCCCCACGGCAAGATTTGGCATCTCAGACAAGGAAGGGTTTGAAATTTTGCCAGAGGCGGACGAAGAATAGAAAACCCATTTTTCTCAGGCAGGGGAAGACATTTCTCGAGTGCAATAGGATCTGTTGGATAAATCCTGAGCGCTGAACTCGTTTTGTTACACACGCAAATTTGGCATGCTGCCAGCGTTGTCGTAATTTTTTCGCTTCATCCCGGCCATAATAAAGCCGAAGGCCCATCACCCAGAGAGAGGTAATCAGGCAGGTAAACGTCAGATGTGATAGGAGAAACCAGCTACAGTTCCAGTCCAGAATCCAGTGGGGTTCTTTTAAACCTGTCATCAATTCCAAAATTTGTGGAGAGAGAAAGGGTGAAAATACTCTCTACAGAGGTCAGCGCAGATAGGCAGAACTAATACAGTTTTGTTCCAAGTATAGCAGATGACAGTTGATGAAGTTTAGTCTACAGTTGCTATAGCAGATAGACAGAACTGAGAGCAAGTTATTTAAGAGCATAGCAGAGGACAGCTGCTGAAGTTTTAGAAGAGTTAGTTGTGTAGCAGTGTTCAGGAGATTTCAGGATAGGCGGTGTAGAAACGAAGTCTGTGCAGAGTTGGTGTAAACACTTCATAGTAGTTCCAGCTGACTGTATACTTACAGTTAAAATTAGAAGTTAGCACAGCTAGTTTGGAGTGGAGGCTCGACATCCGAGACCCCACCAAGTGCAGTGTGGTTGTGTTGTGTAATCATAACTTCTTTCCTCCATACAGGTGAACCTTGTGGGTGGGGGGGGGGGGGGGTTGTTTTGATGATACATCATCTGTAATTTTGCTTGATTGTTTTTCCAGGTGTGCACACATGCACTTTATGTCTTTGACAAGTATTTGAGTTTTCTATGTGTAAATAAAACGTGTACATTATAGTTGGGATCAGTCACTTTATTTTCGTATAGTAGCTATCTGTTGTCTGTATCGTTGTGTATGTGAATCTTAAGTAAACCTTATCCCCATAGGGTAGTTAGAGGTAGTTGATATTACAGCACATAAGACGTCCGAAGTGGCGAGGGAAGAATCAACCTCGGTTCTTAACCTCGGAGCCAATAGTGTCAACTGTTCACATTTCACTATCATTTTCTTCTAAATCTATCTTTTCAGTCTTTCTTCCCACTTGGGTCTTGTCACTATACGTAGACAGTCTCTGGTTTAAAAACCATTTCGTGACACCCTGACATCTGGACTTTTCTGTTGTCTAGAGTTTTCCCTCCTTCTTGCTTACAGTGCCTGCCAAATACTTCTTCTTCTTCTTCCGTCCTTAGCCACCGACCGTCAAAGCAGTCAGTGGCCATTACGCCTAGTGGCGTCTTAGGGCAACAGCAGATAGGTTTTCTTTGCCATTGTTTCCCATCACGCCTATTGGCGTCTTTAGGGCAACGGCAAATCAATCCATTTGCTGTTGTCTCCGTAATCGAAGTGACTGGCAAACGGGTGATCAGCCCGTTGGTATGCCAAATACTGCTATATGTTTATTATTTACTATTCACAGACCTCGGGTTTCACTCTTTGTTTATCTTCAGATCTCAAATGCATGGTCCTGTTGCTGTCAGAGTTTAACCTAGGCTCTTTTTCTCGCAAACCGAAGTGAATCAGTGTTCACTCATTCAGCCTGACATTTAGGCCTACGTGCTTGCTGGTTTAATAAATGTTAGCATTATAATCTATTGACGGAAGCTCAGACATTTATTAATCTGTTAGCGCCTCTTCGCCAACAAAAAAACTTATGTACGGCCACGTAGTTGTTTATCTTAGGTGATGGAGGCAGAACTTCTACTTATATGAGTCCAAACTTGAGTTGGGACAGAAAAATTACTTTGACTTATCTGAAAATTCTAGTTATCAGAATTCGACTTAACTGGAGTTTTTTTTAACAAAGCCAAAGAATACATTTGGCCAGGACCTTCTAAAATGCTTCTACTTAAGGTGGTACCCTACAGTGAAAACTAACTTTTGTTCTAATAACATTTTCAAACTTTTTATGTGCTCAATAGACACAGTGTATGTCCATGAACCAAATTCTACAGTTTATTTTGTTAAAAAAATGTGGTTACCATGGTAACCCAAAAAAAAAAAATCCGCCATTTTGGATTTTCACCAATTTTCGAGAGCTAAACACTTATGTTTCCCATTGACCAAACTTTATCAAATTGCACACACATGTTGTGACTGACAATTAAAACAATTTGTCAGAGGTTTTTTTTTTATAAGTTTAAAATTCTATTTTTAATGATTTAAAAAAAAAAATACACTATATTTGTATGAAAAACAATGAAAAAAAAATATTTAAAAAAATATATCAAAGCAAATTACCAAAATATCAAAAAAAGCCTCTGTCAATTTAAAGGTATATAATGTGTCCTACATGCATGTCAAATTTCAGACTGATCTATTAGATAGTTTGTAAAAAATAACATTTTTTGTTAAAAAAATGTTAGTTTTGAGAAAAATGCATTTTAGTCACCGAGTGCCTTGTCTTGTCCAATATACTCCATTCTGGGGGGCTGAATGTGTTTTAAATTGTCCAGCACTATATGCTGCACCTCCTTCAGCTTCCTGCAGCTCCTCCTCTCGCCTTTGTCTTGCCTAATTTTTCTTCTGTCCTTCTACCATGGAAACCAAAAAAAAAAACCGCTATGTTGGGTTTTTCACCAATTTTTAAGAGCAAAAATCTTGTTTCCCATTGACCAAACTTTATCAAATTGCACCCACATGTTGTGACTGACAATTAAAACAATTTTACTCATGATTATTTTGATAAGTTTAAAATTCTATTTTTAATGGTTTAAAAAAACAAAAACACCATATTTGTATGAAAAAATATTTAAAAATTTTTTTTTTTTAATTTATAAAAGAAAATTACCAAAATATCAAAAATGCAGATGTGTTACTTTAAAGATATAGATGTGTACTACATGCATGCCAAATACAAGACTACTCTGTTAGATAGTTTGTTAGTAATAAAACTTTTGGTTAATAAAATGTTAGTTTTAAGAAAAATGCATTTTACTCACCGAGTGCCTTGTCTTGTCCAATATAATCCATTCTGGGGGGCTGAATGTGTTTAAAATGCTTCAGGACTATATGCTGCACCTCCTTCAGCTTCCTGCAGCTCCTCCTCTAGCCGTTGTCTTGCCTCTTGCCTAATTTTTCTTCTTTTTACAAGTTTGTCAGCCTCATGTTTCTGGCTGTTGGCCAGACGTTTCCTCAATCGCACCTGTCCAAGGCGTATTGAGTTTGTTCCGGATGCTTGACCATACAGCTTTTTTATTTCTGCACTGGCTGATGGACCAAAGTTGAACTCTCCAACGGCCACAAGGACACTGAATTTGGCTGTTTTTAATGACACAAATTTCCGCTTGCTGCAACGACTCCATATAACATTGTGTAGGCTTTCATTTGCATTTTGTGTTGCACCTAGCTCACACCGCTTGAGCAGATGCTGATCAGTAAGACGCTCATAAATAAGGGCTAAGTGCTTATGGAGCAGGTTGTAGTCTAGCGGAGTGTGAACCTTGGTCTCGTGTGGTCCGGCAGCTTCTCCTTTGGCGATGGAAGCCTGATAGAAACACCAGGAGTCTTTGCCTGGCAGACACAAATTATGTTGGGGTTTGTCGTTTGTCGAATACCCATGGTAGAGAGAAGCCATGATGGCTTGTTTTATCTCTGCGGCTGTACTATGCTGGTGGATGGCCCTGGTGTAGTAAATACACAATTTTCGTATGGCATTTTGGGTTAGACGACCACGGCCATTTCCCCCAAGGGTGACTTTTTGTTTCATGCAGTCAGTAATCAGTGTCCTCAGTGCAGTGCCTAATCGCTTTGCAACATGGTTGACGCACTCTTGTTTGGTAATGTCAACTTCTGGTCCATACGGTTTGATGTCGCAGAGTCTGTTGTAGCCTTGGAATTGCCATCTGATAGCAAAACAGTGTAGCGTAGCTTGTGATTTGCCACTGAACGAAGAAAGAGAACTTCACAGGCTTTTACCTCCATCATTCCGGCTGACCCTTCGTAATTACGGCAGCAGTCCTTCTGATGCTCTGCTTTCCATTTTTCAAATTTGTCAGGCTGATTTTTCAGTTGCCACTGTCCAGTATTCTCACAGGTGTGACAGAAGGAAGACATAACATGCATATCGATGACCATGCCAGTCAAGATGTCGATAACACTGCCAACACCTATCAGTGACTTATGACCTCTAGTTAGCCATGTTGCATCAAAGCTGACAGCGATGTCAATGATTTCTTCTTTATTAATGGTACGATGCTGTCTCTTAGTGTGCTCAGCTCAGACGATGCTGACGGAACGTTGAAATACTGTAGAGTGCATGGTATCCAAATGATCAAAAATTTGATCTGCATATTTATGAAATGTTTTCTGGTGCAGGCCAGGGAGGTCTAGGTTCTCACAGAAGAGACTGAACGTAGATAGGCCCATTCCAGACATGAGGGCACCAAGAACAGCAGATTTGTTGATTGCATGTCCACGAGGGCCGCGGCCTTCTGGTTCCCTCTCGGATGTGTACATTCTAGAAATTGCTTTTTCACATGTGTGACACACAACTTCCAGGAAGAGAGAGAAACCCTTAGACTTGGTGTTGTCAGTTCTTGTTTGCAATGTGCTTTGCTTACAAACACATATTTTTAAGAAGGTTGTTGAAGAAAGAAATGTCCACAATGGTTTTGTACGTAGGTTTAGGCTGGGCGCAGACAGTATTATGAGATGCAACATTCTTGCTCGTGCTCAAGTTAATTTTTATATCAGATCGGAGCCGCGCTAGCGTAGTGGTTACAACACTGCTCTGGCGACCGGGTGATACAGGATCAAACCCGGGCGACGGCATTTGAGGATTTTTCGTCGACCGGGATTTGGACTGGATTAACTCGAGACCTGGCGGGGACATTTGAAGGAGTGTCGTCGACCAGGGACTGGCGGCTCCTGAGCCGACCCAGCTGCAATGGGTACCTTCGAAATCGGCGAGTATTTGCCTGAATGGCGAGGGACACCTGTCTCTGTACAAGAAATAAAGGGATACTCACGTAAAATCAATGTCAGGTTAGACATAAAATAATAACCTGAGATTTCGCCTCGAGTATTAGCGGGCGAACGCAACAAAAAAAAAAAAAAAAAAAAAATCAGATCGACTTGGGCCAGTGGTGAACGGCACTACTAAATCAGCAATCTGAATTTTAGGCCTATCGGATAATGGTATGAAGAAATTCCATGTTGTTTGTGTATCATTCACCGCTGATTCTGTCTTACCTTCTGTGGTAACACTGCTAGAAATTACACACTGTCGACGCGACCTGGCAGCAGATATTTGCTTTGATCTCTTACCTATTCTTCCCATTTTGAAGTAATAGAACACAATTCACTGAAATTTAAACAAGACAAAAATATCGACCACGTTACACGAAAGCGAACAATTGTTTTGTGTACAGGCGGAAATGGCTGTTGTTATATTCCACATTTGCGCACGCAGCCAAAATGTTGTTATGACTAATCAAAACAGGTGTTTACGTTTGCGTCTTCAATGGATCTGGAATGAGGGCATGAGGTCACCACGTGACCACTCCTTATAAGGAGGTTAGCGTAAAATTACGGAAATTTTCAAACACAAATCACTCAGAGCTATGAGAAAAAATAGATTCGAATTTGCTTTATTACAGCAGACAAAGAAATTCCCTGTGTATCGATACCAAATAGTCCATAATAAGGACAGCGTAACGAAGGTATTATTGAGCGACAAATCTTGCATTTTCGGCACAAATTTGCAAATCATAGCTTGGGGGTAGTACAGAAAATATGCTTTTTTATACATCAAATGCATTTTTTATGTTATAAAACCTTGCTTATTTGATTCCTCGATGATTATTTAATAAAATAAGTTCAAAAGTAAAAAATCGATATTTTGTACGTAAAATCCAGTTTTCACTACCGGGGACCACCTTAAGTGAAATTTGATTTAAGTAAGTTTGGCTCAAGTAGACTGCACTGTAATTACTTACATATTTGTATGACATAACCAAATAAAATCTGATCCAACAGCGAATCAGAAAAAAGAACATGGTGATGGACTGGACACTAGAGATGTGACGAGTTCGAATACAAATCTGAAATCCATCAGGATTCAAGGGATTCTAGCAAAACAGAAATCTGAGAGTTTTTCAAATTTCTGATGAATGTCAGAGTTGGAATAACATTTTTTAAATGTAATAGTAATTTTAAAAAAAAAACCAAACAACAAATTTTATTATTATTGAACTTGTCACATGTAAAGTGAGTAGCTGATATCAGCAGTGCCCTTTGCAACAAATAACTCTGTCACTAGATGGCTTTAATGTATGCCCTGCACCATCTACTAAAGTTGTTTTCCACACATGCATTCTCTATCGTTCTGATATCTGCCTCTGGTTCTATATCTTTTTTGGTTGCACTCTTTCTTTTACCCACAACAAGGACTGCTTTATATGACTAGTATCAACTGGTTTCAAAATTCCACTACATAAAAAAAAAAAAAAAGGAAAAAAACAACAAACTCTTGACAAAAATCATTACTAAGGAATGGATATGGCAGCATCAGCAACTCAAGGACAATTTGCCAGCTCAGTTTGTGTTATTTTTATGGTTAATATGTCTTTTTTTATCTGTGCTGGTCTTCATGTAATGCTCCAGGTAGCTAGTATTAAGATGTCTGTTTCTATAGTCGTGTGCTATCTCTCTGAAATATGCACTGGTCATTTAGCAAA
Organism: Oreohelix idahoensis; assembly: GCA_024509875.1. Taxonomy (NCBI): domain Eukaryota; kingdom Metazoa; phylum Mollusca; class Gastropoda; order Stylommatophora; family Oreohelicidae; genus Oreohelix; species Oreohelix idahoensis. The sequence continues at coordinate 1,239,801 of JAMPIV010003908.1, read as the reverse complement.
AAACCAGATCATTTATATTATATGGTTCATTTAAACCATTTAATCTTTTGGTAACATAATCACCAGTTTGATCTTTGATGATATCCTCCATATCAATGATGAATTGAAAGTGGTGATAGTACAAATTGTTTCTTAATACTACCCTTCATAATTAACCTTTAAAAAAAAAGGGTTCAAGATTGGTTATTGCATCTATTGTTTTTTTTAAAATAGGATTTTTGCCTCGTTTTGGCGAGGCACATTCCTTTCAGTTATATTAGGGCACATATCCAAATATAAAAGACCTTGCGTTCTGATTATCAATATTTATTGTATCTCTGCTTGGCCCCTCTAATTTGAAATTTTAAGAACCTCAAGGTCTGATAAAATGAAATATTTATTATATAAGGTGGATGAAAAGTCACTCCCTATTTTTACATTTTTATATCCGATACCAAGACACACGGACATACCAGGTAACGAATAAGCAGACAAGACTAGCAAAACTAGGAACAAGCATGGTTAAAAAAAAAAATATCGCCCAACTTGCAGACAGCTAAACTAATGCTCAAAAACTACTTCACAGAGGAATGGCTTAACCAATGGGTGAGAGGGTCAACTCGACATGCCATATATAAAGAAATCGCACATCCAAAGAAAAATGACAACAACAGTCTATGAAGTGCAGCAGAGCACAATCTTCCAACTAAGAACAGAACACACCAGACTCAACAAGCACTTAAAATAAATTAAACCCCTCACATGAGCCTAAATCTCTCATATGAGCCTAACTGCTGCAGCTACCATCTATATGAGACACTCCGGCATATGCTGCTCACTTGCCCTGGACTCTCCACAGAAAGAAGAAAACTACTGCCGGGCTCCCCAACAATCATGAACACTCTATACAGCACCACTCAACAGCTATAAAACACAAGCAAATTCTACAACTTGACTTACTTACTTACTTACTTAGTCGTTCCCCTTCTACCGTGAGGTGTAGAGGTTTGGAAGAGAGAGCGCCAGACTATCCTATCGGCTGTCTTCCTCCTGGCCTGGTTCCATTCTAGTCCTCGATCCTTCAAAGATTGTCTAATGTTGTCCTCCCAGCGGACTCTGGGTCGTCCTTGGGGTCTGGATCCTTGGCTCTTTGTTTCCCATGCTTGTCGTGGTATCCGATCTTCTCCCATTCTGCAGACATGGCCAAACCATCTTAATTGGGACCTACAACTTGACACTGGCTGTAAAAGAGTGATGAGCTCAGCAGCCCTAAGTTTAACATCATCAATTTCCTGAGTTATTAAAAATGCATTAAGAATCACATTAGTCTTGAGCTTAGCCACAAACATGTAAGGAATCAGGGGTCAAGTCCCACTCTCATTCATTTCTGAACATGCATGAAGTTAAAACATTTCTGAAACCTGGGTTTGTGAATCAGAAAGAAAAATAGCAACAACAATTAAGACTGTTATTTAGTGTTTTCAGAATGCAGATTACACTAGTCAACAACCAAAATGTACCAGAAATGAAAATAGCTGATCTTAACTAATTTTGGTGTGCTGAAAACGAAAATGACATTAAAAAATGTTGATTGGCTCTAGTTTTCAAGATATATGCTACTAGTTTATTTAATTATGGTATATGACGCAACTGTTGTGGGCGATTGTGTTACGTGCAGTCTTTGATATCTTACAATATTATACATAGGTAATTTTTTAGTGCTTAAGGGAAAGTCATTATTGAGTTACTTCCCTTGAAAGTTGTGCCATCTCTTCGATCAAACTCCGCGGATAAATCCATTTTACTGCGATTTATTCGTTGTTTGGGTAATAATAGATTGTTCTTGCTTCAGAATATCTATGGCCTGAATTTATGTGTATTGTTTGTCTGAGTAGGACGAGTCTGTCTTATATCTGTATATCTTTACATATCTAAGTCGAACTATATGTTCTGTTGTCTCTAGAGAGGTCAAAGGCTATGCGGCGGATGTGTCGCTAGAGTGTGGTGTGATTGGGCTTCGTCCTGATAGGGACTGTGTGTGTTTTCCTATGTCGGCCTGTCGCCGGGAAAAAGTGATCTCAGTATTTGTGGGGAAAGTGATAATCGTCTAAACCTATCGTGTATGCTTTACCCCAGTGTTTATTCATATTGCCAAGGAATGGCAGTTTTATATTTCCTCTACCAAGGTAATCAAAGACACTCTTATGAACTCTCGATCGAAGCCACCATTTTCGATAGTTACGATTTGAATGTCTAAGAGAATATATTTGACTCGATGAAAACGACTTCGATTCCTAGCAGCACTATATTCTGTAGAATGCAGTCAATTGTTCATGATCAAATCTACAGAGCAATGCAATGTTTTATGAATGTCTAACTTTAGGACAGATTCATTATCTGCATCCAAACGTGAGTGACAGTTCACGAGTGAAGCCATCTTGGAACCAAAACATGTAGCGACTTTCAAGAAGAGAAAGGGGATGCCCGTATTATCGCTTGTTTAGTCCAGAGATCACTGCTACACATGAGAACCCGTTATTAGCAGTTCAATATTATTATGTGAAAAAAATATGTGCTGAACATTATGTGGGAGAATCGTCGCTAAACGAGATTAGGTTTAGAAGCCATCTGAAATATTGTTTATAAGCTGACGTGCTCAGTCAGTGAAGTCAGATGATTTATATGTATGGGCGATGCTGAGGGCTTGGCTACTGACAGTCCATTATAATATTAATCTACATGAGTGCCCATGTAACATAACATTGCAAGACCATTTATCCACTGTACTATGATGTATTATGCCAACCTGTGATTTGTCACTATCTGTGCTGTCGAGTGTGTACGTCCAATTAAACTTTAGAAAAGGTACACAGTCGTTGGTGTCGATGACTTCCAGTCATACATGAGTGTGAGAAAAGAACATTTGTCAACAACACGAACCCTTATCATCATTCGCACATTGTACACTCAATCCATGTCTACACACCACTGCGTAGGTCAAGTTGACATTCCATACACTACAGTGGAGCAAACAACACCATAGAGATCTTATCAACTGATGATGATGATGATGTCTGCTTCCATCCACTTATATCTATCTTTTGGTGGATATCATTAACGGGAATAAAAATCCAACATTTTCAACTTTATCAGATTGCTTAATTTTTTCTAATGACCAATAAAAATGTAACTAGAAGTTGATGCTGCAATCCTACCTATGATTACATCACCTTTGTGTATAAATATCTTATCTCTGATAAAATTTTGCCATTCCGAACAGTGCTAATAATTTCTGTTATATATGTGGTGAGGTGACATTTCTATCACAAAAACGAAATATAACTAAAGTGATTAAGAAGGCATACAGTTTGAATTTTGGCTGCAGAATAGGAGATCAAGATAAGAGCTGGACGCCACACATATGCTGCAATACGTGTACAGCACATCTTAAACTGTGGTTGACTGGCAAAAGGCAAGCTATGCCTTTTGCAGTCCCAATGATTTGGAGAGAGCCCACTGATCATCTCAACAACTGTTACTTTTGCATGGTCCCTCCAATTGGGAAAGGCATATCAAAGAAAAAAAAATGGACTCTGGAATATCCAAACATCCCCTCTGCAATACGTCCGGTACCACATGGCGATGACCTACTAGTTCCCAAAGTGCCAGAATCATTTTCAGCTGCTTCCACTGATGAAGAAGAGGACATTGGTGGTCCTGAACCATCAACCTCAAGCGACCCAGATTTTGAGCAAACTACATCCACTAAACCACACTTAATAACCCAAGGTGAACTGAATGATCTTGTAAGAGATCTGAATTTACCGAAGAACAAGGCAGAGCTTTTGGGTTCCAGATTGCAACAGTGGAATCTCCTGGCAGAAGATGTTACAATTTCTGTGGATAGGAACCGCCAGAAGCCGCTTATTACATTCTTTTTCAAAGAGGGTGACCTTTCTGCGTGCCACAACATTTCTGGTTTAATGACAGCCCTCAAAATCAATTACATACCGGAAGAGTGGAGGCTTTTCATTGATTCATCCAAGACGAGTCTTAAAGCTGTTTTGTTGAATAATGTTAATGTGTTACCGTCAATTCCAGTTGGTCACGCAGTTCATATGAAAGAAACTTATGAAAACATTAAGCAGCTTTTGAAGTGTATAAACTACGATCATCATCATTGGTCACTTTGCGGTGACTTAAAAGTGGTCGCTCTTTTGCTTGGACTACAGGGTGGATACACCAAGTACTGTTGCTTTCTCTGTGAGTGGGATAGCCGTGCACGAAGTGACCATTACATCAGAAGACATTGGCCAATCAGGCAGTCATTGCAGCCTGGCAGTAAGAACGTTGAGAACCAAGCACTTGTCGACACCAGCAAGATTTTGTTGCCACCCTTGCACATTAAGCTGGGTCTCATGAAAAACTTTGTCAAAGCAATGGAGAAAACAGATGAGGCTTTCAAATACCTCATCAGAAAATTTCCAAGACTGAGTGAATCTAAAATAAGAGAGGGAGTATTTGTTGGTCCACAAATTCGAAAACTTCTTCATGATGACGAGTTTCTTTGCATGTTGCATGGCAAGGAAAAAGCAGCATGGCTAGCATTTAAGTCAGTGGTGGACAATTTTCTTGGAAACAACAGATCTGATAATTACAATGAAATTGTAGAAAATCTCCTTCTGAAGTATAAGAGTCTTGGCTGCAACATGTCTTTGAAAATTCATTTTCTGGATTCTCATCTGGATTTCTTTACGTCAAACTGTGGAGCGGTCAGTGATGAGCATGGTGAACGATTTCACCAGGACATTGCTGCTATGGAGACAAGGTATCAAGGCAATTGGAGCCCTTCAATGCTTGCCAATTACTGTTGGACTGTGACAAGAGACACCTCATCGATTGACTACAAGAAGCAAGCAAAAAGAGCTCGAACAGCGACTGAATAATGACGGAATTGGTTCAAATGTGCCTTTTTAAAACATGATATGTGAACTTTAAATAATGTTTTTATTTTTTTCTATCATTTTATGTTGAAATATCAATTAATTGAGTATGTAACCACAATTTTTATAATGCTAAAGTAGAAAGACTAGCTATTCATCCCAGAGAATTAAACAAGCATACATTATTTGTATAACTGTAATGTAAATTCATCATTTAAAAAAAAACCAGAGCCAATTGGTGAATTTCATTATGATATTTGAAATCAGCATGTCAAAATCAATAAGAAATGGTATATTTAATTTCTGGTACAAATAACTTTTGAAAATTTGTTGACTAGTGTTATCTATATTTTGTCTAATATATTATTCATTTTGCAATGCAATGATGCGGCTGTAAAATGCTGAGCACTACTGGACATTTCAACTATTTTTGATTACCCAGTTAATTCAATGCTTCAGTTGTGTTTTTATCAAAGCATGTATTAGGAGCAATAGGCTTTTAAAAAAGCGGGGGGAAAAAGTTTAAAAAAAAAATAAAGAGATTGTGCGTGAGAGAGAGAGAAATATCTCATTACAAACCTTTCTACGTTATCTCCTTCGACGAAACCAAGTGGGGGACTCAATGTTTCATTTACACTATCACCTTTCTCAAAGCCTCTAGAAAGCCAGTGGATCTCAACATTTCTGTACACAATCTGAAATGATGGTAGAGAAACAAACATTACATAAATATAAAGAACTGTGACATCAAAAACTGTCCATGCGGTTCTTTTCTACAAACACAGCCAGCCTCACTTCCTCTCTCTTCTCCAACACCTCTAAGAATTTTATTTTAACAAGTTCAACTTTAATTTCGTGTAGTTCCCGGGGGATGGGGGGGGGGGAGCTCTGATGAAACAAAGACAGAATAGGCCTACTGCTGCTGCAGGCATACTGTACTAGACGACTAGTATCAGGCTGACCATGAGGCAGGCAACCTCACCATGTAAAACATATCGAAAAAAGGTGATTCGTCTTACGAGGACAAAAGACAAAGAAAGTAGTCTACGTTACGGCCACAAGGCCTTCGTCAGGAAAAGAAAGAAAGTGAAGGCTAGATAGGAGACATAAGAACTTAAAGAAATATAAAAATAAATAAAAATAAATATAAATGAAACCTAGGTACTTCCCTGAAGGCGAAGCATGGCTGAAAAGGAAGTGACTTCTGACCCCGGATGTACACAATACATACTAAGAAACTAAAAACTAAAAAACGATACTGAACAAAAAACTACCCAAATATAATAAAAGTGGGGACTGGAAATAGAAGAGGACAGAATAAGTAGGAGATAAATGAATATGAAATAAAAAATCAAGACAAATTAGAAAACGTGTACATCCATACATATTATGGAGGATGGCATAAAAATAGAAGAATAGGATAAGAGTGGAAAGAGTCCAAATAGAGCAAGAGAGGAAAGGGTGACCTCAGACAAAGGTGTGGAAAGTGTTGAGACTGGCTGGTTTTAGACACCCCATGCGGTGGATAAGACGGTTCTCAAGCTGTTCACGGCTGGCAGTGTCAGAGGAGCAGGATCGGATCGCAGTGACCTGGATGTTGATGGGACCCTGGTGGTCAGGACTATTGAAGTGTGTGGCAACTGGTGTGGACTTTTGCTGAGAGATGTCATTTAAGTGCTGGCTGAATCTGTCCCCAAGTCGGGGGAGCAACGTATGCTCTTTCCACTCTTATCCTATTCTTCTATTTTTATGCCATCCTCCATAATATGTATGGATGTACACGTTTTCTAATTTGTCTTGATTTTTTATTTCATATTCATTTAACGTATGCTCCCCATCTCTCGTCAGAAGGCCCTCATACCTCACTATAAATCCACTTCAGATAGAGTCAAATTAACCTTGACCCATCACCCTCACAGCACTGCTGTCAAACAGATCCTTTTCCGCCACCTCCCTATCCTCCAAGCAGAGCCTGCGACCCAAGAAGTATTCGGTGAAGCACCTTTGGTGGCATATAGACGCGACAAGAACTTGAAGGATCTTCTTGTTCACAGCCGTCTCCCAAAGGAGAATGCCACTCACTTTGGCACACTACCCTGTGGTCAGACACGATGCAACACGTGCAAGTATGTCATCTCAACCCAGAAGGTGTCCTTTCCTAAGGCTACGTACACCATCACTAGTAGCTACACGTGTGAATCGCGTAATGTCATTTATACGATCATATGTAAACGTTGCTGCAAAACCTATATTGGCCAAACAGGCAAACGACTTGGGGACAGATTCAGCCAGCACTTAAATGACATCTCTCAGCAAAAGTCCACACCAGTTGCCACACACTTCAATAGTCCTGACCACCAGGGTCCCATTGACATCCAGGTCACTGCGATCCGATCCTGCTCCTCTGACACTGCCAGCCGTGAACAGCTTGAGAACCGTCTTATCCACCGCATGGGGTGTCTAAAACCAGCCAGTCTCAACACTTTCCACACCTTTGTCTGAGGTCACCCTTTCCTCTCTTGCTCTATTTGGACTCTTTCCACTCTTATCCTATTCTTCTATTTTTATGCCATCCTCCATAATATGTATGGATGTATACGTTTTCTAATTTGTCTTGATTTTTTATTTCATATTCATTTATCTCCTACTTATTCTGTCCTCTTCTATTTCCAGTCCCCACTTTTATTATATTTGGGTAGTTTTTTGTTCAGTTTCGTTTTTTAGTTTTTAGTTTCTTAGTATGTATTGTGTACATCCGGGGTCAGAAGTCACTTCCTTTTCAGCCATGCTTCGCCTTCAGGGAAGTACCTAGGTTTCATTTATATTTATTTTTATATTTCTTTAAGTTCTTATGTCTCCTATCTAGCCTTCACTTTCTTTCTTTTCCTGACGAAGGCCTTGTGGCCGTAACGTAGACTACTTTCTTTGTCTTTTGTCCTCGTAAGACGAATCACCTTTTTTCGATTTTTTTTTCAAACCCACCCATTGTACTCCACGTCTTACCGCAGTTCCCCTCAACTTCCTCGATTTCATGTAAAACATACTGCTAACGGAAACCACAGATGCAAGAGCACATGAATGCTTGGTGCAGGTTTCTTTCATGGGAACCAGCTGCAGTGATGGCTTCAAGTTCCATAAGGTGTAAAAAGGAAAATGATGATGAATATGTTCAACTTTAAGCAGATTGCACTTTCATGTAAAACTTCATATGCTTGTTCTCATTCTCAGGTAAAACTGCCATGTTTGTTCTCATTCTCCAGTAAAACTGCCTTGTTTGTTCTCGTTCTCCAGTAAAACTGCCATGTTTGTTCTCATTCTCAGGTAAAACTGCCATGTTTGTTCTCATTCTCCAGTAAAACTGCCATGTTTGTTCTCATTCTCCAGTAAAATTGCCTTGTTTGTTCTCGGTCTCCAGTAAAACTGCCATGTTTGTTCTCGTTCTCCAGTAAAACTGCCATGTTTGTTCTCATTCTCCAGTAAAACTGCCTTGTTTGTTCTCATTCGTAGGTAAAACTTCATATGTTTGTTCTCATTCTCCAGTAAAACTGCCATGTTTGTTCTCATTCTCAGGTAAAACTTCATATGTTTGTTCTCATTCTCTAGTAAAACTGCCATGCTTGTTCTCATTCTCCAGTAAAACTGCCTTGTTTGTTCTCGGTCTCCAGTAAAACTGCCATGTTTGTTCTTGTTCTCGTGTAAAACTGCCATGTTTGTTCTCATTCTCCAGTAAAACTGCCTTGTTTGTTCTCATTCTCCAGTAAAACTGCCTTGTTTGTTCTCATTCTGTCTGCAGCTGTGCAGTCTGGCTGAGCGAGTGTGGATCGAAATGGGAAGGCAAACCCGGTCCTAAAAAATGCCGTGCAGAAGTCGGATGTGTCGACCGAAAGGTGCAGATATCACAGCTTAGGCGTAAACAGACACAACGCAACCACCGTCCTTTTCAGGACGAACGAAGAAGAAGAAGTAGTAGTTCTCATTCTCAGGTAAAACTCATGTTTTTTCTCATTCTCCAGTAAAACTGCCTTGTTTGTTCTCATTCTCCAGTAAAACTGCCATGTTTGTTCTCGTTCTCTGGTAAAACTGCCATGTTTGTTCTCATTCTCCAGTAAGACTGCCATGTTTGTTATCATTCTCCAGTAAAACTGCCATGTTTGTTATCATTCTCCAGTAAAACTGCCATGTTTGTTCTCCAGTAAAACTGCCATGTTTGTTCTCGTTCTCCAGTAAAACTGCCATTTGTTTTTATTCTCCAGTAAAACTATCATGTTTGTTCGTATTCTCCAGTAAAACTGCCATGCTTGTTCTCCTTCTCAGGTAAAACTACCATGTTTGTTCTCATTCTCAGGTAAAACTACCACGTTTGTTCTTATTCTCCAGGAAAACTTTCATGCTTGTTCTCATTCTCCAGGAAAACTGCCATGTTTGTTCTTATTCTCAGGTAAAACTGCCATGTGTGTTCTCATTCTCCAGTAAAACTGCCATGCTTGTTCTCATTCTCCAAGAAAACTGCCATGTTTGTTCTCATTCTGAGGTAAAACTGCCATGTGTGTTCTCATTCTCAAGTAAAACTGCCATGCGTGTTCTATTCTCCAGGAAAACTTTCATGCTTGTCTTTAATCTTCAGTAAAGATCACATGCTTTTCCTCATTCTTCATTCTCCAGTAAAGCTAACATACTTGTCCTCATTCTTCATTCTCCAGTAAAGCTAACATACTTGTCCTCATTCTTCATTCTCCAGTAAAGCTAACATACTTGTCCTCATTCTTCATTCTCCAGTAAAACATACATGCTGTGATGCTGCACTGTAATTCTGTCTTTCAACAGGCCCGATTCTGTTCTTCTATTTTGAGTTTTCAGCATTCTTCGTCACTTTGTAACTATATGTGTTTGCCATGTTTCTTCTCATTTGAATATATATCGTATTTGGTATTTTTATGTAGGTAATTAAATGGGTTCTTTGTATGACAGTAGGTTTAATTCTTACTCCCCCCAGTTTTACTTTCTTCTGATTTTCCGCCATCACGTAGATTTTCGTTGTTTACGAAAATCGCTATTTTCGTGCACGCCTGTATGACGCGTCAGAAACGTCACGTAACGTGATGCTATTTTTGGACATGCGGTCTGCGAGTTTTCAAATCTGATTGGCGTAGGTCGAAGGTATTTTATTTTCTAAGCGTTTCCATTGGTCCGAGTGGATAGCTTAAGCAGATACGTAGGCGATCAGCGGGAGTGGTTCCCTGTGTATATATAGAATCGTTTAGAGGGGATCTGTCTCTATATGAAGAAATAATTGCCTGCCGGTCTACTTCGTATTATCGTCTTCATTGCGGGGAAAAACAGCGGTAATTGGTATGTAGGAATTTTATTATCGTTTTACTTATTAGTGGGTTCTTTGATAAGAGTCTAGGCCTGTAAGTAAAATTTCTTCGGGGACATTAACTTATAGTTTTAAAACGTAAAGCGCCATCCATTACTTTCTTTGTAGAATGATGTGAATGTAAAGTGTGCATAATTCTTTCTAGGATTTTTGGCAGTAGATAGGAGCGTGGGAAGTTATGAGATACGCGGGTGCTCTGTAGTTGTAGAGTGTTGGGTAATACCACCATTTATTCCTGTGTATTTACCAATGTAATTTTATTGGGAAATCAATTGTGTGTATGTTAATTTTAGGGTGCCTTAAATGTGAGAAAGGCAGTTGGAGGGTACAGATTTATGTTATCAGTGAATTATACGGCTTAGGGGAGTAAAATATTCCTATAGCACGAGGTTTAATTTAAATTGGGGCTTAAGTCGGGAACCCAAGGTGTAATGGGAATTTCGGACAAAGGATTTCCCTAGGTGAAATGTTTGGACACGTGGTTAGCCATGCGTATCAACCACGAAACCCATCAGACAGTGTCTGGGGCTTTGTTTATTTACCTGGAAGATTTAAGTTGAGGAGAGAGAGAGAGAAGGAGAGTGAGATAGAAGACACATGGGTAGGAATATTTTAAGTATTGTTGTGCAGAACGAGAGAAGGGGAGTAGAAGGAGTGAGATTGAAGAGACACGTTGGCTAGTATTATTTTATGTATCATTGTTCAGAATGAGAGAAGGGGAGTAGAAGGAGTGAGATTGAAGAGACACGTGGGCTAGTATTATTTTATGTATCGTTGTTCAGAACGAGAGAAGGGGAGTAGGAGGAGTGAGATTTAAGTGCCACGTGGGTAGTATTATTTATGTATTGTTGTACACAATGAGTGAGGTATTGAGTAGGGGTGTTGTAAAGATTATGGGAGCTATATGTGTTAGAGATGCGTTATGTTGGAGTTGGTGTACATTAGACGCATTTCCTTTTAATTTCAGCGAGTCCCAGCGAACAGTGGGGGAGCATAATTTGCCAATACAAATTATCCATGGCAAAAGGGATTATCTCAGGGGTCAGAGGACTCGAGGTATCGCCAGCAGCGAAAAGAAAATAACCTAAACGGTCTATTTCAGTGAAGTTCAACTCTTCAGCGAGACCTAAACAGCTCTTTTTGCAGTGAGGAGCGGGAACGGGTTTATTTATCATACAGCCCGAGCTCATCGCTATTATAGTCTCCAGCACCGGCAAGTGGCCCGGGAGATTGGTGTAATGGTATACAGCCAGAAATCAAGGCTGTGTTTTTCCTCTAAATCCGGAGCGGGTTAAAAGTGGAAAGTTATAGAAGCTATTCAGCAGCAGAGAAGTTTCTACAGTTGATCAAGTACCCCATGCTTGATACCCGACCATCATCATCATCACCAAATTCAGGAGCAGGTGATAGGGTTACAATACCTGGGTCCTGAAAGTAACGAGAGAAGAGCGTAACGGAGACGCCGCATCATCAGTCGTCAAGTGTTAGAGAGACACTGAGACCAAGAGAGAGAGAGAGTGAGAGAGAAGGAGGGAGAAAATAGACAGGACCAGCAGGGTCTGTTCATTATCCATTTGAAGGATAGACACTGAGCCATCGTTGTAAGCCAAGTCTATTATTGTAGCATTTCCAGTGGTGTTAGGTAGCGGCTCATATCGCCTACCAAGTTGGAAGCTGTGTAGACGTTCTTTTAGGAAGAGGCAACAGGACGGCAACAGTAGAAATCTTATTAGTGTTAGAGAGTGGAGGCTAAAGTTGACAGCCCCACCAAATTAGATTTGTTTAAATCACTAACCATTTTATTGTTCCCCAGCAGGGCGACAAAAAGAGTGAATGTGATTGGCGTTTTTCTAGTGTCTATCTAATTTAATTGTTACTTTGTTTTCAGGCCGCGCAACAGTGCACGCTATTTATTTGATTGATGTATGATGAAATTTAATGATTTGTGTGTGTAAATAAATATATCTATAATATATACTGGATCAGCTTCTACTCTATACTATACCTATATGTGGTCTGTATAGTGGTGTCTGTGGTCGTTTTATACACCTTATCTCCTTGTGTCTAAAGGTAGTTAGAGGGGGGTGATTCTATAGCTTTTTCTGAAGTCACGAAGCGGCAAGGGGAGAGTCAAATCCTGGTTCTAACCCTTGAGCCAATAGTCTCATCTGTCCACAGGCATGTCAATTTTCATCTAAATTCTATCTTCTCAGACTTTCTCATACTAGGGTCTTGCTTTCATTCAGGCAAACTCTATAAACTTAAATCCACTTCATGACACATGCCTATCCTCACTCACCAGTAAAACTTCCACGTTCCTCCTCATTCTCCAGTAAAACTGCCATGTCTGTTCTCATTCTCCAGTAAAACTGCCATGTCTGTTCTCCTTCTCCAGTGAAATCATCCTTGTTCTAATTCTTTATTTCCCAGCAAAATTTAAAATGACATGTGTTTTGTTTCATCACATCTTACAACTCATTTAAATAATGGACAAAATCCACTCTTATTTTTATTGCTTTCCCATTCACCAATTCCGCCCCATGTAGTTCTTGGGGGTGCGGGAGGCGGTCTCTTTTGAGACAAACAAAGAAAAGGACCATGACTCCCTTTGGCATGTTGTACTTACTTACTTACTTACTTACTTAGTCGTTCCCCTTCTACCGTGAGGTGTAGAGGTTTGGAAGAGAGAGTGCCAGACTATCCTATTGGCTGTGGGATGTTGTACAAGGCAACTAATATAAGGTTATCCATGGGGCTGTTTTGCTTAGCTGCGGCATTCATCTGTTGGCTTGATGGCTAGCATCTTTGCATGAATGTGAGAAGGTTCCCAAGTTCTGATTCCTTTGTTAGGTGTCTGTTTCAACAGTCTTAGTTTGGTTTGGTTTTTAAGGACTATCTTCATTGCACACGGACGAGACGCCATCAGTGCTCCGATTTCCTCCCTTAGAATACACTAGGAGGATCTCAGCACAGTGTACGAACTCCATAGCATCGGCGAGAATCCCATCACCAGTCTTAAACTTCATGTTCAATTATTTTTTCCCCCTTGTGCCTTTCTATGTTGGCATGAATGAGTTTATTATTTTGTTTTAGATGAAAGAGTTAAAAACTGTCTCACCTTTTCAACTTTTACACATGCGGTGCAGCTGTTTCTCCCTTTCCTGTTAGCCGTCCTATGGCAAAAGCGAGAAGTAGAATGCAGCCATTTGGCATCACTAAGGCAGTCCAAACGACCCTTTAATTCTTGGCCAGGATATAAGGGACATTCACTGAACTCACCCTGTAATAAACAGTACACCCTCATTCTTGTATTGTGTTAAAGTAATCCTTCCTTACACTTGAGCATTAAATACTTCAGTGTGGTTTAACCACAGCCAAAGAAAGGGATTCTATAGGCTAAAAAAAAGATCTAAATGAGTTGAACTGTCTTATTAACAAAAATGTTTAGATAAGCCTTTTTTAATAACATTCAATACTATCATCATAATCAATTGAAAAAAAAAACAAAAAACACACACCCACACAAATAGTAATACGTCTTACAAGAAGGACAAGAAAAACCTACGTTGCGGCCACAAGGCCTTCGTCAGGAGGGAAAGAAAATGAGAATTAAGTAGAGAACATGAAACTATAAAAATAAGAGAAAAAACTCCCTTAATATTAAGTCCAGTCACATGTGAAGCAAGATGGCTGCCACTAAACCGGAAAGAGGAAGTTGATAGTACATTAAAAAAAAGAAATAATGAAAACAAGGACTGGAAAAGAGTGAGAAAAAAAAAAAAAGTAATCAATAAATAATAAATAAAATAAAAAAATAAATAAAATATAAATAAATAAATAATAATAATAAATAAATTTAAAACAAATAAATAAATAAAAATAAAAAACAAATAAAGAAATAAATAAAATAAAAAATAATAAAGGAAAAAAATAATTAAAAAATTTTTTTTTAATAAAATAAAATAAATAAATTTAAAAAAAAAGTAATGATAATAAGTAAATAAATAAAATTATTAAATTAAAAAAATGGTAATTAAAAAAAAATAAAATAAAGGGTGATCGCATCAAAGTAGAAAGTCATAATACAACTGGGACTTGATAGAGAAAGGCGTCTCAGACAAAAGAATGTTGGGTATTCAAACAGTGTGGTTTGAGGAAACCCATAAGATGGATGAGGCGTTGTTCCTGGCGAAACCGACTGTTGGCGTCCGAGGAACAGTATCTGATGGCTGTCACCTGGATGTCAGTGGCACCGTGGTGGTCAGGGCCATTGAAGTGGATGGCCACAGGTGTGGAATTAAACTGAGAGATGTCATAGAGGTGTCTGCAGAATCGGTCGCCCAGTCTTGTGCCCGTTTGGCCGATGTACGTAATGGTGCAACGTTTGCATATAATAGCATAAATGACATTGCGTGACTCACATGTGAAGCCATGGGTGATGGTGAACTTGGCGTTAGGGAACGAGACTGAACGTGTTTCGATTACATACTGACATGTCTTACATCGTGTACGGTTACATGGCTTGGTTCCAAAGTGACCATCGTTGACGGTTTTCAAACGGCTGTGGACTAGGAGGTCCCTCAAATTTTTGTCCCGTCTATATGCCAGCAAGGGTGGCTCACTAGATGCTTCCCGCGCCACTGGGTCAGCTTGGAGGAGAGGTAGGTGGCGAAACAGGATCCTTTTGACAGCAGTGCTGTGAGGGTGATAGGTCATTATTAACTTGACTCTATCAGAGGAGGTTTTTTGGCGGGGTTTGAGGGCCTCTAGACGTGAGATAGGGAGAACACGTTCTAAGGCAGAGGTAAGAACATCTTCTGGATACTGTCTGTTACGGAAGAAGTCCAACATTTCTTGTGCTCGGCATAGAAAGTTGTCATCATCTTGGCATAACCGACGGAGGCGGAGAAGTTGTGAGAAAGGCAAGGAGTCCCGACAAGCCGGAGGATGAGAGGAAGTATAAAGGAGGTAACTGTGTGCATCGGTGGGTTTGTAGTACACCGAAGTGGTGAGGTGGGGGGGAGTGATAGTGACAACAATGTCAAGGAAATTAACAGAGACAGTGGAGATGTGAGAGGGGAATTGGATCGCAGGGTGGAAGTTGTTAATGAAATTAATGAACCTAGATAGGTCAACCTCTGGCATATCGGTGAGACCTATGCCATCATCGATGTATCTATGATACATCAATGGAAAAGGTCCAGGATACTGCTGCCACACCTGATACTCCAGGTAGCCCATGAAGAGGCAGGCATAACTGGGACCCATCTTGGTGCCCATGGCAACTCCACTTATTTGGTCAAAGAACTGTCCATTGAACTCAAAGGAATTGAGTCAAAGGACCAGTTCTGCAAGGCGCAGGAGAGTCTCTGTAGCGATAGAGGGGTGCGTGCGCTGGTCCTGGAAAAACCGGAGAGCTCGGAGACCATCAGAGTGAGGAATGGAAGTGTAAAGTGAGCAAACATCTAACAGAAATAAACGGTAGGTACGGTCTGGAGAAAGCTGAATAGAGGAAAAAGTAGTAAGAGCATGGTTTGTGTCCTTTAAGAAGGAAGGAAGCTGCTCTACAATAGGCTGGAAGATGCCGTCGAGGAAGTCTGATATACGTTCGGTAGGGCAGGCACACGCAGAGACAATGGGTCTCCCAGGGTTGGAGGGTTTATGAATTTTGGGAAGCATATAAAACACAGGCTTGCCCAGACCACTATTGTCAATACGGAGATGAGAAGTGCTAGAAGGTAAGGACTTGTTGGCGATAAGACTTTTGATGGTGTCATGGACCAGACGATTGTTGAGGACTGTTGCATCATTGTCACGGCGCTGGTAGAAGGAGCTGTTGGTGAGCTGCTTATTACCTTCTTGGAGGTACAGGTCCTTACGCCATACCACAATGGCACCTCCTTTGTCAGCCGGTTTGATAACAATGGCATCTCTGCGGCGGAGCTTAGAGAGGGCATGAGACTCATCAGAAGAAAGGTTTGAATAACGCAGGCGTTGAGGTTGGAGCTGCTGAATGTCGTGGAGGGTATTCTGAATATATAAATCCAGAGCGTGGGAAGCCCCAGGAGAGGGTGTAAAATGTTTATTCTTGGGAGGAGCAAAGCGTGCAAAGGCATCATCTGATTCAGCCTGCTATCTCTGAGGACCATCACTGTTGCGGAAATGGAGCTGAAGTCGCAGACGGCGATGAAACCGATGGACATCTTGGAGGAGATTGTACTGATCAGAGGATGGTTGGAGAGGGACAAAGTGCAAGCCCTTGCTGAGGACTGAAAGCTCTCACTCAGAGAGGGCAAGATCAGAGGGAATACAAACAACCTGGGAACGAGATGGAGTAGAGGAGGCAGGGACAGTCTCAGGGGTAGAGGAGGCAGGGACAGTCTCAGGGGTAGGACAGAGGCGGGAAAGTTTGTCCTTTTTCTGGGCGGATAAAAAATCAGAGGGAATACAAACAACCTGGGAACGAGATGGAGTAGAGGAGGCAGGGACAGTCTCAGGGGTAGGACAGAGGCGGGAAAGTTTGTCCTTTTTCTGGGCGGATAAAAAATCAGAGGGAATACAAACAACCTGGGAACGAGATGGAGTAGAGGAGGCAGGAACAGTCTCAGGGGTAGGACAGAGGCGGGAAAGTTTGTCCTTTTTCTGGGCGGATAAAAAATCAGAGGGAATACAAACAACCTGGGAACGAGATGGAGTAGAGGAGGCAGGGACAGTCTCAGGGGTAGGACAGAGGCGGGAAAGTTTGTCCTTTTTCTGGGCAGATAAAAAATCAGAGGGAATACAAACAACCTGGGAACGAGATGGAGTAGAGGAGGCAGGGACAGTCTCAGGGGTAGGACAGAGGCGGGAAAGTTTGTCCTTTTTCTGGGCGGATAAAAAATCAGAGGGAATACAAACAACCTGGGAACGTAATCAACTCCGCCAAAGCCAGTCCAAAGCACATGCTAAGAACGGATTCTGACTGGACCTGAGTGCTTCATGCCAGAGATTTCAAGCAATCAAATTTTTTAATTGCTCCACTCCAGCATGGGTAGTGATTGCTCCAGCTCCACCTCAACTTAATTTTTTTAAGGTTTAAAAACAATTGCAATTGTACATTTGAAAAAGAAATGTTACTTAATAAAGAATTTTTAAAAAATGTAAATGTCACTTAAACTAATTCCTATATTCATAAGCTATTCTGTAAAAAATATTGCTGCAATCAATCCAGCCTCTCGCAGATCATTTAAAATTAATTTTAAAGTTCGACATACTACACTAGCTTGACTTGTTGACATACTCGAAGTGACTCTACAACCAGAACAAATGTGGTGTATCAATCATGTGTGCACATTTGAGTTTGTCGTTGACGCCACGGCTAAATATGCTTGTACTGTTACCACAATCACATGTTTCTTGTTATGGCCTTCAAACAGTAATAAACAAACAAAAAAAGTATTAAACCGATTTCTTAATGCACCTTCACGTGATATACTAATATTCCGACATAAGAGCTTACCACATAAGACTGATCAATTACTGGTTATTTATTTTATAAATAATAAAATTAAACTTGAAACTTGATTGAAAGCAACTGCTTTATTTTTAAATAAATTTGATATTTTTAAAAACTAAATGATATTCCAAATTTACAGAATTCCAGGGATGCCAACATTTAAATAATACAAATGTGTAGTTATTTTGAGTATTGTTCAAGCTGATGTGTCATTCATTGCACTGATGTACAATTTCATTTTTTTTTTGGTTAAAAATTTTAATTCTTTTTCCCTAGTTAAATTAACCCTGAAACGGTATTGTAAAAAAATATTTTTAAAATTAACTAATAGTTATACAATTAGTATGATATCAGTCTTTTGTTATATTGAAAATTGAAGAAGAAAATGGAGCAGTCAAAAATCTATGTGCTCCAGCTCAAGGCATAAACCTGCTGCTCCACTGCACCAGATCCTGGTTCCACTCCAAAGCCCTGCTTCATGTGTTTAAGGAAATACAGGGTAAAACCGTGAACCAGCCAGACAACCTGCGGGGAGGCCGCGAGGAAGCATTCCCTCCACCACACAAAGCCATAACAGGCCAATCACCTGTTTGTCCTTAAAATTTGATTATAAGAAAACCTCTACAGCTCAAGGTAAAAGATGAACGACTAAGTAAGCAATAAGTATGTATCATTACCACTGCCCTTCAGATCACTGTGCAGCTTAAGTCTTCAAGAAGTTCGCACCATGTCTTTCTGTCCTGTGAGGATGCAAAGGAATTCACACTGCTTGTGCATGAAATCCACAATTGGATCACTAAACGTGACCTTGAAACCCCTTCATGGTGTGGGGGAATCACTTAAGCCCCAGTTTTAGCTCCAGCTTTTACCTGGTAGACCACACACAGGATGAACTCACTATGGACAGATGACAGGTGAGGGGAGCTGGCTCTGTGCCGGATGTGACGATACCTTGGGACAGTTCAGAACCAGAGCACAGTATTTTAACCCTACATATCTGGAGAGCCCCCTGGATGGCAAGGAATGCACAGTATGCTGCCTCTCTTTCCCCATGCTAGCTTAAAACTAGATGGGAGGATCCATTAAATGCATGCCAAGACAGGAAAAATACTTGAGAAAGAAACTGCTCAACAAACTGCAAATATTAGAAACCACAGGAAAATTCTATGTCTGTTGTTTCAGCTTACTTCTTTGTTCATTTCTATGTACAGATCATGAGTCATGGCATTAGAAAACCTGGTTTTGTGTTTAAATCGACCTTCTTATTTCTCTTTATCTTGCTCATGGTTTATGCTGTTACCCATGCTTTCTGCTGGCTCTTTTTTCCTAAAATTTCTCCATGTCTTATTCCTTATACTTCTTTGTCTGTTGCCAGTGGTCTTTTGTTAAGCATTTGGTACTTATTGGATATTTTAACAGTAAACATTTTTTTTTCTTTTTTCATGTCTGAAGTATCCCACAATAAACTTTTGTCACTTTTTTGTATGGTTTGATATCTTTTGAATTTCATCTTTATTTTGGCTAACAGAAAATGGTGATCTCCTACTACAGACTCCTTGTAGTTTTCTCTATATCACAGCATAATCCTCATGTATAGATTACATTCTGTCTTGGACGGCTGAGATGAATTACTCAATTTGATTACTTGCTCATGTTGAAGTCTCTACAGGATGGGGCTGTCGGCCCTATGCCCAGCCCTCCGTAGTTGCCTTCTACAAAACATGTAAGGTACATTGTAGCTATTTTTTTTATTCCCGTGCGGACCCCAGTTAAACACAGGCTCTGTATTCTATGGTCAATTTAAAACACTTGTGTAGTCCCTCCCCCCCCCCACCCCCCCAGCTTGTTAACCAGCTAAATACAAATACACTTTTAACAGGCTTTAGGAACACTTTGTAGAAGATGAGTAGAATTTCAAGTTTCTCTGAATACAGAAATAAAAATCAAGGATTTTAAAAACTGATCTAATAAAGAACTTACTTTTGATTTCTTTTCCAAAACATCACGAAATGAACAAAGATCGTTTTCGTCTACCTGGCACCTAGTTGAAAAAAATAATGTGTTAACATTGTTTAAAATAGATCAAACATATGGTTGCAATATTTCAACTTGATATTAATAAATATATTATGTAAATGTAGAGTTGATACACTTGCAGAACAAGATTACCAGTGATTACATAAATGTAACAAGATTCATCCATCCTAAATCAGTAACATGTCAGTATATATTTGGATTTCGAGAAAAACATCAAAAAAAAAAAAAAACTTTAATAATAATTAAATGTACATTCCATATAGTTTCCA
Source organism: Oreohelix idahoensis (assembly GCA_024509875.1). NCBI lineage: Eukaryota > Metazoa > Mollusca > Gastropoda > Stylommatophora > Oreohelicidae > Oreohelix > Oreohelix idahoensis. Next base: position 1,219,701 of record JAMPIV010003908.1, on the reverse strand, counting down.
TGGGGTCTCTGACAAGACAAAGAAAGGACTGTCGCTCCTTCAAGCATGTTGCAAGTGGTGACTAATATGAGGTTGTGCATAGCCTTGCAATCTTATCATGTAAAACAAAATGACTACAGAAACCACCGCTGCAAAAGTTCATCAATGTTTCGGTGCAAGTTTCCCCGCAACAGGACAAACTGCAATAATAGTTTCACGCTCTACAGTGAGAAAAAGCAGAAATGATGATGATTCAGAAATCTCTAAGTAAAAGAAACAGAGGCAGTGCAACATCACATGGGTAAGACTTTTTCATTCTTCTTTTGTGTACATCCTCAAATGTCAACTTGAATAAGCTTGAAGAAAGCAGGCTCCACTTTCTGCTGCTGCTGCTCTGTCCTTGTACTTTGGCAGTTCTATTCTCATGGTACTTGCTGATCCCTTTGTACATACTTCATTTCAGTGCAGCTTGACTTTCAATCCCTCATTTCCTACTTTATCATATTCCTTATTTAAATCTACTCAAACCACTAAAATTGTTTTATCTCTAGAAAGGCAGCTTTAACTTCCTGATATAGTGGATCTGATCATCAATAGATTCATGCTGTCTTAATGCTTGATACAGATGTTTTCCTTCTAGGTGCCATATCAGTTTAATATTAACAATGTGATTCATTAGTCTTCCTGGTCTGCAAAGTGAGACCAACCTGGCACAGCAGCCAGCAGCACTGAAGTTAGATGATTTTTTATAAAGGCACGAAAAGCTAAAATTTATAGCCTATCAATGTCCCATGTTAACACAATTCAACCTAACCTCCATGTGGTGTAGTGTAGAAAGAGGCGAAGTGAGGTTCGAGGGTAACAGGGCTCGCATTGCCTGGAAAGGGATGTACTCTACCATATTAGAAATATCCCAAGGCACACCACAAATTAATGCAAGTACTACCATAATCAATACTCTACTAGATTTGCCACTGCCCATGTTAACACTGACCATGCTATTCATAGACAACAAAGATGGAAGCAATTAGCACTCTACAAAATTAAACAACAAAAAATGCACTGTGTTTCCCTTTCAAACAAACCACTGAGCATCAAACACTTGTTAAATGACAAAATCTATGCCCGGAAGAAAACTAAAACTTTTTAGGTTTTATTTTTTGGCACTCACTGGAATAGAAAGCACAGATTAATTTTTAAAAACCCAGGTGAAAGCAAAATTAAGAATGGCAACAACAACAAAAACTTGCTGGCACAACCCGGAGAGCAGCTGAGTAAATATTAAAGATGCTGTACACCAAACATGTGAGACCAGTCCTAGGCCATGGCATTGCAGCATGGGCAACAGCAGCCAAATAAATATCCATTTCAAATATACATATTTACCTGTCTTCCATCAATCTTTTCCAGTGTTATCATGTGTTCCTGTTTTCAGCTTCTCAGTGTTCAATACATTTTGACTGTCTTATCATAGGAATGATTTGTCTTTTTCTCCCCCAGCATTCCTCAGAATCTCATCATTAGATTTCTTAGATGTTTACAATTTATTCATCATCCTTCTAAGCAACCACACATTAATGGCTTTCAATAAGCTCAACAATTGGTCACCGCCCCTGCTTCACCTCCATAACAGTCCTGGTTCAATTAAGTACTGGAGAAACTTTTTTACTTTTCTGAAATGATTCACTGTTTGATGCTTTTGCCTAAACAATTCTACTCTTAACTTCTCTGATTCATGTTCCACCTGGCACTAAAGGCTTTGAACCTCTCTTTATATTTAATCTTATTTGCTCCATTTATTTTAATATTGGATTTTGGTGGTCTCTTTTTCTTTGAGATGACCCAAAACTTTTTTTTTAACATTAAATATTTCAGTTACATGTGTCAACAATTATTTCAAATAAATTTAAAATGAATCTGAAGGGAAAAGTCTACTCTGAAACATTAAAAGGACACTTAACTCAGTTGTTCCTAGAATGTCACACTGCAGACATACTGTCTTCAAACATGCATAACCATTCATCACATTTTTTTACATATTCTTTTTTACCACAGCATGAGTCCTTAAAAAGACCTTTCTTCTAATACCAGTACATCAGTATTTCAAAATTTAGACAAGCACTGGTTCTGTGAGTATGCACCACAGATATTTAAATATTTCCAATTTTTTCATATAATCAATACCTGAATCATACACTTATTAAATAATCATACATTCTAATCATGTAATCATTAAAAACTCTGAAATTGTCTAGCATAAAAATCTAACAACAACACCGCATCACATGAGGCCTTGAGAACAGTCTGCAAGTTGTTAAATACAGTATTGACAAATTACATACCTTGCACCATCTGCAAACAATAGGACCACCTGAATATCAAAGCCTTCGATTGTACCAAGCCAAGAGTCCAGCATCACCTCCTGTCCATACTCAAATTTCTGCTCGTATATGTTGAGGGGGGGAAGAGAGAAATGTGGTCACCAAAATTTAAAGGTTAAAATTTCCATTCTGACTTCATGACTGTTTTGTTAAAAATTAAGCAAGTATAAGCCCTGTGTAGTTCCTGGGGATGGGGGGGGGGTGTGTGTCGTTGAAGAGACAAAGAAAGAACAGGCCTACTGCACCCTCAGGCATGTCATACAAGGTGAGTAATTTGAGGTTGTGCATCCTATTAACACCAAAATGGCAAGCTGAAACAGGTTTCCACAGGAAAATTCCTCAGCTTTTCCAGTAATAAGTAAATTTGATTGGTTAAACATCATCATCAGCTTCCTTCGCGCTCCTTGCAGAGCATGGCACCACAACTGCAGATATCACCTTGTAGGAAACCTGCACCAAGCATTACGCTACTCTTGTAACTGTGGTTTCTGTGGAAATTCATCGTACATGATAAGGTTGCCAGCCCTAAGGGTGCAGTAGACCTGTCTTTCTTTATCTCTTCAGAGACCCTAAGGGTGCCAGCTGAGTTAATTTTGCTGTCGTTTCCTGATTTTATGCCCCCGCATATAGTCTCTGTTCGTTCGTTTTAGGTAACGTAATATATGTGGACAAGATTACGGCACCTATCCCCAGCCATCTGAGAAATATAAACGTGGAGAGCGTACATTCCCTTGTTGACAGCACGGTTATTTTTACCATGCTCCTATTCTTTATGAAAGTTAACATTTACAATTTATTTAATTAGAATATTCCAAATTTAAAATTTTAAGTTAAAAATTTCAAAATTTAAATTAATGAAACATTAAAAGGACATACTTAAACCAAAACTGTTTCAAACATTGATTTTTTTACATATTCTTTTTTACCACAGATGAGTCCTTAATAATGACCTTTCTTCTTAATATTTAAAAAAAAAATCAGTGGTCATATAATAAAAATCTAACAACAAACGCATCACATGCATTGTGCATGTACAAAAAGAAAATTGACACATCAAACTGTTTGTTAAAAATATTAAGCAAGTATAAGCCCTTAGTTCCTGGGGATGGGGGGGGGGTGTGTGTCGTTGAAGAGGACAAAGAAAGAACAGGCCTATGCAATCAGTGGTAACATTCCCCCCCCCCCCCCCCCCCCCCCCCCCCCCCCCCCCCCCCCCCCCCCCCATGTAATTAAATCTACCGAGGATGGTTAACATTTCAAAATTCTAACAAATATAAAATTATAATTTAAAAAAAAAAATTAAATTAATGCATTCAAACCAAAATTGAATTAATGCAATCAGTGGTCATATCTGTATCTGTGCATGTACACAAAGCTTGCACATCAAACACTGAACTAGAATTAAAATTACAAGTGATGGAAACAATATGATATAAATTGGTCTTTTGAATATCATGTATGAATTCTGTCACAAATTAACAGACTACTGAACATCCTACAACAGGCTATGGAGCCATTTAAAGATCCACTAACAATCATAAAAACATACCAAATTCAATAGTATGGACACATGTCCAGATTAAATGGGTTGTCTAATACTGTACTTAGAGGTACAGTCCCATAAACAAGAATGAGGGTTAGACCAATGATGTTCTGGGCACACAATATTCAAGAAGATAGAGACTTCAGTACTGGTACAAGGCAGACAAATGTGTGGAAACAATAAATCATTCAACAGGTAATGATGCCCCTACAACAACTCAGATTACAGGATGAAAGACAGTGACATTCAAAAGCAGTTTTACTAATATGTCACACCTGCAGTGGTTCTAAATCTTTGGAGTTGACATTGTAGATGTATTTATTGCTACGCAGGACTCGCAGGTGACAACGAACATCCATGTCCATAACAAATCCACACTGGCTTTCGTGGCCAGGAATTAGACGTTTCACAACATCCCCTGGCATAAGAGATCTATCCAATAGCTGAACCTGTGAAAGTAGAATATAAAAGCTGAAGTATGTTAATTGGTCCGCTAAATGTGAGTACAGAAAACATGAGCTAAACAATATCAAATAGTTTACCAATGTCCCTATTTCCGTAAGTGGTTTATCTTGACAAAAACTGATTCCAAACAAGTCGTACTATTTATCTTTGTATTCTTATCAAAACCATACTAATCATCCTTTTGCCATTAATCTTTATGCTAGAAATAAATACAAGAAGACACATGTTGTTCCAGAGGGTCTCTGAGGAGATGATCGAATAGGATTACTACCTCGGTCATGTCATAAGAGGTGACTAACATGAGGTTGTGCAAGGGTCTGGCAACTCCATCAGGTAAAACATACTGCCACAGAAACAACTGCTGAAAGAGCACATGAATACTTTAATGTAGGCTACCTGCAAGGAGACCAGAAGCAGTGGTGGCTCTATGCTCCATACGGAGTGAAAGGGGAAAAGAGGAAAAACACAAAAAAGTATGAGCTAGAGTCAAGTAAATGTTAATATTTTTTTTAAATGTCTGTCCTCATGAAGGCTGATTTCAAAATGTTGAATACCTTGTACAACTCTTAGTAAAGCTGATATTAATTTATAACATGACCACGGATGAACATTTCAACGAGACAAACCTTTAATTTGGTTAAAATATTAATTTTGAGATGTTTACATTTGATGAAAACTTTCGCTCCTCTGCTGTTAAATAGTATAGGGCCACAATGTATCAATTTAAAACACAACTAAAACCACTGATCTGTTTAGAAATGTCTATATAATGCTGATTGCTAAATGCAATTTACTCAGAATTTAACACTTCAAATATGCTATCTTCAAACAAGTAATTAACCAAATTGTTCGACTTTGATACTGTCTTGGTTGAAGTGAAAAACAGTGGGCAGTTTGTTTGATACGGCCTAAAAAAAAGAATCCAGAGACACAGTAATAAGGGTATGGTTTAGGAATCCTAAACCTAACCCTGAAGCTTAGTCTTTATCCTAATCCTAACCCTAACGATGCAGGCAACTTATTTGGATGACATCGAAGAACACTCCCCATTGATTTTCATTTCAACCATTGCCTTCACCATTGCAAAGGTTGTGAAAGATCCTTCTTCAGATACGATTATCTGAAAATACTAGCATGTCACTGAATTTGTCATGTTACATCACATATCTTTTAAATTATCTTTATACTAACTGTGAGGCAAATAAAAATAAATAAAAACTAAAGAATGTCAAGCAGTCTACTAAATTTCAATATCTTTGTAGCCTGTAATGGGGAAGGCTTATTTAGAAATGCTGAGTGGGTGTCACTGCAATCTTAATTAATAAAACTGCTCTTGCAACAGTGGGTTGAAATGAAGAACAGTGCGCCGTGTATTCCTTACGGCCTCAAAGAAGAATACAGAGACGTAGCAATATGGGGTAAGGGTTAGGTTTAGGAATCCCAAACCTAACCTTAATCCTAACAATAATGATACAGGTGACTTATTCAAACAGCATCAAAGAACACATCTTACTGTCCTTCATTTCAACCAAGGTTTCTGCATCAAATTGTTTTACATGAGGTTACCAACCCCATGCAACTGGCCCTATACATGAAAGGAAACCTCAGTGTATGACGAGGACAAGCTACGCCATGTTGCAACATTGGCTATCAATATCTGCGTTACAGCCAGTCTTCATTAGTTGAAATGAAGAATAGTGGGCCATCTGTTTGATATGGCCTTAAAAAAAAATTCAGAGATGCAGTAAAAAGGGGTAAGAGTTAGGTGTAGATATCCTAAACTTAATCCTAACCCTAATCATGTCATCGACATATATGTATGACATCAAAGAGCATGACCCACTATTCTTCATGTCAACCGCCTTAACTAACCCCCAACCCTTTTTCAAGCTAGCCTTAACCTAGCATCAATCCTGTATCGAGCTGTCAAAATTACTAACGTCCAACAAACACTGAGGCCGTTTTAAAAATTCCAACTTAAATAAAATGCTGCATGTTTGGCCAATATGGCAGCCTCCTGCCTATTGTCGCAAATTGAAATTAACCCTCTCTTATACTTATTCCATATATACAGCAGCACAGTCTGTTATGTATAAAGATTTGTTGCAAATCTGTCTGACTTAAGCACAGAATAACACACATATTTTGGGTGAAATGAAGAACAACGGGTCGTGTGCTCGATACAACCGTAAAACAAAAATTCACAGACGCAGTAAAAAGGGGTAAGGGTTAGGCCTAGGTTTAGGAATCATTAACTTAGGCCTAACCACCCTAAACCCTGATCATAATCCTAACCCTCACGACGTTGGCGACTTATTTGGATGACATCGAAGAACAAGACCCACTGTTTTTCATTTCAACCCATATTTTTTTTTCTAAAACTGTTCATTGACATAAATTCTCCCTGAAACTTATTTATTATTCTGTTTAAATGTAAGGGTGAACTGATCTAGGCCTAATGTCCTGTCCACCAAAACTAGAAATCTGACCTTAGTTTCATGTCAATCTAAGAAAAACACAGCTCGACATGGAACAAACATGACATCTTAAAAATCGTCAGATACACTAGGCTTATCTCGATATATTGGTAAATCCAATATTTACTGCCTATTTCAACCAATGCTTACTTCGCGTGTCTCTTATGTTTGGCGATGCAAGCCTACCTTATCCTCTTCAACTACCGTTTCTTTGCCAGTTGGATGCCATGACACTCTTACAGTTCCTTTCTGCAGCCTGTCGTTTACAGCATCTACCTCATCCTCTTCACCACTGCTTAAAAATTCCGAGTTTTCTAAAACTAATCCAAAACTGTAGCCCTTCCCCGGTTTGTATACACAGACTTCATCTTCTTCGAAAAGGTTGCAGGTAGCCATATTTAGACGATGGGAATTGATTTGGTTTATGGGAGCCTCTTACGTCGCAGATCTGAGGGAACGTTTCAAAAATCCAATTTACAGAATAAAGTCCATTAATAATTTAGGGCTTTTTGGCTATCAAATAAGAGGTAAATACAATATTTTAGCAATTATTTTGAAATATATAATGCTTAATTGAATAACGGTGAAGAAATGCTTTAAAAATAAGTTGGGGGAAAACAATTTCAATCATTATAAAGTTCGTTCCCCCGGCCGTGTGGTGTACTTTTAAGTAATTTGATTCGTTCCTTCAACAATAAACAACATGGCTGGCAATATACTTCGAGTTGTAGGTTCACAGTCGCATAGGACACTTTTAAGTCCAAATCTGTTGTCTCCATCAAAATCAGTCCTTGGTTTTAGATGCATAACAAGAAATGACAGTGGTGCTATACTTCCGAAACCACCGCAAGTGCGATTTGGGCTTATCAAGGTGCGTGTACTTACACACTGTTATTACCTTTCAGGTTAAAATGAATAGGCCTAGGCCTAATACTGTAGTGGGACGTGTTCTTTAAAGCCACTAAAATAAGTCGCCCACGTCGTTAGGGTTACGTTAAGGGGTAATTTCTTAATACTCGTGGCTGAACGCTCAGCAGTGAATATGTGTAAAGGACAACAGCTATCAAGAAACAATACAAAAGAGAAACTAAAATGGACAAATACTACAATAAATTAAAATCAGCAACTGCTAAAGACAATAGCTAGGCCTATTTAAATTGAATAAAAAAATAAAATGACACTAAATACCCCAATTATAACCAAATTTCAGGTTGAACAGGGTAGACCAAGATGGAACGAGAAGAGGCAATAATGGTCAGCTGTTAAGTGCCAGCTCTCCACCCATCACCTCATCAAAACAACAACAACAATATGCGTCAATATATTTAAAAACCACATCGATAGCATAATTTAAAACAAAAAAGGTAAAGGATCCCGTTACATGCCCATTGAGGCATATTGGGAATATGGTGTTAGGCCCATATTTTCTTGACCATCGGCACACTAGGGATGATGTGGTCAACATCACACCAGCCGCCTTAACCTTCCCAGAGTTGCTCTGGCACCCAATTGATGAGGCTGGATCAACCCCGGAGCTGGAGATTGAACCATGGACCACCAAGCTAGGAAGCCAGTGCATAGCATGATTAAAGGAGAAAAATGTGTTGAAGACTTACTTTTTAGCAAAAAATCAAATTTTCACGGTAATTAGTTGTCACAAGAAATTTTTTTTTAAAATACCGGCAAGTACATCAGGAAATTTAGTTTCAGTTGCAAATGGCGGTTACAGTCTGCATGGCTTTGGTGCGCGATGGACATCTCGTGAAAAGAATTTGATTATTTCGTGATCGAAAATTCTGTAATCAGTTTTGAATCCAAAAATAGAAATAAGGGTAAAGCCCTTATGAAAGAAAAAAGAGATTAAAAAAATGCTTTGCTAAATACCATCAGATTAATCACATGAAATAATTTGTTATCATGCACACTATCAGTTCTCTGAATAGTTTCTTTTTCGTATGATTTTTTGTATTAATGACTTCCCTATTTCAAAATGAAACAAAATACTATGTTTTCATCAGAAACTAATAAAATGTGTATTTCTTATATGGCCAAGAGCCCCACGAGATGGCCCAAAGAGCCACATGCGGCTCAAGAGCTGTGGGTTCCCGACCCCTACCCTACAACCTTAGCTTCTGCCCACAGATCTTGATGAAGAAAAAGCCCCCAACCTGCTAAATGAAGGATTTTACCTATATGTAAATACTTAGCAAATACAAAAATCAAGAGGAGCTTTCATTGCATTGGGAAATATATGGAGATCAAGAGAAATCGGATCCAACACGAAAATAAGAATCTTCAACTCAAATGTGAAGTCAGTCCTATTGTATGGCTCTGAGACATGGAGAACAACAAAGACAACTACCAAAAAGATACAGACTTTCATAAATGGGTGCTTGCGTAGAATAGAGGGATTAAAATGGTATGACAAGGTCACCAACGTGGAACTGATGACAAGAACTAGACAAGTGCCAGTGGAACAAGAGATGAGAAGAAGATGATGGAGATGGATAGGACACACACTGAGGAAACCTGTTGATAGCATTACAAGGCAGTCCTTGTTCTGGAACCCCCAGGGCAAGAGAAGCAGAGGTAGACCAAGAAGCACATGGAGAAGAGAGCTGGAAACAGAGGTGAAAATGATAAGGAAAACGTGGAAAGAACTTGAGATGATGGCACGTGACAGGAGGACTTGGCATGTGTTTGTTGAAGGCCTATGCTCCTTTGGGAGTGGAAGGTTATGAATGAATGAAATACTTAGCACAGACAGCACGAGTGATACATTAAATAACTAGGTAATGATCAACGAGGCTATACCATTTATTAGTTAAATATATACACATATTAGGGTTAGTAGAAAGTAAAAATGATCATTGTGAAAGACAGTTCACACACAGATGAAATGTAAAAGTGTAGTTAAACTAAATATGAGAGTGAACCTAAGTAAATAGTCTAGTAAAATGATGTGATATATTAAGTGTTACCACACTGATGTCAAATCAACACTGTCCACGAGTCTTTCAAATTTCCTCCACTATATGGATACACAGGTATGCACTGACTGTCCAATATAGATGTCTGTTACCCTGTGTGGGTTATCTAGAAGATGAATAATTATAGCTGAAAACTTGTGCACATGTAGTAGTGAGAACATTTAAGATTTAATGTCCCTCAGCGCTTCAAATTCTCTCCAGCGTTGACAAACTGTTGACATTTGTCACAAGAAAATGTCTGCTGTCTGACCTTGAAAAGGCACTGACTAGACTAGAGCTTTTCACGAAATGATCTTCTGGTAACGAGTGTGTTTTGTGCAATGAAGCTTCCTTGAATGAATGTATATTGTGCAATGCACGATTAGAGTAGATGAATTCACTTCATGCACTGATGCATTGAGCTACTGAACTTGGTTCAGGCTACCAGCTTTCAAGTTATTCGAACTGTATATGTATGTGGGTAAACTTGTGAGCACTTGTTCTTGATATCTTGGTGAATCAACTTGTGAATATGTAATCTTGATTCAGGGAATACACTTTTGAGTGAGTTGAGCTTGATATATAGGAGAATCAGCTTGTTTGTGCTTTAACTTGACTCAGGCGATAAGCTTTTGAGTAAGCTGAACTTGGTATATGTATATACGAATCAACTTATGAGCACTTGATAAAGAGGTGAATAAATTCTGCGCCCCTGACGTATATAAACGCGGGCGTGGAGATCTTCCTTGAAACTTAGGAAGTGTATCATGTCCTATCCTGTGAATTTTGCTATCCGGACATAGCTTTGCTAGCTTCTTTCCAGTTAGATGCCAAACACATAATGTGTAGACTGAGACTTCTGCGGGATTGAAGACACAAAGTTACATCATAAGTTTCACATCTAATATCAGTAGTTGACTTTCTTTTTTTTTATCTTATTCCTCACAATTGCTTCTTCCTAACTGATCACTCTGGTTAAATATATTGAGCACGAAAGTGTGTGCCAATGACAGTCTGCAATGATGATCTAATAATCTAGATGAAAGTGAATTATATTATGCATTAATTCTTTAATGTCATGAAGGAAAAATCTTTTGATTAACCATTAACGAATAGAAGTACTGAAAAACAGTCTTGTGCATTTAGCTATGGGGCTAAGTGCAAAAAATAAAATCACTAATAATTGACAAGAAAAATTAATAATTTTTAAAAATTCACCAACCTTTTTCCCCTTCACAAATTCCTTAAGAACACTATGTAAATTTTAATTCCACATGTATGAATTATAGATCCACACAGAAATGAAATTATAGAACTGGCTGTTAACATGCTAAGCTCGGGAAAACTCTTCCACTTATGCTCTGCAATGTTGGTAAAACCTATTGACTTTCAAAAGTGGGTGGGCTCTCTTAACAAACTCCTCGCCTGCTTGCTGGATTCTGGTGATGAGGCAAACTGTGGTTTGGGATTGGCCACCCGATACAGAAATTATCCGCCCCTTTTCACACAGTCCTCTATTTTTGGCTCAAGTGAAGTCACCTGCCTGGCCTGTCTTTAGTTTCATTGTTGTCTGGCGGCTCCCTTTATTGTCTCTTTCATTGTCCCACCATATAGACACCATCTAAGTTTCTGTGCTGCTCTCAATAGTCTACCACCTGGTAACAAACATCCCTGTGCGTTTGTTGTCGACCACCAGTGGCGGCATGCCATTGTGTCCAAATGTGGTGACACTTGCTTTGTTTAAACAGGGGATTAAGCCCTCAAACGAATTCTTTCTATCACCAAGGTGGCTGTCAACCATGCCAAACAAGTTGTCTAATGACCCACGTGTGTTCTAGAAGGTAACGTAAGGTTGGGAAATATCAAAGGTGATTACATTTAAGTAAATGCCGTGATTAAGAAAAATTACTTTAAAAATGATAAAAGAGCAAAAACGAGAGAGAAATAAAATAAGAACGATGATGAAAAAGGTAAAAGACAAAAAAGATAGGAACACTTTATAAGATGACTGAGGTGAGGTCGTGCATGAGGCTAGCAACATTACTATGTGAAGCAAATTGTTTCAAAACCACCCGAGAGAGTACAAGAAGTGCTTTTTATTTTATAGGGACATCATACAGCTGCTTATACTTATAAATCTGATTAATTAAAGTGCCTAGAGCATGGGCTGACAAAGGTAATGACTTCCTATCTGCCAAGTATGGCTTTTTATCTATTAGATGAATGTTCAAACCAGGGAGGCTTCCAGTCTGCAAAATTATGTGTGTGGTTTTTTAACTCTGGATAGTTGTGTGCTCATTTCAGTTCTGTCTGTTCGGATCTATTCTTTTTTCCCAGGTTAAATGTATGTTTATTTTGATTTGGATATTAATGTTGTTGATAAAGTCTAGCACGTGATCTTAAGCGGACTGGATGTGAATATACATTTTTAAAAATTCCAGGTTGCATTGACTGTTACTCCATTTTTATTGGGTGGAGCAACAATCAGTAGAGAATTTGCTGCCTGGCTTGAAGAACATGAATTGTTTGTACCAGACGATGATGATGACTAGCATAGGTATGTTATTACTATTACTATTACAGAAGAGTTCTTGCTCATTCTAGATAAGACAAATTATGAAAAATACTAGAGAGAAGATATTCTTGTGAAGACGACAGAGAATTATCAGGTAAAGCATATAAATACCTAACCCAGTGTAGTTCTAGGGGATCTCTTATGAGACAAAGAAGGAATAGGACTACCTCTCACTGAGGCATGTCATACAAGACGGCGAAGATGAGGCCGTGGTTCAATGAAAAAAGGCAGTCCAAAAAAGTATTAGGAGTTGATTTAAGGAAAACACACACACACGTAAAAGTGTTTAATTTCCTGTTACGCATTATGAAATAACAGACAAGGACCAAATGTTGCTGGAATGCGGGTAACAGGAACTGTATATACAATCTAATATAGCAAACAAAATGCCATAATTATAACTTGTCAGGAGTTAAACAGGATGTATTCTTAATTCATTTGTTTTTAATGAAGACAAAATCTATTCAGTCTTGACAAATTCAGTTAAAATCTTCATTAGGGCATAATGAGTATATTACACACTTCTTCAGGAATGCAAAGGAATTCATATTGCTCATGTATGAATTCCAGGGCTAGTGCACTAACGAAGACCCTGAAGCACTAACACATGGTGCATGCTCCGAGTTCTAGAGTTACCTAACGAATGCTCAGAGATCGATTAGCCTTGCCCAAGTGGCCCAACACAATGATTCCCATTGTAATGCAACTTATTGAAAACCCAGCATTGCACACTAATCTAGGAGAAGCTGATCGAGCTCCAGACATAACTCCAGCTTTTACCTGGTTATCTGGATGCATGACAATCCCACAGTTCATAGATGACAGGTAATGGGAGCTGAGAGGTGGTTCTATGCAGGACGTGATGATTCCATGGGAGAGCCCAGAATCAAAACACAGTATTTTAGCCCGCTATTTGGAGAGCCCCCTAGGATGGTGGGGAATGCACAGCATGATGCTCCTATCTTTCTCCCTGCTCACTTAAAAACAGATGTGAGGATTCTTTAAATGCATGCTGGGCCAGGATCAATGCCCAGGAGAGAAACTGAAACTTATGACTCCAACTCAGCAAATTGTGGAATGGTAGAAAAGCCACAGGAAAACTCTAGACCTATACTGTAGATAATGCTAAGGAAATCAACTTGGCTTTGGCTGCAACAGAGCAACAAGTTCAGCAGCCCTAGTTCAACAACAACACTTCTTTAGGCTAGGCTAAGATTATTAAAATTAAGTAGATAATAAAACTTTTTGAATTTAATTGGATGAATTTCAACAAGAAAATTTATAAAATTATGTACAGTGTATTTAAAACACTGGTTTTGAATGCAGAGTTTTGAATTCAAGAGACTAACAGACCATCCAATGTGCCATAGAATGAATGCTGTTAGAAGGCAAAGACTCAAATGAAGCAACTTTGTAGAATCAACCAAACCACAGATGAGAGCAGTTTCCATAAATGCAACATCAACTATTAAACCCATCTACACCGCACACAATCTTCCAGTTTGGAAACAACATCATTTCCCTGAAATGATAGAAAACATTCCTGGAATTGAAAGAAAAAAGAGCCAGACTGCAACAGAGAGAAAATCTATGGCGACAAAATACATAGGGAAACATTACCCACGCAACACCGATACCTGTACACAGATGGATCAGCAACAAATGCAACAGAAAATGGAGGTGGAGGTGTCTTTCTGACCTAAAGCACTGGTGCACAAAATAAGCTGTCAGTGGCAACAGCACAATTCTCAAGTAACTTCAGAATAGTGCTCCATAAACTATGTCAACGACTCAAAAGTGTTGTGATCCATTGGATCTCATTGTAATATCACCAGCAATGAAGAGGCTGACTGACTGGCAAAGGAAGGTGGAAATCTACCTCAGCCTTAAGCAAGCGTAACTTTCGAGGAGGCAAAGAATTTTGTCAGAATCAGTTACAGAAACAAATGGGATGTAAAGCATCCAGGTCACACACAAAATGATGCATACTACCAGCTCAACAGAAGAGAACAAGTAGTAATCTTCAGACTCCGCACTGGCCACAACAGATTGAGATACCATCTATTCAACAAGCTAAAGATAGGAACTACCGATCAGTGTAACTGTGGCACTGTTGTGGTGGGTTTTGATGTTATGAATATTAGTTATTGTTCATCTCTTCAGTTAGGGATACAATCATCTTTTTGCAGCTCTCTGACTATTAATTTATTTTCTTTTTAGAATGACATCATATGTAGTGTCCAACAGTTTTTTTGGAACACTGTGATCTGCAAAAGACTGCCAGTAGCTTTCTGGTCTTACAATTTACTTCAATGTTATAGCAATAATCAAATACAATTTTTCTTTTGACTGCTTCCCAAATCTGCCTTAGGCATACCTTTGCTCCATAGGCTGTCATATGTTTCCAAAATGGCTAATTCGTACAACCTAAGATTTTTGTTAGGCGCCGTATCTTGGATCGCCTTTTCCTAATATTAATATTAATAAATCATTTCTTACCGCAAAAGCAATGAAATATTTCACACACAAGGAATAGATTGACTAGCAATCGTTTGTCCAAATACAGATCGCCGTCTGGTACAGACTGCAGAAAACTTGCTTTCAATTCTGCACTTCTGTGGTCAAACTTTCACTTGGTAAAATTATTCTTCAAATGGCGCTCTAGGCTTGTACCCTATCACTATTATCAATCTAATTGGCCAATGGAAACTGCGCATCCGAAATTAACTCTCTTTTTTGAAAAACCCCACCTTTTGGGTTATCAATACGTTTGCTTGTCTGATCCCTCTATTACTATTTAAAAATACTGTTCGCGTGGCTAACAAATCTGCAGTTTCCACCTCCCCTTTTCTAACTATTGGTGTACCCAATCAAATCGAGTCAATAATATTTGACTGCAGCGGACAATTTTCAAAACTGAACCATTGTGGGTTATCCGTGTGTCTGCCAGTCTGTCTCAATTCTACAATATCTGGGTTATTTATGGAGCGATTTTAATTATTAAAACTAATTATTAAACTGCTTGTTTGCGTCTATCATTCTATCTAAGTTTTATTTTCTTCTTTATCATCTTTTACACTTTTTTACTTTTCCCTTTTTATTATCATGGGCTCTTTTCACTGTGCTAACATATCAGGAAAAGAAAGGTTCTAAGTCCCGAAAAGTTATTATATTAAACAACAGTACTCTATTGTCAAAATATCTCTTTTATTTACTCTTTTTCGTTTTTATGAAGAAATAAATATTCTTAGTTTCACTTTTGCCTCTTGCACAATGCAGTTGATTTCAAATTTCCAAGTAGACGCGATTTTTTTCTTTTTACAATCCACCACCGTTTTCCCCTCTCTAAGCACGCGATAGGCGTCTGTCACGCTTCCGTCAGCAGAGAAAAAAAAAGTGAGAGGGTGCGGGCGCGTTAAGATTTTTTTTCAAATACTCCGTTGCTGGGACTTAGATACAATACAAGTGGCGTAGTTATTTATAGATTTTGGACAGTAGCCTCTTTTCTTTTACTCCTATACTCTTCTGACACTAAACGATGCCTTGGCTGCTTGCCAAGTCATTCTAACGTTACTTTTAAAAATTAGGGCGAGGCTACCAAAAAGCTTGTACTGTAGGAAAGGGGGTATTATTAGCAAATCTTCAATACTTTAAAATCCAGCACGGATCGCTGACAAAAAATGGTGGCATTGCCCTATTCAATTATTGTCCAATTTAAAAAAAGACCATAGTAGCAGAATCTATAGAATAAAATCTTATACATGATTTGAGGAGGGAGGTTCAAACTGACTTTATCACACACCTCCCTTCTTAAAAGTCTGCATCCCAATGCAGATTATAATCTGTTTGAACAATCCCAATCCAATTAACTCAACTAGGCTTTATGAGTATCCTGGGTGTCTGCCGGGGGATGTCTGCTAAAAAAATCTGCCCCAACATTTTGCGATCCAGGAATGTATTCAATGGTAAACGAATATGGTTGAATGAGAAGAGACCACCTTAATAAACGGGCATTTCCATGTTTTGCCTGTGCCAAGAATATTAATGGCTGATGATCTGATTGTACCATGAATATTCTACCATATAAATAGATCTGGAACCTTTTTGATTGCCCAGACTAAAGCCAAACATTCTTTTTCAATTGTTGAGTAATTTTGTTCCGCTCGGTTTAATTTGCGACTGGTATAAGCAACTGGGTTCAATTCCCCAACTTGTGAAGAGGACCTTTGTAACAAAGTGGCCCCCAGGCCCACATTACTAGCGTCCGTTCTTACCATGAATTCCTGACTCAAATCAGGTAATTTCAATATAGGCTTACTTGTGAGTTTTTCCTTTAACTCATTATAGGCCAATTCACATTCTGCCGACCATTCAATTTTATCCGGTTTTCCTTTGCGAGTTAAATCCGTCAGAGGCGCACACACAGAGTTAAAGTTTTCAATGTACTTTTGATAAAACCACAGAGTGAAACAAAGGATCGTACATCCTTCTTAATCTGGGATCTGGGTGCTCTCTGTAATTTTTCCAGATTCTTGGGGTCAAGGGTCATGCTGCCCTGATGTACCGTATGTCCCAAGAATTCCAATTCCTTGCATCCAATACAACATTTTGTTGGTCTAGCAGTCAAATTTGCCTCACTGAGTCTATCAAATAGCATATTCAAAGAGTTAACGTGTTCTTCAAATGTTTCCGTAGCGATGAGGATATCATCCATGAAATTTGTTATACATGGGTTTTTCAGGGGATCCAACAATTTTCGCATCATTCTGGAAAACACACTCTGGGATTTCTTCAATCCAAACGGTAACATGTTAAACTCATAGTGCCCTTCCGATGTGCTAAACGCCAGGTAAGGTCGGATCTCAGGCTTCACTGGAATTTGGTAATATCCCTTGCTGAGATCTACCTTGGAAAAATATTTTGCCTTGTTCAGCCTGGCAAACAGTTGGTTAGTATCAGGTAATGGATCCACCTGACTTTCTGTGACAGCATTCAGTTTCCTGTAATCTATACACAGTCTATGTTCTCCAGAGGGTTTCCTCAACAACACCACACTGGAGCTATATGGAGATTCACTGTGAGAAATGATCCCTTCCTGTAACAGATAATCAATCTCCTCTTTCAAAGCTTTTTCTTTTGCGAATGGGATAGTATAGGCTCTCATACAGATTGGTGTTGGGTCTAGTAGTTTCATGTCATATTCCAACAAGTTTGTGTGCCCCGGTTTGTCCGTTAACACGTCTGTATGATTCTCCAGAACCTTTTGAATCTTCTCCCTCTGACTTTTCGTCAAATGTTTACTGATCTTTACCTGTGCAGGAGTCTCACAGGGTTTCAGTGGGTATTCAACAGAGGTGAGAGGTTCATTCTTCATTTCTGTGGCTATGGCCAAGGTCATTAAGTGTGTTCCTTCCTGAGGGCTTCTGTCAAGATACTTCTTTGAAAGGTTCACATGATAGACTTTTTCCTTCCCTTTCTTGTCTATCTTGTAATTAGTTCTAGATACCTTTTCTAAAACTGTGTATGGACCTTGCCATCCAATTTGAAGTTTGTTGCTGCTGCCGGGTAGTAGAAGAAGCACCTTCTCCCCCACAGCTAGCTCCCTATCCTTCGCTTTCTTATTGTAATATGCAGCATGTTTCTTCCTGGCTTGTCTTAGGTTATCATTTGCAAGTTTCCAGCCAGTTTTCAAACGTGTGGTCAGCTCGTTCACATACTGATATGATGAGGTTACAGTTTCTTCTGCCTTCTCATCTGTCCATGTCCTCAATAAGGCTTCCAATGGACCTTTGATTGGTCTGCCAAATAGCAGTGTTGCCGGTGCCATTCCGGTCGAATTATGGGGTACTTCCCGATAAGCAAACAAAGCCGCGTGTAAGTATTGATCTCATGTATCCGGTTTTTCGTGAGCCAGCTTTCATAGAATGGATATGAGTGTCCCGTTGAATCTTTCCACTTGGCCGTTCCCTTGGGGGTGATATGGACTACAGTGAAAGTGCTTGGCCTGAAAAATCTTGAATACTTCTTCCGTTAGCCTCCCCTTGAACTGAGATCCATTGTCAGTCAAGATTTGGTGGGGGAAACCTAACCTTGTGAATATAGTGCCTCTGCCACATGTTTCGAGTCGATTGATGACAGTGCTACCGCCTCTCCCCACATAGAGCACGTGTCCACCAGAGTAAGGATGTAACTGTTCCTCCTCTTGGTATGTGTGAGAGGTCCCACAATATCCACTTCAACTCTTTCGAAAGGGGTTCCCATGATTGGCATCTCCCCTAAAGTTGCAGGTGCAGTCCAATGCTTTGGAGCTACCCTTTGGCATTTTGGGCAGGATTTGACATATCTTTTTATATCTTCCGTTATCCCTGGCCAGAAGTAATGACAAGCTATATGCTGTCCTGTTGCGCTGATTCCCATATGACCACTGAAGGGAATAGCATGTCCTAACTCCATCACCTTTTCCCTATATGAAGTGGGAAGCACCAGTTGTCCGTGACCATTTGAACCATTTCCGGCCTTCCTATACATTAGTTTATTCTTCATATAAAATTCTCCATTATTAGGAGGGGTATGGCACTTTGGGAGTTTCTTAAAACACGGCTTCAATGACTTGTCCTCAGCCTGTGCTTTCCTCATCTCCTCTGGATGAGTATTTATTGGGTTGTCCTCCTCCTTCTTTGCCTGTGACCTGGTCTGTACTGCGGCCATGATCACTGGTCTTTTGGGATTTCCCAAGAACACATATTTACACCCCAATATTAGAGGAGAGCACTGGTTTCTGCCTTATGCGCCGTGTTTGGTGCTTAAAGAATTTATTATTATTATTATTTATTAGAGGGTAGATTGGTTCGTTTATCACTGCTGCTCTAAACGACCTCACACTCAATTTTTTTTCTTAATGAATGTAGCTATGTAAAATGTCTAGGGTAATGATATGTAATGTGGTGTGATAGTTATAGATACACCCACAGATATTTAAGCAGACTAATAATATTTAACAAATATTATAATACACTGAACTAACTCAAGAGTGTAAAATTTTTGATAGAATTATATTACATTTATTTGTTCTGGATCAAGTTTTATGTTGACCAGAACTTTTTTTTTTTTTTAAAAAAGGATTTAAAAATTATGAAAGAAATGCATGGAATGTTACATAATAAATGCAAGAGTGTACATATATAAGTACTAGACTAGTTAGTTTTATTAAAATGTTCTAGTAGTCATCTACTTGGGAGGATAGTTAATGCTTGTGCTGTTGGGGTGGCCTCATCACACCTGTCTATATTGACTACACAGTGTCCAGTAAATTACAGGAATTTTATGGGGTATTAGTAACTAAAAGGCGTTGGTGAACTTCCAGCAGACCAGAGGCTCACTCAACTTGCATATGTAGCTCTGGTGCTGAAATCTGGTGGTCCCACCTCTCCGTGCTGGCGGGCAATAATAGTGGTCTCTGTCACAACGTACTGCACAGATACACTCGAGTAAAATCACCAACTGAATGGACACCGCCTTGTTGACAACTGAAACTCACAGCTCAGATTATGAATAAAGAACACAGAAATGCTAGCAAAACTCAGCTGAGCTGCTGGCTATAGTATGGCGTCCCTGAACTTATTTCACTTTCTTTCATTTGGAAATCACCACACTTTAAAATACTGTGTCTATCATCGAACAACTATTGAGGAATGGCCCCACTTGCGCGTCTGAGCGCCGATAAAATGATTGTCTGTGGCCAATCACTGCCTAGGTTTATTTCAAATTCAAATTTCCTACCCTAAAGTCATTTCAGTCATGCTTCAGTCAAGTATGGATGTTTATCTGTTAGTCTGTCCGTCTCTACTTGTTTTTTTTTTCAAAAACGTACTTGATTTTTGAACCAACCTTTCTCTCCCCTCCAAAATTTTGTCGTTAAAAGTTATATTTAGACACAGCTCCCACCAATGTCCCTTCGCTTCCCTACTAAGTAGATTTGAACACCTGCGTCTCAAGGTCGTGTTTTTTTGTGCAAATAGCGACACTTTTTATTCCATACAGTCTGTCGCTGATGTGAACAACACTGTCTTTTGTCATTATCTTCAATATTATCTATCCGTCTGTAAAATTAAGAACATATTAGTTCACTGCTCAGAATGGGCCATCCGGCCAGCTAATTTTTATATTCCTAACATTAATATTACGAAAAAGTTACTTTTTAATTTTTGTAATATTCCAAACATCTGCGTTCTGCCGCTGAATTCAAATCAAAGGCTTGGTATCGCAAAAGCGACCAATAAATGACTGTGGCGTAACATATCCAAGGTCCCTTCTGTCGAGTTCCTTACTTTATGTCAACTTGGGAAACGTGACTTTTCTCCGTTTCCCCCCCAATTGCGTCTCCTTAGCCTTTCTAGTCTCACGCAATCTTTCCAGTCATATTTTTTTCCTTTTTATCCGCCGTTCCCCTCCTGTCTAGCAAGTCAATTTTTATGGAGGGTGATGACCCGCGGTCTGGGCGATCATGTACTATCAGCAGCCTACGCATTATGTTTTTATCCTTACATGTTATCTTTGGAGGTATTTTACCGTTGTATCTCTGTCAATTTCACTACACATCTCCCCACTTGAAAACATGCCTATGGCAAGTTCCAAAACCAGCGATACACATAGGTAAAATTACTCCTCACGTCTGCCACTACTCTAATTTTGATCACAGGGGTGCCGACTGAGGAAATCTGCACCGACATTCAATTTGCCTGGGATATATTGGATACTGAACTGATAAGGTTGAAGCAATAAAGACCACCTCAGCAATCTTGCGTTTTCATGCTTAGCCTGAGATAAGAATACGAGAGGCTGATGGTCCGTCTCCACCACAAAAGTCCTACCATACAGATAGATTTGAAACTTCTTTATTGCCCAGATTAACGCTAAACATTCTTTTTCGCTTGTGGAGTATCCTTGTTCCGCCTTATTCAATTTACGGCTTGCATAAGCGACTGGTTTCAGTTCCCCATCAGGTGAAGATGATCTTTGCAACAAAGCCCCTCCTAGTCCTACATTACTTGCATCGGTTCTTAAGACAAAGTCCTGTGTCAAATCAGGCAGTTTGAGAATAGGCTTGCTAGTGAGTTTTTCCTTTAACTCTTGGAACGCTAGTTCACATTGTGCAGTCCAAATAATTTTATCTGGAAGTCCCTTGCGAGTCAGATCAGTCAGAGGAGCACAAATAGCGTTAAAATTCTTGATGTATTTCTGATAAAATCCGCATAACGACACAAATGATCGCACGTCCTTTTTTGTTTGCGGCCTAGGTGCTCTCTGCAGTTTTTCCAAGTTCTTAGGATCAGGGGTCATATTACCCTGATATACAGTGTGTCCCAAGAATTCCAACTCTTTGCATCCAATACAACATTTTGTTGGCCTAGCAGTTAAGTTCGCCTCCCGAAGTCTATCAAACAACATCTCCAGAGCTTCAATGTGTTCTTCAAATGTCTCTGTGGCGACGAGAATATCATCCATGAAATTCGTGATACATGGGTTATTCAGGGGATCCAACAATTTGCGCATCATCCTTGAAAACACACTCGGAGCATTTTTCAGTCCGAATGGTAGCATATTGAATTCATAATGTCCATCCGAAGTGCTAAAAGCCAAATAAGGTCTCACTTCAGGCTTCACTGGGATCTGGTAATAGCCTTTACTAAGATCCACCTTTGAAAAGTATTTTGCCTTGTTCAGTCTGGCAAATAACTGTTTTGTGTCTGGTAATGGATCCACTTGTCCTTCTGTGACAGCATTCAGTTTCCTGTAATCTATGCACAGTCTGTGTTCCCCAGACGGTTTTCTCAACAAAACGACACTAGAACTAAAAGATGATTCACTGTGCGAAATAATCCCCTCCTTCAACAAATACTCTATTTCTTCCTTCAATGCCTTCTCCTTCGCGAACGGAATAGAATAGGCTCTCATACAGATTGGGTTTGAGTCTACCAGTTTCATGTCATACTGTAGCAAATTTGTATGGCCTGGTTTATCTGTTAATACATCTGTATGTTCCTCCAGAACCTGTTGAACTCTCTCCCTCTGGTTTTTTAGTCAGGTGCTTACTGACTTTTACCTGTGCTGCGGTTTCACAAGGATGTAATGGGTATTCATGTGAGGTGAGTGGTTCTTTTTGCATCTGGGTTGCAATAGCCAAGGTCAATAAGGGGGTGCTTTCCTGGAGTGGTCTGTCCAGATACTTCTTTAACAGGTTTACATGATAAACTTTCTCCTTCCCCTTTTTGTCAATTTTATAGTTTGTTCTAGACACCTTCTCTAGAACCGTATATGGACCTTGCCAACCAATTTGTAATTTATTCTGGCTTCCGGGTAGTAGAAGCAGCACCTTCTCTCCGACTGCCAGTTCCCTGTCCTTTGCCTTCCTATTAAAATATGCTGCATGTTTCTTCCTGGCTTGCTTCAAATTATCATTTGCCAGTTTCCATCCAGCTTTCAAACGAGTGGTCAGTTCGTTCACGTATTGATACGATGAGGTAACAGTCTCTTCCGCCTTCTCATCTGTCCAGGTCCTTAATAGAGCTTCTAATGGACCTTTTATTGGCCTCCCAAATAGCAGAGTTGCGGGAGCCATCCCGGTTGAACTATGTGGTACCTCCCGGTACGCAAACAATGCGGCGGGCAGGAATTGATCCCACAGATCCGGTTTTTCGTGTGCCAGCTTTCTCAGGATAGAAATGAGAGTCCCGTTGAACCTCTCTACCTGGCCGTTCCCTTGTGGATGGTACGGACTACAATGAAAGTGTCTGGCTTGAAATAGCTTAAAAACTTCTTCCGTTAGTTTCCCCTTGAACTGAGAACCATTATCCGTCAAGATTTGATGCGGGAATCCTAATCGGGTAAATATTGTAAGTAGTGCCTCTGCTACATGTTTTGAATCAATTGATGGCAGGGCTACCGCCTCTCCCCACATAGAACAAGTGTCCACCAGAGTAAGGATGTAACTGTTCCTCCTCTTGGTCCGAGTGAGAGGTCCTACAATATCCACTGCAACCCTCTCAAAAGGTGTTCCCACTATGGGCATTTCCCCTAGAGTTGCAGGAGCAGTCCAGTGCTTTGGAGCTACCCTTTGACATTCTGGGCAGGATTTGACATATCTTTTTATATCCTCCGTTATCCCTGGCCAGAAGTAATGACAAGCTATACGCTGTCCTGTGGCGCTGATCCCCATGTGACCACTGAAGGGAATCGCATGCCCGAGTTCCATCACTTTATCTCTATATGAAGTGGGAAGAACCAGCTGGTTGTGACCATTTGTTCCAGTTCCGGCCTTCCTGTATAAGAGTTTGTTCTTCATGAAATATTCCCCCTTGCTCGGAGGTGTGTGGCATTTGGGCAATTTTTTAAAACAGGGCTTGAGTGTCCTATCCTCAGCCTGCGCCTTCCTCATCTCCTCTGGATGAGCATTTATAGGTTCACCTTCTTCCTCCTTCTTCTGTGACCTGGTCTGCACTGTCGCCATGATCACAGGTTTCTCGGGATTCCCCAAGAAGACGTATCTACACCCCAATATCAGAGGGTAGATTGGTTCATCTATCACTGCTGCTCTGATTTCTCCCTCCACATAGCGAGTTTTCACCGTTATCCTTGCGATGGGAAGTGTCATGAGTGGTATGTCCTTAGTCGCCCCTTGTATTTCCACTGTTTCTGTGGTATACTGACTTGGGTCCACTAGGCTAGACTTCACAACTGAATCATAATCCAAACCTGTATCATAAAGGCACCTTATGGTGACCCCATTACAAATAACATCCTCACAAACTGGGGGTGATAAGGTTCCTGTTGTCCATTAGGATTAACCTTTAATCTTCGCGTCCCCGACTTCATTGCAGCAATGTTTGAAGGTTTCCTTCTACAAAATTCGGTGTTATGGTTATCCTTCTTGCACCATTTACACCATCTTTTTCCTTGGTTCAACGGTTTTCTTTCATTGAACTTTTGGTCATTGAACTGTGAGTTTCTGTCGCGATAGTCATTTCTTGGCCGCTCAAAGTTTGTCCTACCTTTATTTCCCTGCTCTCTATTATCAAATTTATTAAATTGCTGTGGAGCTTTAAAATTGTCTATGTGCTTCTTTTTAGCACCACTTACCTCTGCCTGAGCTGCCTGATACCTCTCAGCAACATTTAAAATTTCCCCCAACTTCTCTGCACCTTGTTCCATGAGAAATTTTCTCATGTCTGGAGCCATGGACTCTCTCAATTGCTCAATCATGATCATTTCTTTAAGATCTTGGGTCTTCCCCAGAGCCGTCCATTTCTCCAAATAGGTTTCTAGTCTAGCAGAGAATTGGTGGTATGTCTCCCCAGACAACAGTTTGGCATTTCTAAATTTCTTACGATAAAATTCACCATTCTTCTCGTACCTTAATAACAAAGCCTGCTTTAACATGTCATAATTGTCTTGGTCTTCCCTGTTCATTTTGGCAAATACTTCATAAGAAGTACCTCTCAATCCCTGTGATAGCTTTAAACTCCACCTCTCTCTCTCTAACCCATATGTAGTAGCTAATAACTCAAAACGTCCTAGGTACCCCTCTATGTCATCGTCTTTTTCAACAAAATGGTCTAAATGAAACCCCATAGCTGAGTTTGAGGCTCCCAGACTGGGCGTAGCATCTGAGGCAAAAGGGCTGGCACCATTTTCAGGAGCCGGGCCTTGTAATTCCAGCTCCCTTAGTCGTAATTCGTGCTCCCTTTGCAACCTTCTATCTTCTGCCTCCCTTTCGGCAGTCAACCTTTTTTCTTCTGCCTCCCTTTGCTGTCGTTTTTCTTCTGCCTCCCTTTGCTGTCGTTTTTCTTCTGCCTCCCTTTGCTGTCGTTTTTCTTCTGCCTCAATCTGCAGCCTCTTAATTTCTCTATCAGCCTCAATTTGTAACCTCTTCTCTTCAGCTACCTTTCTATCTTCCCTTTCAATATATTTATCACATTCAGCCGTTACATATTGAATTAAAATCTGACCATCCATTCCCATCTCCTTTGCGGTCAGCACAGCAGCTGATCGGAATTTTGCTAGCTCCGCCATACTTTTCAGACAATATAATAATATACAAGCTAAATCTCTAACCAGTAAATACACTAAGTACTTCTTATGACTATAGTCTAACTAATTCTAACTAACCAGTTAACTAATTAATTATCACTGGCTGTGAAGATTCACCAACTTTTATCTGCAGGGACACTTTTAATTTTAAAGGGAATTTCACAATTTTTTTTTTCCCCTAATTTTATTTCTCCAACCAGGAGATCCTAATATTACTGTTGGGCTAATTATCCCTGGACAAGACCCCAATGTATGTAGTGGGTTTGATGGTATTGTATGATGGTGATATTACTAAATGTAATGTATGAGGCCAGCTGTGAAGGCTCCTGAGATAAAATGTAGTTGTGAATTGTCAGAAGGCCTTTCTTGCTACCACTACGACCTCACACTCAATTTTTTTTTTCTTAATGAATGTAGCTATGTAAAATGTCTAGGGTAATGATATGTAATGTGGTGTGATAGTTATAGATACACCCACAGATATTTAAGCAGACTAATAATATTTAACAAATATTATAATACACTGAACTAACTCAAGAGTGTAAAATTTTTGATAGAATTATATTACATTTATTTTTTTTTGGATCAAGTTTTATGTTGACCAGAACTTTTTTTTTTTTTTTTTTTTTAAAAAAAAAAAGGATTTAAAAATTATGAAAGAAATGCATGGAATGTTACATAATAAATGCAAGAGTGTACATATATAAGTACTAGACTAGTTAGTTTTATTAAAATGTTCTAGTAGTCATCTACTTGGGAGGATAGTTAATGCTTGTGCTGTTGGGGTGGCCTCATCACACCTGTCTATATTGACTACACAGTGTCCAGTAAATTGCAGGAATTTTATGGGGTATTAGTAACTAAAAGGCGTTGGTGAACTTCCAGCAGACCAGAGGCTCACTCAACTTGCATATGTAGCTCTGGTGCTGAAATCTGGTGGTCCCACCTCTCCGTGCTGGCGGGCAATAATAGTGGTCTCTGTCACAACGTACTGCACAGATACACTCGAGTAAAATCACCAACTGAATGGACACCGCCTTGTTGACAACTGAAACTCACAGCTCAGATTATGAATAAAGAACACAGAAATGCTAGCAAAACTCAGCTGAGCTGCTGGCTATAGTATGGCGTCCCTGAACTTATTTCACTTTCTTTCATTTGGAAATCACCACACTTTAAAATACTGTGTCTATCATCGAACAACTATTGAGGAATGGCCCCACTTGCGCGTCTGAGCGCCGATAAAATGATTGTCTGTGGCCAATCACTGCCTAGGTTTATTTCAAATTCAAATTTCCTACCCTAAAGTCATTTCAGTCATGCTTCAGTCAAGTATGGATGTTTATCTGTTAGTCTGTCCGTCTCTACTTGTTTTTTTTCAAAAACGTACTTGATTTTTGAACCAACCTTTCTCTCCCCTCCAAAATTTTGTCGTTAAAAGTTATATTTAGACACAGCTCCCACCAATGTCCCTTCGCTTCCCTACTAAGTAGATTTGAACACCTGCGTCTCAAGGTCGTGTTTTTTTTGTGCAAATAGCGACACTTTTTATTCCATACAGTCTGTCGCTGATGTGAACAACACTGTCTTTTGTCATTATCTTCAATATTATCTATCCGTCTGTAAAATTAAGAACATATTAGTTCACTGCTCAGAATGGGCCATCCGGCCAGCTAATTTTTATATTCCTAACATTAATATTACGAAAAAGTTACTTTTTAATTTTTGTAATATTCCAAACATCTGCGTTCTGCCGCTGAATTCAAATCAAAGGCTTGGTATCGCAAAAGCGACCAATAAATGACTGTGGCGTAACATATCCAAGGTCCCTTCTGTCGAGTTCCTTACTTTATGTCAACTTGGGAAACGTGACTTTTCTCCGTTTCCCCCCCAATTGCGTCTCCTTAGCCTTTCTAGTCTCACGCAATCTTTCCACATATTACCCCCCCCCCCCCCCCCCCCCACCCCCCCCCCCCCCCCCCCCCCCCCCCCCCCCCCCCCCCCCCCCCCCCCCCCCCCCCCCCACCCCGCCCCCCCCACCCCCCCCCCCCCCCCCCCCCCCCCCCCCCCCCCCCCCCCCCCCCCCCCCCCCCCCCCCCACCCCCCCCCCCCCCCCCCTCCCCTCCCCCCCCCCAATTTTTTTTTTTTTTTTCCGCCGTTCCCCTCCTGTCTAGCAAGTCAATTTTTATGGAGGGTGATGACCCGCGGTCTGGGCGATCATGTACTATCAGCAGCCTACGCATTATGTTTTTATCCTTACATGTTATCTTTGGAGGTATTTTACCGTTGTATCTCTGTCAATTTCACTACACATCTCCCCACTTGAAAACATGCCTATGGCAAGTTCCAAAACCAGCGATACACATAGGTAAAATTACTCCTCACGTCTGCCACTACTCTAATTTTGATCACAGGGGTGCCGACTGAGGAAATCTGCACCGACATTCAATTTGCCTGGGATATATTGGATACTGAACTGATAAGGTTGAAGCAATAAAGACCACCTCAGCAATCTTGCGTTTTCATGCTTAGCCTGAGATAAGAATACGAGAGGCTGATGGTCCGTCTCCACCACAAAAGTCCTACCATACAGATAGATTTGAAACTTCTTTATTGCCCAGATTAACGCTAAACATTCTTTTTCGCTTGTGGAGTATCCTTGTTCCGCCTTATTCAATTTACGGCTTGCATAAGCGACTGGTTTCAGTTCCCCATCAGGTGAAGATGATCTTTGCAACAAAGCCCCTCCTAGTCCTACATTACTTGCATCGGTTCTTAAGACAAAGTCCTGTGTCAAATCAGGCAGTTTGAGAATAGGCTTGCTAGTGAGTTTTTCCTTTAACTCTTGGAACGCTAGTTCACATTGTGCAGTCCAAATAATTTTATCTGGAAGTCCCTTGCGAGTCAGATCAGTCAGAGGAGCACAAATAGCGTTAAAATTCTTGATGTATTTCTGATAAAATCCGCATAACGACACAAATGATCGCACGTCCTTTTTTGTTTGCGGCCTAGGTGCTCTCTGCAGTTTTTCCAAGTTCTTAGGATCAGGGGTCATATTACCCTGATATACAGTGTGTCCCAAGAATTCCAACTCTTTGCATCCAATACAACATTTTGTTGGCCTAGCAGTTAAGTTCGCCTCCCGAAGTCTATCAAACAACATCTCCAGAGCTTCAATGTGT
Source organism: Oreohelix idahoensis (assembly GCA_024509875.1). Lineage (NCBI taxonomy): Eukaryota > Metazoa > Mollusca > Gastropoda > Stylommatophora > Oreohelicidae > Oreohelix > Oreohelix idahoensis. The sequence goes on along the minus strand of JAMPIV010003908.1, from coordinate 1,191,044 downwards.
TCTTCAAATGTCTCTGTGGCGACGAGAATATCATCCATGAAATTCGTGATACATGGGTTATTCAGGGGATCCAACAATTTGCGCATCATCCTTGAAAACACACTCGGAGCATTTTTCAGTCCGAATGGTAGCATATTGAATTCATAATGTCCATCCGAAGTGCTAAAAGCCAAATAAGGTCTCACTTCAGGCTTCACTGGGATCTGGTAATAGCCTTTACTAAGATCCACCTTTGAAAAGTATTTTGCCTTGTTCAGTCTGGCAAATAACTGTTTTGTGTCTGGTAATGGATCCACTTGTCCTTCTGTGACAGCATTCAGTTTCCTGTAATCTATGCACAGTCTGTGTTCCCCAGACGGTTTTCTCAACAAAACGACACTAGAACTAAAAGATGATTCACTGTGCGAAATAATCCCCTCCTTCAACAAATACTCTATTTCTTCCTTCAATGCCTTCTCCTTCGCGAACGGAATAGAATAGGCTCTCATACAGATTGGGTTTGAGTCTACCAGTTTCATGTCATACTGTAGCAAATTTGTATGGCCTGGTTTATCTGTTAATACATCTGTATGTTCCTCCAGAACCTGTTGAACTCTCTCCCTCTGGTTTTTAGTCAGGTGCTTACTGACTTTTACCTGTGCTGCGGTTTCACAAGGATGTAATGGGTATTCATGTGAGGTGAGTGGTTCTTTTTGCATCTGGGTTGCAATAGCCAAGGTCAATAAGGGGGTGCTTTCCTGGAGTGGTCTGTCCAGATACTTCTTTAACAGGTTTACATGAGAAACTTTCTCCTTCCCCTTTTTGTCAATTTTATAGTTTGTTCTAGACACCTTCTCTAGAACCGTATATGGACCTTGCCAACCAATTTGTAATTTATTCTGGCTTCCGGGTAGTAGAAGCAGCACCTTCTCTCCGACTGCCAGTTCCCTGTCCTTTGCCTTCCTATTAAAATATGCTGCATGTTTCTTCCTGGCTTGCTTCAAATTATCATTTGCCAGTTTCCATCCAGCTTTCAAACGAGTGGTCAGTTCGTTCACGTATTGATACGATGAGGTAACAGTCTCTTCCGCCTTCTCATCTGTCCAGGTCCTTAATAGAGCTTCTAATGGACCTTTTATTGGCCTCCCAAATAGCAGAGTTGCGGGAGCCATCCCGGTTGAACTATGTGGTACCTCCCGGTACGCAAACAATGCGGCGGGCAGGAATTGATCCCACAGATCCGGTTTTTCGTGTGCCAGCTTTCTCAGGATAGAAATGAGAGTCCCGTTGAACCTCTCTACCTGGCCGTTCCCTTGTGGATGGTACGGACTACAATGAAAGTGTCTGGCTTGAAATAGCTTAAAAACTTCTTCCGTTAGTTTCCCCTTGAACTGAGAACCATTATCCGTCAAGATTTGATGCGGGAATCCTAATCGGGTAAATATTGTAAGTAGTGCCTCTGCTACATGTTTTGAATCAATTGATGGCAGGGCTACCGCCTCTCCCCACATAGAACAAGTGTCCACCAGAGTAAGGATGTAACTGTTCCTCCTCTTGGTCCGAGTGAGAGGTCCTACAATATCCACTGCAACCCTCTCAAAAGGTGTTCCCACTATGGGCATTTCCCCTAGAGTTGCAGGAGCAGTCCAGTGCTTTGGAGCTACCCTTTGACATTCTGGGCAGGATTTGACATATCTTTTTATATCCTCCGTTATCCCTGGCCAGAAGTAATGACAAGCTATACGCTGTCCTGTGGCGCTGATCCCCATGTGACCACTGAAGGGAATCGCATGCCCGAGTTCCATCACTTTATCTCTATATGAAGTGGGAAGAACCAGCTGGTTGTGACCATTTGTTCCAGTTCCGGCCTTCCTGTATAAGAGTTTGTTCTTCATGAAATATTCCCCCTTGCTCGGAGGTGTGTGGCATTTGGGCAATTTTTTAAAACAGGGCTTGAGTGTCCTATCCTCAGCCTGCGCCTTCCTCATCTCCTCTGGATGAGCATTTATAGGTTCACCTTCTTCCTCCTTCTTCTGTGACCTGGTCTGCACTGTCGCCATGATCACAGGTTTCTCGGGATTCCCCAAGAAGACGTATCTACACCCCAATATCAGAGGGTAGATTGGTTCATCTATCACTGCTGCTCTGATTTCTCCCTCCACATAGCGAGTTTTCACCGTTATCCTTGCGATGGGAAGTGTCATGAGTGGTATGTCCTTAGTCGCCCCTTGTATTTCCACTGTTTCTGTGGTATACTGACTTGGGTCCACTAGGCTAGACTTCACAACTGAATCATAATCCAAACCTGTATCATAAAGGCACCTTATGGTGACCCCATTACAAATAACATCCTCACAAACTGGGGGGTGATAAGGTTCCTGTTGTCCATTAGGATTAACCTTTAATCTTCGCGTCCCCGACTTCATTGCAGCAATGTTTGAAGGTTTCCTTCTACAAAATTCGGTGTTATGGTTATCCTTCTTGCACCATTTACACCATCTTTTTCCTTGGTTCAACGGTTTTCTTTCATTGAACTTTTGGTCATTGAACTGTGAGTTTCTGTCGCGATGGTCATTTCTTGGCCGCTCAAAGTTTGTCCTACCTTTATTTCCCTGCTCTCTATTATCAAATTTATTAAATTGCTGTGGAGCTTTAAAATTGTCTATGTGCTTCTTTTTAGCACCACTTACCTCTGCCTGAGCTGCCTGATACCTCTCAGCAACATTTAAAATTTCCCCCAACTTCTCTGCACCTTGTTCCATGAGAAATTTTCTCATGTCTGGAGCCATGGACTCTCTCAATTGCTCAATCATGATCATTTCTTTAAGATCTTGGGTCTTCCCCAGAGCCGTCCATTTCTCCAAATAGGTTTCTAGTCTAGCAGAGAATTGGTGGTATGTCTCCCCAGACAACAGTTTGGCATTTCTAAATTTCTTACGATAAAATTCACCATTCTTCTCGTACCTTAATAACAAAGCCTGCTTTAACATGTCATAATTGTCTTGGTCTTCCCTGTTCATTTTGGCAAATACTTCATAAGAAGTACCTCTCAATCCCTGTGATAGCTTTAAACTCCACCTCTCTCTCTCTAACCCATATGTAGTAGCTAATAACTCAAAACGTCCTAGGTACCCCTCTATGTCATCGTCTTTTTCAACAAAATGGTCTAAATGAAACCCCATAGCTGAGTTTGAGGCTCCCAGACTGGGCGTAGCATCTGAGGCAAAAGGGCTGGCACCATTTTCAGGAGCCGGGCCTTGTAATTCCAGCTCCCTTAGTCGTAATTCGTGCTCCCTTTGCAACCTTCTATCTTCTGCCTCCCTTTCGGCAGTCAACCTTTTTTCTTCTGCCTCCCTTTCGGCCGTTTTATCTTCTGCCTCCCTTTGCTGTCGTTTTTCTTCTGCCTCCCTTTGCTGTCGTTTTTCTTCTGCCTCAATCTGCAGCCTCTTAATTTCTCTATCAGCCTCAATTTGTAACCTCTTCTCTTCAGCTACCTTTCTATCTTCCCTTTCAATATATTTATCACATTCAGCCGTTACATATTGAATTAAAATCTGACCATCCATTCCCATCTCCTTTGCGGTCAGCACAGCAGCTGATCGGAATTTTGCTAGCTCCGCCATACTTTTCAGACAATATAATAATATACAAGCTAAATCTCTAACCAGTAAATACACTAAGTACTTCTTATGACTATAGTCTAACTAATTCTAACTAACCAGTTAACTAATTAATTATCACTGGCTGTGAAGATTCACCAACTTTTATCTGCAGGGACACTTTTAATTTTAAAGGGAATTTCACAATTTTTTTTTTCCCTAATTTTATTTCTCCAACCAGGAGATCCTAATATTACTGTTGGGCTAATTATCCCTGGACAAGACCCCAATGTATGTAGTGGGTTTGATGGTATTGTATGATGGTGATATTACTAAATGTAATGTATGAGGCCAGCTGTGAAGGCTCCTGAGATAAAATGTAGTTGTGAATTGTCAGAAGGCCTTTCTTGCTACCACTACGACCTCACACTCAATTTTTTTTTTCTTAATGAATGTAGCTATGTAAAATGTCTAGGGTAATGATATGTAATGTGGTGTGATAGTTATAGATACACCCACAGATATTTAAGCAGACTAATAATATTTAACAAATATTATAATACACTGAACTAACTCAAGAGTGTAAAATTTTTGATAGAATTATATTACATTTATTTGTTCTGGATCAAGTTTTATGTTGACCAGAACTTTTTTTTTTAAAAAAAAGGATTTAAAAATTATGAAAGAAATGCATGGAATGTTACATAATAAATGCAAGAGTGTACATATATAAGTACTAGACTAGTTAGTTTTATTAAAATGTTCTAGTAGTCATCTACTTGGGAGGATAGTTAATGCTTGTGCTGTTGGGGTGGCCTCATCACACCTGTCTATATTGACTACACAGTGTCCAGTAAATTACAGGAATTTTATGGGGTATTAGTAACTAAAAGGCGTTGGTGAACTTCCAGCAGACCAGAGGCTCACTCAACTTGCATATGTAGCTCTGGTGCTGAAATCTGGTGGTCCCACCTCTCCGTGCTGGCGGGCAATAATAGTGGTCTCTGTCACAACGTACTGCACAGATACACTCGAGTAAAATCACCAACTGAATGGACACCGCCTTGTTGACAACTGAAACTCACAGCTCAGATTATGAATAAAGAACACAGAAATGCTAGCAAAACTCAGCTGAGCTGCTGGCTATAGTATGGCGTCCCTGAACTTATTTCACTTTCTTTCATTTGGAAATCACCACACTTTAAAATACTGTGTCTATCATCGAACAACTATTGAGGAATGGCCCCACTTGCGCGTCTGAGCGCCGATAAAATGATTGTCTGTGGCCAATCACTGCCTAGGTTTATTTCAAATTCAAATTTCCTACCCTAAAGTCATTTCAGTCATGCTTCAGTCAAGTATGGATGTTTATCTGTTAGTCTGTCCGTCTCTACTTGTTTTTTTTTTCAAAAACGTACTTGATTTTTGAACCAACCTTTCTCTCCCCTCCAAAATTTTGTCGTTAAAAGTTATATTTAGACACAGCTCCCACCAATGTCCCTTCGCTTCCCTACTAAGTAGATTTGAACACCTGCGTCTCAAGGTCGTGTTTTTTTTTTTTGTGCAAATAGCGACACTTTTTTTCCCCTACAGTCTGTCGCTGATGTGAACAACACTGTCTTTTGTCATTATCTTCAATATTATCTATCCGTCTGTAAAATTAAGAACATATTAGTTCACTGCTCAGAATGGGCCATCCGGCCAGCTAATTTTTATATTCCTAACATTAATATTACGAAAAAGTTACTTTTTAATTTTTGTAATATTCCAAACATCTGCGTTCTGCCGCTGAATTCAAATCAAAGGCTTGGTATCGCAAAAGCGACCAATAAATGACTGTGGCGTAACATATCCAAGGTCCCTTCTGTCGAGTTCCTTACTTTATGTCAACTTGGGAAACGTGACTTTTCTCCGTTTCCCCCCCCAATTGCGTCTCCTTAGCCTTTCTAGTCTCACGCAATCTTTCCAGTCATATTTTTTTCCTTTTTATCCGCCGTTCCCCTCCTGTCTAGCAAGTCAATTTTTATGGAGGGTGATGACCCGCGGTCTGGGCGATCATGTACTATCAGCAGCCTACGCATTATGTTTTTATCCTTACATGTTATCTTTGGAGGTATTTTACCGTTGTATCTCTGTCAATTTCACTACACATCTCCCCACTTGAAAACATGCCTATGGCAAGTTCCAAAACCAGCGATACACATAGGTAAAATTACTCCTCACGTCTGCCACTACTCTAATTTTGATCACAGGGGTGCCGACTGAGGAAAATCTGCACCGACATTCAATTTGCCTGGGATATATTGGATACTGAACTGATAAGGTTGAAGCAATAAAGACCACCTCAGCAATCTTGCGTTTTCATGCTTAGCCTGAGATAAGAATACGAGAGGCTGATGGTCCGTCTCCACCACAAAAGTCCTACCATACAGATAGATTTGAAACTTCTTTATTGCCCAGATTAACGCTAAACATTCTTTTTCGCTTGTGGAGTATCCTTGTTCCGCCTTATTCAATTTACGGCTTGCATAAGCGACTGGTTTCAGTTCCCCATCAGGTGAAGATGATCTTTGCAACAAAGCCCCTCCTAGTCCTACATTACTTGCATCGGTTCTTAAGACAAAGTCCTGTGTCAAATCAGGCAGTTTGAGAATAGGCTTGCTAGTGAGTTTTTCCTTTAACTCTTGGAACGCTAGTTCACATTGTGCAGTCCAAATAATTTTATCTGGAAGTCCCTTGCGAGTCAGATCAGTCAGAGGAGCACAAATAGCGTTAAAATTCTTGATGTATTTCTGATAAAATCCGCATAACGACACAAATGATCGCACGTCCTTTTTTGTGTGCGGCCTAGGTGCTCTCTGCAGTTTTTCCAAGTTCTTAGGATCAGGGGTCATATTACCCTGATATACAGTGTGTCCCAAGAATTCCAACTCTTTGCATCCAATACAACATTTTGTTGGCCTAGCAGTTAAGTTCGCCTCCCGAATTCTATCAAACAACATCTCCAGAGCTTCAATGTGTTCTTCAAATGTCTCTGTGGCGACGAGAATATCATCCATGAAATTCGTGATACATGGGTTATTCAGGGGATCCAACAATTTGCGCATCATCCTTGAAAACACACTCGGAGCATTTTTCAGTCCGAATGGTAGCATATTGAATTCATAATGTCCATCCGAAGTGCTAAAAGCCAAATAAGGTCTCACTTCAGGCTTCACTGGGATCTGGTAATAGCCTTTACTAAGATCCACCTTTGAAAAGTATTTTGCCTTGTTCAGTCTGGCAAATAACTGTTTTGTGTCTGGTAATGGATCCACTTGTCCTTCTGTGACAGCATTCAGTTTCCTGTAATCTATGCACAGTCTGTGTTCCCCAGACGGTTTTCTCAACAAAACGACACTAGAACTAAAAGATGATTCACTGTGCGAAATAATCCCCTCCTTCAACAAATACTCTATTTCTTCCTTCAATGCCTTCTCCTTCGCGAACGGAATAGAATAGGCTCTCATACAGATTGGGTTTGAGTCTACCAGTTTCATGTCATACTGTAGCAAATTTGTATGGCCTGGTTTATCTGTTAATACATCTGTATGTTCCTCCAGAACCTGTTGAACTCTCTCCCTCTGGTTTTTAGTCAGGTGCTTACTGACTTTTACCTGTGCTGCGGTTTCACAAGGATGTAATGGGTATTCATGTGAGGTGAGTGGTTCTTTTTGCATCTGGGTTGCAATAGCCAAGGTCAATAAGGGGGTGCTTTCCTGGAGTGGTCTGTCCAGATACTTCTTTAACAGGTTTACATGATAAACTTTCTCCTTCCCCTTTTTGTCAATTTTATAGTTTGTTCTAGACACCTTCTCTAGAACCGGATATGGACCTGGCCAACCAATTTGTAATTTATTCTGGCTTCCGGGTAGTAGAAGCAGCACCTTCTCTCCGACTGCCAGTTCCCTGTCCTTTGCCTTCCTATTAAAATATGCTGCATGTTTCTTCCTGGCTTGCTTCAAATTATCATTTGCCAGTTTCCATCCAGCTTTCAAACGAGTGGTCAGTTCGTTCACGTATTGATACGATGAGGTAACAGTCTCTTCCGCCTTCTCATCTGTCCAGGTCCTTAATAGAGCTTCTAATGGACCTTTTATTGGCCTCCCAAATAGCAGAGTTGCGGGAGCCATCCCGGTTGAACTATGTGGTACCTCCCGGTACGCAAACAATGCGGCGGGCAGGAATTGATCCCACAGATCCGGTTTTTCGTGTGCCAGCTTTCTCAGGATAGAAATGAGAGTCCCGTTGAACCTCTCTACCTGGCCGTTCCCTTGTGGATGGTACGGACTACAATGAAAGTGTCTGGCTTGAAATAGCTTAAAAACTTCTTCCGTTAGTTTCCCCTTGAACTGAGAACCATTATCCGTCAAGATTTGATGCGGGAATCCTAATCGGGTAAATATTGTAAGTAGTGCCTCTGCTACATGTTTTGAATCAATTGATGGCAGGGCTACCGCCTCTCCCCACATAGAACAAGTGTCCACCAGAGTAAGGATGTAACTGTTCCTCCTCTTGGTCCGAGTGAGAGGTCCTACAATATCCACTGCAACCCTCTCAAAAGGTGTTCCCACTATGGGCATTTCCCCTAGAGTTGCAGGAGCAGTCCAGTGCTTTGGAGCTACCCTTTGACATTCTGGGCAGGATTTGACATATCTTTTTATATCCTCCGTTATCCCTGGCCAGAAGTAATGACAAGCTATACGCTGTCCTGTGGCGCTGATCCCCATGTGACCACTGAAGGGAATCGCATGCCCGAGTTCCATCACTTTATCTCTATATGAAGTGGGAAGAACCAGCTGGTTGTGACCATTTGTTCCAGTTCCGGCCTTCCTGTATAAGAGTTTGTTCTTCATGAAATATTCCCCCTTGCTCGGAGGTGTGTGGCATTTGGGCAATTTTTTAAAACAGGGCTTGAGTGTCCTATCCTCAGCCTGCGCCTTCCTCATCTCCTCTGGATGAGCATTTATAGGTTCACCTTCTTCCTCCTTCTTCTGTGACCTGGTCTGCACTGTCGCCATGATCACAGGTTTCTCGGGATTCCCCAAGAAGACGTATCTACACCCCAATATCAGAGGGTAGATTGGTTCATCTATCACTGCTGCTCTGATTTCTCCCTCCACATAGCGAGTTTTCACCGTTATCCTTGCGATGGGAAGTGTCATGAGTGGTATGTCCTTAGTCGCCCCTTGTATTTCCACTGTTTCTGTGGTATACTGACTTGGGTCCACTAGGCTAGACTTCACAACTGAATCATAATCCAAACCTGTATCATAAAGGCACCTTATGGTGACCCCATTACAAATAACATCCTCACAAACTGGGGGGTGATAAGGTTCCTGTTGTCCATTAGGATTAACCTTTAATCTTCGCGTCCCCGACTTCATTGCAGCAATGTTTGAAGGTTTCCTTCTACAAAATTCGGTGTTATGGTTATCCTTCTTGCACCATTTACACCATCTTTTTTTCCTTGGTTCAACGGTTTTCTTTCATTGAACTTTTGGTCATTGAACTGTGAGTTTCTGTCGCGATAGTCATTTCTTGGCCGCTCAAAGTTTGTCCTACCTTTATTTCCCTGCTCTCTATTATCAAATTTATTAAATTGCTGTGGAGCTTTAAAATTGTCTATGTGCTTCTTTTTAGCACCACTTACCTCTGCCTGAGCTGCCTGATACCTCTCAGCAACATTTAAAATTTCCCCCAACTTCTCTGCACCTTGTTCCATGAGAAATTTTCTCATGTCTGGAGCCATGGACTCTCTCAATTGCTCAATCATGATCATTTCTTTAAGATCTTGGGTCTTCCCCAGAGCCGTCCATTTCTCCAAATAGGTTTCTAGTCTAGCAGAGAATTGGTGGTATGTCTCCCCAGACAACAGTTTGGCATTTCTAAATTTCTTACGATAAAATTCACCATTCTTCTCGTACCTTAATAACAAAGCCTGCTTTAACATGTCATAATTGTCTTGGTCTTCCCTGTTCATTTTGGCAAATACTTCATAAGAAGTACCTCTCAATCCCTGTGATAGCTTTAAACTCCACCTCTCTCTCTCTAACCCATATGTAGTAGCTAATAACTCAAAACGTCCTAGGTACCCCTCTATGTCATCGTCTTTTTCAACAAAATGGTCTAAATGAAACCCCATAGCTGAGTTTGAGGCTCCCAGACTGGGCGTAGCATCTGAGGCAAAAGGGCTGGCACCATTTTCAGGAGCCGGGCCTTGTAATTCCAGCTCCCTTAGTCGTAATTCGTGCTCCCTTTGCAACCTTCTATCTTCTGCCTCCCTTTCGGCAGTCAACCTTTTTTCTTCTGCCTCCCTTTCGGCAGTCAACCTTTTTTTCTTCTGCCTCCCTTTTGCTGTCGTTTTTCTTCTGCCTCAATCTGCAGCCTCTTAATTTCTCTATCAGCCTCAATTTGTAACCTCTTCTCTTCAGCTACCTTTCTATCTTCCCTTTCAATATATTTATCACATTCAGCCGTTACATATTGAATTAAAATCTGACCATCCATTCCCATCTCCTTTGCGGTCAGCACAGCAGCTGATCGGAATTTTGCTAGCTCCGCCATACTTTTCAGACAATATAATAATATACAAGCTAAATCTCTAACCAGTAAATACACTAAGTACTTCTTATGACTATAGTCTAACTAATTCTAACTAACCAGTTAACTAATTAATTATCACTGGCTGTGAAGATTCACCAACTTTTATCTGCAGGGACACTTTTAATTTTAAAGGGAATTTCACAATTTTTTTTCCCCTAATTTTATTTCTCCAACCAGGAGATCCTAATATTACTGTTGGGCTAATTATCCCTGGACAAGACCCCAATGTATGTAGTGGGTTTGATGGTATTGTATGATGGTGATATTACTAAATGTAATGTATGAGGCCAGCTGTGAAGGCTCCTGAGATAAAATGTAGTTGTGAATTGTCAGAAGGCCTTTCTTGCTACCACTACGACCTCACACTCAATTTTTTTTTTCTTAATGAATGTAGCTATGTAAAATGTCTAGGGTAATGATATGTAATGTGGTGTGATAGTTATAGATACACCCACAGATATTTAAGCAGACTAATAATATTTAACAAATATTATAATACACTGAACTAACTCAAGAGTGTAAAATTTTTGATAGAATTATATTACATTTATTTGTTCTGGATCAAGTTTTATGTTGACCAGAACTTTTTTTTTTTTTTTTTTTTAAAAGGATTTAAAAATTATGAAAGAAATGCATGGAATGTTACATAATAAATGCAAGAGTGTACATATATAAGTACTAGACTAGTTAGTTTTATTAAAATGTTCTAGTAGTCATCTACTTGGGAGGATAGTTAATGCTTGTGCTGTTGGGGTGGCCTCATCACACCTGTCTATATTGACTACACAGTGTCCAGTAAATTACAGGAATTTTATGGGGTATTAGTAACTAAAAGGCGTTGGTGAACTTCCAGCAGACCAGAGGCTCACTCAACTTGCATATGTAGCTCTGGTGCTGAAATCTGGTGGTCCCACCTCTCCGTGCTGGCGGGCAATAATAGTGGTCTCTGTCACAACGTACTGCACAGATACACTCGAGTAAAATCACCAACTGAATGGACACCGCCTTGTTGACAACTGAAACTCACAGCTCAGATTATGAATAAAGAACACAGAAATGCTAGCAAAACTCAGCTGAGCTGCTGGCTATAGTATGGCGTCCCTGAACTTATTTCACTTTCTTTCATTTGGAAATCACCACACTTTAAAATACTGTGTCTATCATCGAACAACTATTGAGGAATGGCCCCACTTGCGCGTCTGAGCGCCGATAAAATGATTGTCTGTGGCCAATCACTGCCTAGGTTTATTTCAAATTCAAATTTCCTACCCTAAAGTCATTTCAGTCATGCTTCAGTCAAGTATGGATGTTTATCTGTTAGTCTGTCCGTCTCTACTTGTTTTTTTCAAAAACGTACTTGATTTTTGAACCAACCTTTCTCTCCCCTCCAAAAATTTTGTCGTTAAAAGTTATATTTAGACACAGCTCCCACCAATGTCCCTTCGCTTCCCTACTAAGTAGATTTGAACACCTGCGTCTCAAGGTCGTGTTTTTTTGTGCAAATAGCGACACTTTTTATTCCATACAGTCTGTCGCTGATGTGAACAACACTGTCTTTTGTCATTATCTTCAATATTATCTATCCGTCTGTAAAATTAAGAACATATTAGTTCACTGCTCAGAATGGGCCATCCGGCCAGCTAATTTTTATATTCCTAACATTAATATTACGAAAAAGTTACTTTTTAATTTTTGTAATATTCCAAACATCTGCGTTCTGCCGCTGAATTCAAATCAAAGGCTTGGTATCGCAAAAGCGACCAATAAATGACTGTGGCGTAACATATCCAAGGTCCCTTCTGTCGAGTTCCTTATTTTATGTCAACTTGGGAAACGTGACTTTTCTCCGTTTCCCCCCCAATTGCGTCTCCTTAGCCTTTCTAGTCTCACGCAATCTTTCCAGTCATATTTTTTCCTTTTTATCCGCCGTTCCCCTCCTGTCTAGCAAGTCAATTTTTATGGAGGGTGATGACCCGCGGTCTGGGCGATCATGTACTATCAGCAGCCTACGCATTATGTTTTTATCCTTACATGTTATCTTTGGAGGTATTTTACCGTTGTATCTCTGTCAATTTCACTACATCCCTCTTACAAAATGTACACCATCTTCCATCCGGTCTGTAAGGTTTCTTATCATTGTATTGCGGGTTTCTATCTCTGAAATCACTTCTTGGCCTATCATAATTTGCTTTACCTCTATTATCATATTTGTTTTGGTTGTGAGGGGCTTTATTATTTTCTAACAGTTTTCTTTTTGCTCCAGCTACTTCTGCCTGGGCTGCCTGATACCTCTCAGCGACATTTAATACCTCCCCCAACCTCCCTGCACCTTGTTCCCTGAGGAATTTCCTCAGGTCTGGAGCCATGGACTCTCGTAATTGCTCGATCATTATCATCTCTTTAAGATCTTGGGTTTTCCCCAGAGCAGTCCATTTCTCCAGGTAGGTTTCCAACCTGGCAGAGAATTGGTGGTAAATCTCCCCAGACAGGAGCTTTGCATTCCTAAACCTCTTTCTATAAAACTCACCATTCTTTTCATATCTAACTAGCAGAGCCTGTTTTACCCTGTCATAGTCTTCCTGTTCGTCTTGGCTCAGCTTTGAAAATACCTCATAAGAGGTTCCCCTAAGCCCCTGGGATAACTTTAAACTCCATTTCACTTTTTCTAGCCCATAATTTGTAGCTAATCTTTCAAATCTAGAGAGGAAGGACTCAATGTCATCCTCTTTTTCTACAAAGGGGTCCAGATGAAACCCCATGACTGAGTTGGAGGCTACCTGACTGGCAGTAGAGTCAGAGGTCGATGGGCTGTTACCATTTTCAGGAGCATGGCCTTGAAGTTCTAACTCCCTTAGTCATAGCTCATGTTCCCTTTGTAACCATTTCTCCTCTTTCTCAGCCTCCATCTGCAACCTCTTCTCTTCTTTCTCTGCTTCTAATCTCTTTTCTTCTTTCTCTTTCTCTGCCTCTAATTTCTTAGCCTCAGCCTCCAATTTCTTTTCCTCCAATTGTAACCTTTTGATCTCAGCCTCCCTATCAGCCTCTAATTTTCTAGCTTCCCTAGCATCTTCTAATTGAATTCTCCTCTCTTCTGTTAACCTCTTTTCTTCCCTAGCAATAAACTTATCACATTCTGAGGTGACATAATCAATCATGACTTGCCCCTCCATGCCCATTTCTTTTGCAGTCTGTACAGCAGCCGACCTATATTTGGCCAAATCTGCCATTTTGTACAAAATTTCTAATTAACTAGCTATCTCAACTAACAAAGGTTACTAATTAACTAAGTAACTAAGGGCTATGACAAATGATTCAATTCTCCACACTGTGCAATGTTATCAATTCTAATACACTGGGGATACCCTAGAATTATGTGATACAAAATTTTAAAATCCCGGACAGGACCCCAATATATGTGGTGGGTTTTGATGTTATGAATATTAGTTATTGTTCATCTCTTCAGTTAGGGATACAATCATCTTTTTGTAGCTCTCTGACTATTAATTTATTTTCTTTTTAGAATGACATCATATGTAGTGTCCAAAAGTTTTTTTGGAACACTGTGATCTGCAAAAGACTGCCAGTAGCTTTCTGGTCTTACAATTTACTTCAATGTTATAGCAATAATCAAATACAATTTTTCTTTTGACTGCTTCCCAAATCTGCCTTAGGCATACCTTTGCTCCATAGGCTGTCATATGTTTCCAAAATGGCTAATTCGTACAACCTAAGATTTTTGTTAGGCGCCGTATCTTGGATCGCCTTTTCCTAATATTAATAAATCATTTCTTACCGCAAAATCAATGAAATATTTCACACACAAGGAATAGATTGACTAGCAATCGTTTGTCCAAATACAGATCGCCGTCTGGTACAGACTGCAGAAAACTTGCTTTCAATTCTGCACTTCTGTGGTCAAACTTTCACTTGGTAAAATTATTCTTCAAATGGCGCTCTAGGCTTGTACTCTATCACTATTATCAATCTAATTGGCCAATGGAAACTGCGCATCCAAAATTAACTCTCTTTTTTGAAAAACCCCACCTTTTGGGTTATCAATACGTTTGCTTGTCTGATCCCTCTATTACTATTTAAAAATACTGTTCGCATGGCTAACAAATCTGCAGTTTCCACCTCCCCTTTTCTAACTATTGGTGTACCCAATCAAATCGAGTCAATAATATTTGACTGCAGCGGACAATTTTCAAAACTGAACCATTGTGGGTTATCCGTGTGTCTGCCAGTCTGTCTCAATTCTACGATATCTGGGTTATTTATGGAGCGATTTTAATTATTAAAACTAATTATTAAACTGCTTGTTTGCATCTATCATTCTATCTAAGTTTTATTTTCTTCTTTATCATCGTTTACACTTTTGTACTTTTCCCTTTTTATTATCATGGGCTCTTTTCACTGTGCTAACATATCAGGAAAAGAAAGGTTCTAAGTCCCGAAAAGTTATTATATTAAAAAACAGTACTCTATTGTCAAAATATCTCTTTTATTTACTCTCTTTCGTTTTTATGAAGAAATAAATATTCTTAGTTTCACTTTTGCCTCTTGCACAATGCAGTTGATTTAAAATTTCCAAGTAGACGCGATTTTTTTCTTTTTACAATCCACCACCGTTTTCCCCTATCTAAGCACGCGATAGGCGTCTGTCACGCTTCCGTCAGCAGAGAAAAAAAAAGTGAGAGGGTGCGGGCGGGTTAAGATTTTTTTTCAAATACTCAGTTGCTGGGACTTAGATACAATACAAGTGGCGTAGTTATTTATAGATTTTGGACAGTAGCCTCTTTTCTTTTACTCCTATACTCTTCTGACACTAAACGATGCCTTGGCCGCTTGCCAAGTCATTCTAACGTTACTTTTAAAAATTAGGGTGGAGCTACCAAAAAGCTTGTACTGTAGGAAAGGGGGTATTATTAGCAAATCTTCAATACTTTAAAATCCAGCGCGGATCGCTGACAAAAAATGGTGGCATTGCCCTATTCAAGTATTGTCCAATTTAAAAAAAGACCATAGTAGCAGAATCTTATAGAATAAAATCTTATACATGATTTGAGGAGGGAGGTTCAAACTGACTTTATCACAACTGTAAAAATGACTGCTGAACATCTGCTTCAAAGTTGCCCAACTTATGCGGAGCAGAGAAAGCGCATATGGCCGACACTAGTACCATTCGTGGAAAAGCTCTACGGAGATTTAAATAGCCTCAAACTGACTACTGCTTTCTTTGAAAACATTCAAATGGACATCTGAGAGTGTACGAAGGAGAAGAAGAATGCAGAGTCATGGCATCTGCGTGCAGACTTTTGCAGAATGCATGTAAGGCCAATTGGGTATAATATGAAATGTTAATTGGATGTAAATAACTATTCCTGAGAGATAATGAAAGTATTAAAAATGTACAAATTCTGTTTTACAAATTTTAATTTTATTAGTTACATCCTAAAAAGGCTCTACAGTTAGTTCCTTTGAAAAGCACAGCAGTTTGAAAAGTCGTTTAAGTCATGTCATTATCATCATTTTCCTTATCGTTCCGGATGGAACATAGGACCACCAGTTGCAGCTGGTCCTCATACAGGAAGCCTGTACCAAACAATCACATGCTGTTACAGCTGTGGTTTCTATGGCAGTTTATCTTATATGATGAGGTTGTCAGCCCACTATGCTGAGCCTCATATTAGTCACCTTGTACAACATGCCTGAAGGTGTCCTATTCTTTCTTCATCTCTTCAGTGACCCCAGGGGACCACGTGGGGCTGATGTCATGATATTTTTTTACGTAAATACAACTGACACAATTACTTATTTTGTGCGGACATATGTTAAGTTTACTGCATTTCTTTTACAGGAGCACAAGTGGAGAGCTGTGGAGTTTGTGATACCATGCAAAGACAGACATTGTTTTTTTTACCAGACGTTTTTCCTGTTGTGTTGCGCATAGTTCTAACAGTTGTAGATAGAAATTTTTTATCTTATTTATATTACTTCACTTTTGTATGGACCTTCTACATTTTAATACTGAGAACTGGTGTGGTTTTTTATTTATAATGTGTTTTCTTCATTGTTAACTGTCACTTTTATTAATAGGGAACTCACATGATGTTGTAGGAAACTTCTGAGACTTTAGTGAGTAGTCCATTGCAGTATTAATAAACATGAGAATAAGAATGAGAAGAATTATTGTAGACTGTTTGTTTACCTCCTATCAACTTAACTTTAAAGTAGCAGTGTATATACAGATCTATTTCATACATACGTTCTTATAATTGCTAGTCTAATGTTAAATGATGGGGTAAACAATAATAAGTTTATATAAGCCTTAATCATCATCATCATTTCCCTGTTCGTTCCTTATGAAGCATGGAGACACAACTGCAGCTGGACCACTTGCACCTAAGCCTTGACCTGCTCTTACAGTTATGGTTTCTGTAGCAATCTGTTTTACATGTTGAAGTTGCCAGCTTCATGCAAAACGAAAAAAAAACACCTGATTTTACTCTCCTTTTACAACATACTTGAGGGAGCAGTATAAGGAAAACATGGAGAAGAGAACTGGAGACAGACATGTAGGGCATGAAGAAGACATGGAAAGACTTTGAGCAGACGGCACGGGACAGGAAGACTTGGCATAAGTTTGTTGGAGGCCTATGCTCCTTGGGGAGCTGAAGGGTAATGATGACGGAGCAGTAATCCTATTCTTTCCTTGTCTCTTCAGAGATCTCCTGGGACAACATGAGCAGTAAGCTCTTAAGAGGAAAAATACATTTCCTATGTTACGACCACAAAGTCCTTATCAGGGACAAACAAATAATAAACAGTAGAGAAAAGGAAGTGAGAGCTAAGCTTTTATAAATTAAAAAAATTAATTAAGTTGATACATGCTATAAATGGAAAATGTATTTGCTCTGGTAAATCCAAGTATGAGCCTGATAATCTAATGTTATGATGCTAAAGGTTCAGAACTCTCGCCTGATGAGAAGTCAACTTCTGATGACCAGATAACCCCAGTGTAAATCTCTAAGAGGAGAATTGTCATCAGTCTTGACTAAAACCTGACCTTATATGAGAGACTAACACCATTTGTTATTTAAGAGCATATTACATGCAGCGAACAATATTCATAACACACAGCTCCTTTCCCATTCTAGGGCATATTTTAAAATAAATTAAACAATATCTGAATCCCTACCAAAATAATTATTAAACTGGTATTCTATAACTACATAATATAATAACTACATTATGAAAATGTGTATAACTTAGAGTATTTAAATTCATATATAAATGTGTTGAAAGTTGTTTAGTGAATGAGACATTATAAATTGTTGCTTTCATTACTAGAGGTTGGTGGTTGAAGCATTCATTACTTACAATTAATGGAATTTTTTTTTTAAATTATTGAAGGGGGAGGGGAGGCATTATCATAATGCGTTAATATCCTGATATACATAATTGAATTTCTGTTTAAGTGACATCAGGGAAAAGTTAAATAAATGCTCACTCGTAGCTTTGTTAACTTATATGCGTTAAAGACAGACTTTTGTTCGCTTTGTAAAGGCCATCGCATCATTTGAAAACCTTAATAAAGTACATTAAAATATTACACTTTCAAAGAGGCAAAGTGTTTTACCAGAACCAAAAACAGAAACAAATGGGATGCAGAGCATCTAGGAAACACAAATGATGCATATTAGCAGCTCAGCAGAAAAGAACAAGTGATAATCTTCAGACTCCGCACGGGCCACAACAGATTGGAATATCATCTATTCAACAAACTAAAGAAAGGAACTACCCATGAGTGTAACTGGCACCAATAAAATGACTGCTGAACTTCTGCTTCCAAGATGCCCAACTTATGAGCAACAGAGAAAGTGCATATGGTCGTCAGCAGTACCATTCCTGGAAAAACTCTACTCACAGCCTCAAGCTGACCACTGCTTTCTTTGAAAATATTCAAGTAGACGTCTGAGAGTGTACAAAGAAGAAGTACACTGTCTCATTAACAAAAAATTATTACCACTACATGGAATAAAGAAGTTGTGTAACTGTTATTCTCATTGTATCTTATGTTTGAGCTTACTGCAATTATTGTTTAATTAGCAATAACCCATCACACTTGATGGGTTTTTAATTATAGTGTGCTGTTTCCGTTCCCAGATGAGCAGATAGAAGTACATTCTTAGAGTGTTTTTGGTTTCTTTCCATTATACAGTGTAATCAAACTGTTCATGAACAACCTTCATTTGAACGCTTTTCTTTGTAACTATACTAGCCGCCATTAAAAAAAATCGCATTAGTTTATGAACCACAACTCGTTGTGCTAAATTTAAAATACATGAAACCACTGATTTTACATTTCTGATCCATTGACTAACCCAAATTTGCTGTATTTTTAAACATGAGACAATTCAGAACTGGCTCCTAAGCAGTTGTCAACCCTAGGTGTAAAAACAGAAGTCGCACTCACTGTCATTCAGTCACAGCCATCATTAATACCGTGTATAACCCCCTACAGCATCAATACAGGCTTGGCATCGGCGTCTCATGCTATTGCAGAGTGTCTCGAAAAATGTTTGGGGTATGGCGTTCCATTCTGCAATGAGTGCTCGCTCGAGATCATTCACATTGTTGATGTCATACTGGCGGACCCTTCTGTTCAGTTCATCCCATGCGTGTTCAATCGGATTCATGTCAGGAGAGTTTGCAGGCCAATCCAGTACAAGAAAAGCAAAGGAGACATTAAACCGGCTTTCATCGGAGAACATTGTTGATCTCCATCCCGCCCTTGGACGACGAATATTTTGTAGGGCCCAAGCCAGTCTGTTGGTCCGGTGACGTCTAGTAAGGATAGGACCGATGTTGGGACGTCTATTTTGCAAGCCAGCGGCGCGAAGTCTCCGTTGCACAGTGTTTGCACTGACAAGTCTCCAAGTGCCAGGTGTATGAGCTGCTGTCTGAGTTGCTGTTTGGAAGTGATTGCGCAGATGTAACAATAGAATTTGGCGATCTTGAGCTAGTGTTGTTACACGAGGTTGACCAAGCCTGGGACGGTCATTGGTGGTACCTGTCGCCCGAAATCGCTGGTTCAGCCTCACTATAGTGGACTGGTTACAATTGAAATGTCTGGCAACTTCTCTGGTCGCCATTCCACTGCTGAGCATACCAACAGCTTGCCATCGCTCTTGTGACGACAGTCGAGGCATGACAAAAACATTAACAGACTTTCTTTCGATGAAAACAGATAATGGCTTTTTACTCGCTGAAACTTGACTAATGCGTGTGCCAAATTTCAATGTGATTCGACTTTTAATAAAGCCAGAATGAAGCACGTAAAATTTGAAGTAAACATCACATCGACAGTAAAGTGGGAATACATGAACTTCATCACTTGCACACTTTCGGGGTTTGAAAATCGCTCACTTGCATAAACATTTCAACAGTGAAAACATGTCACGATTTCGATGCGTTTTTAATGGCGGCTAGTATATTTTCGGGAGTATATATAATGGAAGCAATACAATTTTTCAACATGGTTGCATTCCTCAGCTGTGACCAACGTACACACAGCGAGAATTATGTTATTTTAGATTCAATTTAAAAGTTCTTTGATGACAACATTTCGTGTGAAAGTGCGTGGATTGTTTTCAAAGAGTGTTCCCTGATTATAAGTGGTTTTAACAAATACTTTCAAGTTTTCATAATTTTTACATCGGGTGAGGGCGACATAGAGCTAGCTAGCCGTGTCCGAAAATACAATTCACTCTGGTATGTTATTGGCTCATGCACACCAATTTTTACGCACTTTTTCTTTTTCGAGCGCTACTAATTTCGTGAAAGAATAAAAAAAACAAAAACCAAAGTATTTGTTTTATATAACACCCACGCCGCGCAAGTTGCACACTTTTTTTCTGACGCGAGTTACTATTTTGAGTGAGACCGACCGATGTAACGCACATCGGTAATTATGTTAGTTGGGATTATTATTATTAGGAAAATGATTTAAAACATCAATGTTGCTGGTATTATAAATGAAATGGGGCCTTTTTTCTTGGTTTTTCGAAACTACAGCCAAGATGTTTAAAGAGGCCAGTAGATTTGTTTAAGCAAACAAATTAGTGATGTAATAAATAGGAAATCTCTTCAGCGAAAGAACACACAATTATTTTATTGTTTGCACACAAGAGCATATTGTGATCATCTTTTGTTGTGTATATGCCTTAGCATGTTATTTAATTAAGACTAGGGAATACCAATTTTGGTTTGTTTCTTACTGACAAAGACTCTTTAAACTTAGTAACTTACACATTTTTACATGTCCTTCATGGCTTTGCTGTCAAGGCATGTCATTTTTCTTTGTCCAGTTAACATGTTTTTAAAACCTAATGCCTAATAAACATTTATCTTCAAGCTGTGGGAGTGTTGTCAAACCATGTTTTCTGTATGTGCATATGATGGGTTTAAAAAAAAAACTTATTGTCTAATAATCGCAATACTTGAGCAGCTCAGCAGGCCAGGAAACTGGCCTAAAAGCTAGCACCAATTTTGAAGCATCTAAAGGTGCTTCTTAAGCTTTTAGAGGTCATGCATCCCAGAATCTTATGAAACTTCTCACCCCTTGACAGCATCTTAAGAAGCCTCGAACCCCATTATCGTCTAGCTCTCAAAATATGCCAGAAGTGAGAAAGAGATTAAAATATGTTGTGAAAAATGTTATTTACAAAAATGTGAAAAAGGTTCGGTGTCTAATTCAAGATGTCAGTGTTCTGCATTGTACAAATACATTTGAGTTCTATGTATTGTATAGTGTTTATGATGATTCGCCTTCTAAACTACCTGGCATGTCTCGCACCCCCCAGAACATAGGTCTCGCATCCCGAAGGGGGGCATGCACACCTGGTTAAGAAGCACTGTTCTAAACGATCACAAATAAGTATCTGATTAATATAATGTTAATACCAGAATTATGCATGAAGGCATATCTGGAGTCATCCTTATATGACCACCTTCGCACAATACTACAGTATTCAAATGTGGAAGTGAACGTCTGGGAGGCTAATTACACCCTCATTGACGCTTCAGATCTTCCACACACAATATGTTGAGAACCCAGCATTGCACACTGAGATTGGAGGAGTCACTTGACCTCCAGACGTAACATTTGCTTTTTACCTGGTTGGCTGCATGCAGGAGGATCTCACTATGGGCAAGGGGAACTGAGAAGTGGCTCTGTGTAGGATGTGACAATTCTTTGGGAGAGCCCAGAACCAGAGCACAGTATTTTAGCTCTGCATATCTGGAGAGCCTCCTTGGATGGCGGGGAATGCACAGTATGTCACGCGCTTCTTCCTCGTAGCTTGGGACCAGATGTGATGATCCTTTAAATGCCAGCCTAGCTGGCAGAAACTCGAGCTCATGACTTCAACTCAACACATTTTTGAATGGCGTTTCGCCACAGAAAAAGCCTAGATTATATACGCTGTAGATAATACCAAGGAGTCTGCAATGTGGTATTGGCTGCAAAATGAGCGAGAAACTCAGCAATCCTAGTTGAACAATAACACTACCATAGTTAATGGGCAATGACTTCAACCTATAACAGCTGGCCACAAACCTCAGACATCTGGTATTTGAGGAAGGTGGTCCAGGTAAAAAGAAGAGACAAGGTCCACAACCAGATGATATGTAATGGCCTCCAAACCCAGCCCCTACAGACTCATCTGGAACAGTCCCAGTTGTCTGGAGAATAGATGACCTGCTACCATGACAAACATGGGAGGCCAAAAGTCAGGGATCCAGACTTCATGGGTGACCAAAAGTCCGCAAGGAAGACAACATTAGACAACCTCTGAATAAACAAAGAACAAGAAAGAAACGTCACAACTTGTGAAATATGGCATCAGAGAAAAGCAGTTAATAAAACAAGAAAAGATGTATTATGAAACAATGATATATGAGATAGCGCTGCATTGAACTTATTGAGAAATAAAGGACATAGATAGCTTGGTGGAATGAATTCCACCCAGCTAAAAAAACAACCTTATAACTTTTTCCACGAGGTATTTGCCTTATTGTGGCGGGGTGCATTCCTTTCAATCTAGACTGAAGTCCGTCGGTTATCAGAGCAGAATTGCCATTAAAAAATAATTGGCATCTGTCAGATCTAGTGTTATGTTGATAAATAGTAAGCTCTGATATGGATTACTAGTGCCTATCAGCAAGCATTGCGAAGCCCTTAAAAGGACTACTAGTGTCTATCAGCAAGCATTGTGAAGCCCTTAAAAGGACTACTTGTGCCTGTTAGCAGAATGTAAGCAACATAGGAAAAATGGATCAACATGGTAACGGACATCTTAAAGAAACAACATAACAGTGCCAGATTGTGCGCCTTTTGAGAAAAACTCTTCAGAGTAACTTTAAGAGGACAGGCTTTGAAGCAGAGAAATCCAAGACATTATTCTGAAGATGAAATGAAAGGGATGGAGTTGGACTAATTACATTCTACACATTACAAAAGGCAGGAGGCCTCAACAGGCAGCAAACTGGACTTCATCACAGAGGGAAAGATTGAGCCAGAGGAAAACTGAAACCGCCATCTAATACTAACTTGATATATAGGGGAATCAACTTGTGTGTTCTTTAACTTGACTCAGGTGATAAACTTTTGAGTGAGATTTTTTTTTTTTTTCGTACGCCCGCTAATACTCGAGGCGAAATCTCAGGTTATTATTAATGTCTAAGCTGACATTGATTTTACGTGAGTATCCCTTTTCTTGTACAGAGACAGGTGTCCCTCGCCATTCAGGCAGATACTCGCCGATTTCGGAGGTACCCATTAGAGCTGGGTCGGCTCAGGAGCCGCCAATCCCTGGTCGACGACACTCCTTCAAATGTTCTCGCCAGGTCTCGAGTTAATCCAGTCCAATTCCCGGTCGACGAAAAATCCTCAAATGCCGTCGCCCGGGTTTGATCCTGAATCACCCGGTCGCCAGAGTGGTGTTATAACCACTACGCTAGCGCGGCTCCAGGTGAGATGAGTGAGATGAAATTGATATATGAATATGCGAATAAACTTGTGAGCACTTGGTAAACAGGATAATAAATGCTGCGCAGCATTACCGCCGACCGTCTTGTAGGGCAACAACAAATTGATTCCACTTTGCTCGGTTGGCGGCCATCCTTCGTACAGTGCCCAACTCTGGTTCATTCTTTGCATCTCAGCCTCCACAGTCCTCCGCCAAGTTGTTTTTGGTTGGCCTCTCTTTCGTTTTCCTTCAGGGGTCCATAGCATAGCTGTTCTTGTGATGGCATCGGGGTCTTTAGAGATTACCTAATATCCTCACAGCGAACTCTGGGTCATCCTTTAACCTCGCTCTTGGTTTCCCATATTAGTCGCTGTAGCCGACCATCTCCCATTCTGCAGACATGGCCAAACCATCGTAATTGGGGCTGTTCCACTCGGGTCTGCAGAGGCTCTGTTTTGAGGCAGTAACATATCGTCTGGTTGCGGACCATGTCTCTTCTTGTTACGTCAACCACTTTCCTCAGGTACCTCATTTCTGAGGTTTGGATCTAGCATTTGTGAGCTGTAGTCATTGTCCATGAGTCGCGTCCATAAGTGGTACAGAATAACCTCGAACGTCACATTTACCAGTGCCATCCTATAATTCATTCTGTGCTCTTCACTTTAGTTTTTCCCACTTCTAACAGTATTTGGTATTTTTGATGCATTGTTTACACTCCCTTCCCTCAATTCTTGTTGTGTCGGGACTTCTGCGACCATCTTTTGCTGATTAGGGTAATCAATCCCTTTCATTTGAACCCATATTGACACCTGTGATCGGTAGAGAGAATTATGGTTTACTAATGTGTACCACATTTTTCTTCTAGACCATGCATTGGTGCGGCCGATTAATAAGTAAACATCCTTGGGATGACCACAGTCGATTATCTTATCGCTGGTAATGTCTCTGTTGGACCAAGTTGTTGTAAATGTTTGCTGGGCCGGGTGAATGTCATAATCGTTTCCGGACATGACTTGTCGGAAGAATAATTATCCATCTTGAAAGAGATTACCTATGATATATTATGTAATCATGAGTGTAAACATGATCGATAATAGACGGAAGCTGGCGTACCATATATGATGATTGTAAACAACACATTTATTTGTGCGTTTCATTCATAACCCTCCACTCCCAAAGGAGCATAGGCCTTCAACAAACACATGCCAAGTCCTCTTGTCACGTGCCATCCTATCAAGTTCTTTCCACGTTCTCCTCATCATTTTCACCTCTGTTTCCAGCTCTCTTCTCCATGTGCTTCTTGGTCTACCTCTGCCTCTCTTGCCCTGAGGGTTCCAGAACAAGGACTGCCTTGTAATGCTATCAACAGGTTTCCTCAGTGTGTGTCCTATCCATCGCAATCATCTTCTTCTCATCTCTTGTTCCACTGGCACTTGTCTAGTTCTTGTCCTCAGTTCCACGTTGGTAACCTTGTTATACCATTTTAATCCCTCTATTCTACGCAAGCACCCATTTATGAAAGTCTGTATCTTTTTGGTTGTTGTCTTTGTTGTTCTCCATGTCTCAGCCATACAATAGGACTGACTTCACATTTGAGTTGAAGATTCTTATTTTCGTGTTGGATCCGATTTCTCTTGATCTCCATATATTTCCCAATGCAATGAAAGCTCCTTTCGCTTGTTGTATTCTTAGTTTGATATCACTGTCTGTCCCTCCAACTTTGTCTATATTGTTGCCAAGATATATGTACGATTCTACATCTTGTATTGGTGTTTCTTCAAGTTCAACCCTGTTATCATTACCTGCATTTATTCTCATTATTTTTGTCTTTTCCCTGTGTATTTTCAGACCCAATTGCTGTGACCTCTCATCGAGTGTTTTCAATTTGTCCTGCATCTGATTACGGTTATGGGACAGAAGAGCCAAGTCATCAGCAAAATCCAGATCATCTAACTGCTTAGAGTCAACTGGATTCCATTTCCGTTGTGTGTTGTCGATGATCTCATAACCCAGTCTATTGCTAGTAAGAAAAGAAATGGAGACAAGAGGCATCCCTGTCGCACTCCTGTTCTTATCCCAAACGGTTATGTAAGCTGCACTTCGTGAAGAACTCTGCATGTCATGTCTTCATATGTTTTCTTTATTAAATTAATGATCTTCAGGGGAACTCCATAATGCCTCATCAATTTCCAAAGTGATTCTCTGTCTACACTATCAAATGCCTTTTCATAGTCCACAAATCCGATGTATAGTGGTGAATTCCATTCCAGACTTTGTTCAACTATTATTCTCAAAGTGGCTATCTGGTCTGTATATGATCTGTTTTGTCGAAAAGCTGCTTGTTCATCTCTCAGTTTCTTGTCTATGGAGTCTTTTAATCTCTCAAGGATAATCCTGTTTAATACTTTTCCTGGCACTGATAGTAAAAAACACTCACACACACATTTGTGCGTTTGTTACGCAGGAATTTTTCGTGAGAGAAAGGGAAATATACGCATCTTGCATGCTATTTGCTTGGCATTTGAGATGTAAATATACAACATTTCTGATTGGAGCTTTGTCATATAGTAGCAATCTGGATGTGGGCCGAATGCTGCAATATAACTTAGCGCCTTGTGAGTTTACCCCACTGGGAAATTCAACTCTTCAAGAAGACAGACAGAATAAGGAATAGGATCAGGATTCCATTTTAAAGGACAGGACAACGTGTGTGAGCTTGTGAATTTACACAATGACAACTCTACCTTTATTAATACAGAAAGCCTGGAATCCTAGGAACCTGAATACTAAGTCATAATGGGAGTCTATTGTAAAGTAACTATCCCAGAAGTCGGTATTTGTAGCGTGAGGTTTTTATTGGCTCTAGGATCAGTATAGTACTGACAATACAGAAGTAGAATTTCTGCAGAAAAATGGTGAAGTCCCAGTGTATGAGATAACTACTGGTATCACAAATTAGTTACGGCTGTGAATGATCTGATCTTGAAAAATTAGTAGCGAGGAGACAGTCATAAAATGCCACCCCCGCTGTGTAACTAACTGTGATATTAAAAAAAACCAAGGAAACAGATGTCACTTAACAATTATAAAATTAACAAGTCGTTCAAATACAATTTCCTTATTATTTATTTAGTATATACACTGTCTACTCTTGTGCTGAAGGGTGGATGTTGGAAGATAGAATGTAATGGATTTGTAAGTTTACAGATGATTTACATATATATATATATATATATATATATATATATATATATATATATATATATATATATATATATATATATATATATATATATATATATATATATATATATATATATATATATATATATATATATATATATATATATATATATATTTATTTATATATATATTTATATATTTATATATATTACAAGTCTTCCAATTATAGGAACAAAAATTATTTCAGCTGTGCTGTTACTCAATTACATACATGCCACACGCTATGGTTTACCCATAATCTGTACGGGGTGTTTGCGTTTTCAGATGTGTACGGCCCGTACAAACGTCTGTACGGGTTTTTTCCGCCTAATTATTAAACATACATATAAATCGAACGTCTTGTGCCACTACCGTAGCCGTAATTTGCGTCATTTTTAATGTTATTTGCAAGAGAGTTAGCTTCCGTTTCCGATCTTTATTTAATAATGGAGTATCCGCGTTTATTTTCTGTGAAGTTTTTAAATCGCAATCAATCGGCATCGAACACGTGGCCATTTTCGCTCTAATTTTAATGGATTCTGAATCCGATGCGATGGCAAGGAGATCTTTGTCTTTATTAGCGCTAATATCGGTTCTCAGAATATGGGTGATGGCAGAGATGGAAACGAAAGTAGAATGTCATTGCTAGTATGTATAATTTTAGGGGTTAGGATTAGGTTTATCGGAAAGGTTTAGGATTACGGCCGAATGTCACTGCTGACGAGGGCGTTTGTTGCTTTGCTACTGATGATGGGTGTAACGAAAAGATCGTCATTTGATTTGTATTGGTCAAATGACTTTCATTGAGATGCAAAGGAAAAGGACTCTTCGTTTGTTGGTTTTTTTTATCAAATTAAAAAAAAAAATTTTTAATCTTTTTTTTTTCATCTTTCCATACCTCTCTTCCTATCGCATCTAACATGTAGACAAACAAATTTTATATCATCAGATTCATCATTCATTTATTTCTATACAGTCCAAAAATTAGAGCAATTGACCAAAATAATATAGAATTTATAAGTCATCCACTATAAAAAAAGGGTGTTGTGAAAAAGAATGCAGCTGTGTCACGAAGTGGATTTAAGACTAGAGGTTGCCTACCTAAATAGACTAGACCCTAGTGGAAAGAAAGACTAAGAAGATAGATTTCAGAAGAAAATAACAGTGACTGTGGGAGATGAGGCTATTGGCGTCAAGGGTCGAGAACCGAAATTGACTCTCCCTTGCCACTAAGTGACGTAATGTTTTGCGATAACCTCACTACCTCTAGCTACCAAGACTGGGATAAGGTTTAATACTTAACACCACAGACACCACTTACAGACAACATATAGGTTGAAGTAAGTGACTGATCCAGCCGGAAAATTTACAATGGATTTTATTTACACCACACAAAAAAAATTCATATAACATACTACAAAAATAGAATAAACATGCGTGTTCCTACACCTGGAAAGAACATAACAATTAATTTCAAGTGATTACCCCACAGTCGCCCTCCCCTCAACCTGTAAGGAAGAAAGGTAAGTAATACAACAACATGTGAAGGAGGATCTCGAACACCAGATCCGTCTTTCTCCTAATCAACCTGATATCATGTAAACACGCCCTAACTCCTACTATCCGTCTGTCTGCAGACGTGGTTCTACACAAATGACGCGCCTACACCGCTGCTCCACTATAGGCTAAATATTCTCTGACTATCACAAGGCTAAATATTCTCTGACTATCACAAAGTCCATGACCAGAACCCTTCTATCACCTCCGACACAACTTACAGATGACTTGCTGAGTTCTAATGTTATGTTCAGTGTCTGTCTGACACTCCTAGTTCCTACAGAAACGACTCCTCCACTACTCTCCTTCTCTCTTTCTATCTCGTGCAGTAAAGAGGGATGTTAACCCTTTCCCCTCTTCTCCACCTGTTGTAGCTGCTGACTTGCTTGGTAAATTAAACTCGGGACGTGGTCTATTGCTGCTTCCAAATAGACGAATTATTACTTTGCAGTAGCCCGGATACCCTGCTCGTGGGCTCAAGGCTGTCGGGATTATTATGCCCGAAATTCACGACACTTTTTAGGCCCTGCGCCTATGATCAGTGTGTGTTTAACATGAGCGTAACTAGCTCCGAATTTTGGTAAGAACATCTGTTCTTGCTGAAGAAGTCTGTGCTTCCAGCTCCCTGCTCTCTCTTGGGTACAAAACTTTTGCACCAGTGACCACCTTGTCACCACTCCACTTTCTTTTCTGGCTCTGCCGACTCTTCTTCTCCTGAGAAGACCGGCGAACTTCTAGCCAGCTGTAGGACTACTGTAGCCCTCGCTGCCACGCCTGGAAAATATCTGCTGTGGACAAAACAATAACAAATATATATCGCACAACAAATTTCCCATATCCTTAACACTTAACTCCCTTAACTCTCACTCTTCAACACTTAAATCCCAACTCTTCAACCACTTAAGTCTCAAATATCTAACACCCAAGTTTTCCAATCTCGAACACTTAAGTTTTCAAATCTTCCATACAGCTCCCATGCTCTAGTATCGCTTCAGCGATTAGTAAACATGCCTACCCCCACTTTCCCTCAAATACTGTCCTATCGACACTCTAATCTCCAGACTCAGCTTAGGTTAGCCCGTCACAACATTCTAACCACTGAATGAACCTGTTGCCAGTAAATTCCCTGGCCCTACTTATTTAACAATGATCGATATGTTTACCTGGCTACCCAAATACAATAGACTTCACCCGAGACAATAATCTCCCGTCTCCATGAATTCACCATTATAAACATAGGTCTATTAATTAAGGACTAATTACAAATCCCAACTAGACCCGTAACTGCTGACTTCAAAATGTAGGTTTTACCCACACAGAGAAAAATACACAATTTCCCATGCTCTAACATTTAAAAGTCACTCATTCTTAACAACAGCGTGACCCAAATTGGTCCGCTGGTAATTTACACACACGTGAAGAACAAATTAAATACACACCAAAACCCTAGCGCATTATTCGCTAATATTATAACTCAAATATTGAGAAATCTTCACCCACGTGTCGGGAACATTATTTACACCCGATTCTGATAACAATGTACATTAAAATCTCTAAAGGAACTGAAATCCTATTTTACAATGCATGCCTAGTTATCTCCCCTCTCCTTCCGTTATCAGATTCACCCCACTAAAAAAAAGGACACGCAGCACGTGCTTAGGTACCCCTCTCCAAATCCTTGAAAATCACAATGAAATTACGTGCATCGTGTCTCAAAATTATAGTATTTAACATCTACCATCTTTAAGCTTTCATTATCTCATAAAAAGAATGAATGCACTCTGATAATAATTTAGATAAGAGGGAACTCATGGCATGTCCGTTACGAACTAAAATTAATTTAATTCCGCGAGCGTGTTTTACGCTGCACCATTTAAAATCACAAATCCAGGAAAAATTAGATCCCCTGTCTTCTGACAAATAACAGTAATATTCCAATTTAGACAAACAGCTACTCTGAGGAAACTATCAAATTCCCTACTACCTTTTCACAAAATACCTAATTGCGCTGTCAGTTATATTCAATTAAAATTATAGCATTGATGGCTCTACTTCTATGAATTAACTTAAACTCCTAGAACCACTCTGCAAAAATCTCATAAACTATTAAAGCTTAATTAACTTCATATTTACCAGCACGAATTTCTCTCGAAAGAGCAGTCGGCAGTTCTTTCCCAAGGCGTAGAAGTTCAACAAAATCTCCCACTTCTGCCAGGGAATCCCGCTTATTTATTACCCCAGACCACGCTACGCGTGAGTCATAGCTAGGCTTTGTTCTTAAGCGGGTCGATCTATGAACCAACCAACGTGCCATGAATCGCCCACGGTCATTTCTAAATTTAGAACTCCAAGCGGAAAATTTCGTTCCACGCGCTCATTGAGAAAGTACCAGAAATGCTCTGCCATTTTGTTACACTAGAAAATCTCTACATGAACGAATTACTAAATGAAAAACCCGCACTGGTGCCAGTCTAAAAGTTAAAACTACCATCTTTACTAGAAACCGTAATTCTTAATCTACACAGAAAATCCAAACTCGATTATTATACAAAGAGAAATAAAAAAAACGAATAAGATAAAAATCCCACCGTAATCTTTCCCTGAAAAACGTAAAAAAAATGCTAGGAACCGAAACTTGGGGCCTGTTGTAAATTCAATCACATTAACTTCTCACATTACCCCCCTCTTCAAGTTCGTGGTACACGATCTAATTTAATGTGATCTTGTATTTCCAGACTGGCCCGTATACAAGTCTACAGATCTGACTGTCAGTCCTGAAGTCTCATGGTCACGACTGGTTATTTCCGCCTGGCGACTACAACTCCCATGGTTGTCCTGCGACTTTCTTCTTCTACGTTTCCTCCTTCTTCTTCTTCTACCAACTCCCATGCTCCGGTGGAAGAGTTGATCTTTCTTCGGACCTGTGCCATCCAATGGTGGGTCTGAACCTTCCTTGGCTATGTCCGTAAAAAAGCTGTCTTGGTCGGCTGCCCTGACCAACTGGCTTTGTGGCTGCCTGACGATGGCGACTACCTTGCTGCATCTCGGCGGGTTTGAGACCGCAGGTATATGGCGATGAAGGTGCGAACTATCTGGTGCTTCCAGCATAAATTCTCCGATCGCTTCACTCCCCTCTGGTTTGCCTAGAGGTTGCGTAGAGATTGCTCCTTTCTCTACTCTCCCACCAGGGGTTCTCACTGGGTTGCGCCTGACCTCAGCGACATCCGTTTCCCCTACTAAGCAGAACGCATTTGGTGGTACGTTTTTGCTTCTTGCCTCTTTGCAAGAGCCGCTTTCTGTTAGCGAGCTAGCAGCGGGATGGGGCCCATCTCCGTTTATAGGCAAACGGTTTCTCAGATCACTGTCCTCCTCCGTCTGAGTAAAGTGCTGGTCGGATGGGGCTCCAGGGCTGGTTGGAAACATATGTTCGCTCGATTCGCTGTCTTCTGCCCTATGAAGATTGCGCTGGTCGTGTACATACGTTCTACCACTCTTGTCAGTATGTTCCTCGCTCTCAGGAGGTAATACCATCGGGGGCCTAATTCCCGACGACAACGAAGGTATTTCCAAAATCAAAGGCGTCGCCGCTGTTTGGCCCTTCGGCTTAACAGGGCTGTCAGAGGGATACGCCTCTGCAAAAAACCATTCCACTAACCTTGGAGGTATTTAACCTCTCCATCTCAAGGCGTGGCTGGTTGAGCTCTCGTGGGGCTCCGTGAATCCGGGACATTCCCTTTTCACTTCTCTGGCCTGTAGTAGGCCCCCTTGCACCAGCAAGGATCGGGGCTGGGGGGTTTCCCAAAACTATATATGGGGCCCCCAAGATGAAGTCATAAGCTGGCCGTTCCATTACAGCAGCTTTGATTGTGCCACGCACAAACCTGCTCTCCACCTTAATATTGGCTATCTGCAAGCGCTGTGAGGTCCCTCCCCTCAAAACTCCACCAATATCAACCTTTTCCTTAGTCATTTGGCCTGGTTGTACCAAATGTCGGGCGACTATACTCGGGTAAGTAAGCCCGCTGTCAAATAAACAAGTGGTAGCAGTCCCATTCACTACTGCTGGTCCACTGTTAGAGAAACACTTCTCTGATTTGAAAGGTTCCCAATTGTTCCCTTTTTTCACTCTCACCGCCCTTAAACACGCTGTATGGTGAGTGGGTGGTTTGTTTACACACCGAGAAGTCCAGTGAGAGGTGGTACGGCAATTGCGACAGTACCTGTCGTTTTGTCCCCTGTTTCTAGCAGGTTCATGAGACGTTGTCGCCTGTGCTCTGTTATGCGGTTGGGGCCGCAGGTTATGAATGGGATGGGGCTCCTTGCGAGACGGCCCCTGCTGCTGATGAGCAGAAGACGAAAACGACTGCGATGCCGATGCTCCTTGGTCCAGTGCTGGCAGGTCTGGGTGTTTTCGTTTCTGGCCCAGTACTTCGGCCTGTGCCGTCTGGAACCTTTCAGCAAAAAGAATGATCTGGTCCAGTTGCTGGGCGCCCTGCTCCGCCAGATACCTCCTCAAGTCTGGAGACATGTGTGCTTTCACTTGTTCGCACATGACAAGCTCTTCGAGTCCTTCAAAAGTTTTTGCTAGACCCGACAATTCTCTCCAACGAGTGAGATAATTCTTCAGCCTTTCTGCGAAATGGGGAAAACTTTCTCCTTTCTCCGGCCTGCTCTCCCTGAACATAGCTTGGCACTTACGGGGAGTCCACTGGAAGCGTTGTAACAGTGCGTTACGAAGGGCCTCAAAGTTATTTTGTTCATCACTGAGCATCTTACTATAGATGTCGTAGGCCTGGTTTTTCAACGACTGAGATAATTTGAGGCACCACAAACTCTCATCCAACCCATACGCTTTTGCCATTCGTTCAAATTTTTCCAGGAATATGTCAATTTTCTCATTCCCGTTAGGGAAAGAGTCCATTGGGAAATTCATGGCTGCCATCCGGGGCCCTCCGTTTCCTGAGGTGTCTGTCGCCCCTGCTCCGGGAGAATCTCCGTTAGCCGAACTGCCTTCCGAAGATCGGTACTGCAGTTCCAGTGAACGCAGGGCAAGTTCATGCTGTCTCTCTGCTTCTGTGGCCCTTTCCTTCGCCTCCCTTTCTGCCTTTCTCTCCTCTGCCTGACGGGCCTTCTCTTCTTTCTCCGCTTCCAATTTACGCAGGTCCATCTCTGCCAGTCGGGCCCTCTCTTCTTTCTCCGCTTCCAATTTACGCAGGTCCATCTCTGCCAGTCGGGCCCTCTCTTCTTTCTCCGCTTCCAATTTACGCAGGTCCATCTCTGCCAGTCGGGCCCTCTCTTCTCCGTCTGCCGGTCCTGTTCCCTCATAATGTAAGCCCTAGTCTCGGCCTCATTCATCCCCATGCTTTTAGCTGCGTCCTTCCATGCAGTAAGTAGCTTGACCAATTCAGCCATCTTACCTGACAAATCAGCAGTAACTCACAACGAGGGGAAATGACAAAAAAGGAACACGAAAAATTTACTGTTACCTTCTGGGCACTACTCCCTGTGTAACCAATGTCCCAAAACCCGAACTCAGACTAGCACCAATCTGAAGAACTACCTGAAAAAATTTTCATTAAGCAGCTACCTAAAAACCCGAATTTACCTTCCTGTTAAGAAAAATTCAGTTAGCCATCAGTTACCTCTAGTCATCAACTAACTACAGCTACAATCTGACTGCACCCTGTGGTGAAAAACTTCCTGTGGAAAAAAAACTATTAGCTGGATCAGTTTATATATAGCTCTAGTCTAGGGGATATAAAGAATCTATTTCCCAGAACTTCCTATAGAAACAATCTATGAATCTTGACACGATCACAGAATTGATCCCAACAAAGATGATCTACCGGACGAACGCCGCCACTTTGTCAAGATCACGGAATTGAACGTACCAAAGATGATTCACCGGACGATAGCACCCACTTTGTCACGAAGTGGATTTAAGACTAGAGGTTGCCTACCTAAATAGACTAGACCCTAGTGGAAAGAAAGACTAAGAAGATAGATTTCAGAAGAAAATAACAGTGACTGTGGGAGATGAGGCTATTGGCGTCAAGGGTCGAGAACCGAAATTGACTCTCCCTTGCCACTAAGTGACGTAATGTTTTGCGATAACCTCACTACCTCTAGCTACCAAGACTGGGATAAGGTTTAATACTTAACACCACAGACACCACTTACAGACAACATATAGGTTGAAGTAAGTGACTGATCCAGCCGGAAAATTTACAATGGATTTTATTTACACCACACAAAAAAAAATTCATATAACATACTACAAAAATAGAATAAACATGCGTGTTCCTACACCTGGAAAGAACATAACAATTAATTTCAAGTGATTAGGTAAGGTAACCCCACAGTCGCCCTCCCCTCAACCTGTAAGGAAGAAAGGTAAGTAATACAACAACATGTGAAGGAGGATCTCGAACACCAGATCCGTCTTTCTCCTAATCAACCTGATATTATGTAAACACGCCCTAACTCCTACTGTCCGTCTGTCTGCAGACGTGGTTCTACACAAATGACGCGCCTACACCGCTGCTCCACTATAGGCTAAATATTCTCTGACTATCACAAGGCTAAATATTCTCTGACTATCACAAAGTCCATGACCAGAACCCTTCTATCACCTCCGACACAACTTACAGATGACTTGCTGAGTTCTAATGTTATGTTCAGTGTCTGTCTGACACTCCTAGTTCCTACAGAAACGACTCCTCCACTACTCTCCTTCTCTCTTTCTATCTCGTGCAGTAAAGAGGGATGTTAACCCTTTCCCCTCTTCTCCACCTGTTGTAGCTGCTGACTTGCTTGGTAAATTAAACTCGGGACGTGGTCTATTGCTGCTTCCAAATAGACGAATTATTACTTTGCAGTAGCCCGGATACCCTGCTCGTGGGCTCAAGGCTGTCGGGATTATTATGCCCGAAATTCACGACACTTTTTAGGCCCTGCGCCTATGATCAGTGTGTGTTTAACATGAGCGTAACTAGCTCCGAATTTTGGTAAGAACATCTGTTCTTGCTGAAGAAGTCTGTGCTTCCAGCTCCCTGCTCTCTCTTGGGTACAAAACTTTTGCACCAGTGACCACCTTGTCACCACTCCACTTTCTTTTCTGGCTCTGCCGACTCTTCTTCTCCTGAGAAGACCGGCGAACTTCTAGCCAGCTGTAGGACTACTGTAGCCCTCGCTGCCACGCCTGGAAAATATCTGCTGTGGACAAAACAATAACAAATATATATCGCACAACAGATTTTCCATATCCTTAACACTTAACTCCCTTAACTCTCACTCTTCAACACTTAAATCCCAACTCTTCAACCACTTAAGTCTCAAATATCTAACACCCAAGTTTTCCAATCTCGAACACTTAAGTTTTCAAATCTTCCATACAGCTCCCATGCTCTAGTATCGCTTCAGCGATTAGTAAACATGCCTACCCCCACTTTCCCTCAAATACTGTCCTATCGACACTCTAATCTCCAGACTCAGCTTAGGTTAGCCCGTCACAACATTCTAACCACTGAATGAACCTGTTGCCAGTAAATTCCTGGCCCTACTTATTTAACAATGATCGATATGTTTACCTGGCTACCCAAATACAATAGACTTCACCCGAGACAATAATCTCCCGTCTCCATGAATTCACCATTATAAACATAGGTCTATTAATTAAGGACTAATTACAAATCCCAACTAGACCCGTAACTGCTGACTTCAAAATGTAGGTTTTACCCACACAGAGAAAAATACACAATTTCCCATGCTCTAACATTTAAAAGTCACTCATTCTTAACAACAGCGTGACCCAAATTGGTCCGCTGGTAATTTACACACACGTGTCGGGAACATTATTTACACCCGATTCTGATAACAATGTACATTAAAATCTCTAAAGGAACTGAAATCCTATTTTACAATGCATGCCTAGTTATCTCCCCTCTCCTTCCGTTATCAGATTCACCCCACTAAAAAAAAAAGGACACGCAGCACGTGCTTAGGTACCCCTCTCCAAATCCTTGAAAATCACAATGAAATTACGTGCATCGTGTCTCAAAATTATAGTATTTAACATCTACCATCTTTAAGCTTTCATTATCTCATAAAAAGAATGAATGCACTCTGATAATAATTTAGATAAGAGGGAACTCATGGCATGTCCGTTACGAACTAAAATTAATTTAATTCCGCGAGCGTGTTTTACGCTGCACCATTTTAAAAATCACAAATCCAGGAAAAATTAGATCCCCTGTCTTCTGACAAATAACAGTAATATTCCAATTTAGACAAACAGCTACTCTGAGGAAACTATCAAATTCCCTACTACCTTTTCACAAAATACCTAATTGCGCTGTCAGTTATATTCAATTAAAATTATAGCATTGATGGCTCTACTTCTATGAATTAACTTAAACTCCTAGAACCACTCTGCAAAAATCTCATAAACTATTAAAGCTTAATTAACTTCATATTTACCAGCACGAATTTCTCTCGAAAGAGCAGTCGGCAGTTCTTTCCCAAGGCGTAGAAGTTCAACAAAATCTCCCACTTCTGCCAGGGAATCCCGCTTATTTATTACCCCAGACCACGCTACGCGTGAGTCATAGCTAGGCTTTGTTCTTAAGCGGGTCGATCTATGAACCAACCAACGTGCCATGAATCGCCCACGGTCATTTCTAAATTTAGAACTCCAAGCGGAAAATTTCGTTCCACGCGCTCATTGAGAAAGTACCAGAAATGCTCTGCCATTTTGTTACACTAGAAAATCTCTACATGAACGAATTACTAAATGAAAAAAACCCGCACTGGTGCCAGTCTAAAAGTTAAAACTACCATCTTTACTAGAAACCGTAATTCTTAATCTACACAGAAAATCCAAACTCGATTATTATACAAAGAGAAATAAAAAAAAACGAATAAGATAAAAATCCCACCGTAATCTTTCCCTGAAAAACGTAAATAAATGCTAGGAACCGAAACTTGGGGCCTGTTGTAAATTCAATCACATTAACTTCTCACAAGCTGCAGGGCACATTTTCTGGAAAACAATGCAGCGTGCTGAAGGATAAGGTCCTATCAAACACAGGATTTCCTGGTCTGTTAGTGATAATTAAGCGCAGAAATAGACTAAATGATGACACGATCACATCATTTTTACAGTGCAAAATAAACTCAGACAAATATTGTTTGAGTTTTAAAATAAATGAAGACCTGTTTTAAAAGGCAAAGTCCCCATGCCTCTATGATGCAGCTGTAATTGAAATTTTTTTTACACGAATTAACTCTTTTGATACGTTTTTTCTGTCTTTTTTTTTGGTACAGGTTTTGCTGGTCTTTGTACAGGGTTTTTGAATTTTTTGTACAGGTTTTTCATCTCCCAGGTGTGGCATGTATGCAATTATAGTAAATGTATCAGCTGTGCTGTTAATCTTGTCTCTTTCTACGCTAAATCACTTTATCTTCCTTGACCGTTAAATGCTCACAATTGCCGACGGAAATGGTACTAATGTGTACTCATCTCTCAAAAGTTCTGTCCTTCTTAGTTTGGTTCACACGACACCTGCTGAGGATTGTTCCTTTAGCCCACCCAAGACTGAGGGGGACTAAGGAGGTAGTTCCGGTACAGTCACTGTGCTCCTGCGAAGTTCCAGGCAGCTGGACTGACTCGACATACGACCTCAGGTTGGATGACACGAATAAAACCTGTAACAAGTAAAAATAGGGGCTAATTTATATCCTCAAGCCCACCTATTTCTATTGTATATGAGATGAGCGTGTCTCAGGTGTCTGCATGTAGGATGAATGACAACATGGCTCAGTATGATTTAGCAATAGCGAGACAAGACAGGCGTCTACTTGCAAAACATTATTTCTGATAATTTAATACATGAATACATCCAATAATATAAATTCAATACATGAATACATCCAATAATATAAATTCAATACATGAATACATCCAATAATCTGTACACCTAGGTGTGATACAAACGTTTCCTTCCCCCATAATATACCAGGGCTATACTGGCTGGTTCTGATACAGTCATAGTAAAACAAAAACTAAAGTTATATTAAATATATACAGACGTAGGCTATTTTCGGTTTCAGATTGGAGTTATATGAGACAAGGACTGTTTAGTTATATTTCAGGTTGGAGTTATATGAGACAATAGATTGGAGTTATATGAGTCCTAACAAGGACTGTTTTGGTTATATTTCAGTTGGTTTTATATGAGACAATAGATTGGAGTTATATGAGACAATAGATTGGAGTTATATGAGTCCTAACAAGGACTGTTTTGATTATCTAACAAGGACTGTTTTAGTTACATTTCAGTTGGTTTTCGTCTTCATCAATCATATCAGGAAATACAATCTACTTACTTACTTAGTCGTTCCCCTTCTACCGTGAGGTGTAGAGGTTTGCAAGAGAGAGCGCCAGACTATCCTATCGGCTGTCTTCCTCCTGGCCTGGTTCCATTCTAGTCCTCGATCCTTCAAAGATTGTCTAATGTTGACCTCCCAGCGGACTCTGGGTCATCCTCGGGGTCTGGATCCTTGGCTCTTTGTTTCCCATGCTTGTCGTGGTATCCGATCTTCTCCCATTCTGCAGACATGGCCAAACCATCTTAATTGGGACTGTTCTACTTGGGTCTGCAGGGGGTAGGATTTAAGGCCTTGACGTATCGTCTGGTTGCGTACCATGTCTCTTCTTGTTACTTCAACCACCTTCCTCAGATACCTCATTTCTGAGGTTTGGATCTGGCTTTTATGGGTTGTAGTCATTGCCCATGACTCGCATCCGTATGTCAAGACTGGGACATAGGTGGAGCGGTATACAGCCATCTTCGTTTTCTTACCAACCT
Source organism: Oreohelix idahoensis (assembly GCA_024509875.1). Classification (NCBI taxonomy): domain Eukaryota; kingdom Metazoa; phylum Mollusca; class Gastropoda; order Stylommatophora; family Oreohelicidae; genus Oreohelix; species Oreohelix idahoensis. The sequence goes on along the minus strand of JAMPIV010003908.1, from coordinate 1,152,143 downwards.
CTCTCTTGCTGAGGAATCCTCGATTTATGGCCTGAAAAAGTCTCCCAGCTGCTGCTTTTCGAGTGGCCAACTCTTCTTTGATGCCTCCGTTTCGGTCTATAATAGCTCCGAGGTATTTAAAGTGGTCGACCTGCTCCAGGACCTGTTCTCCCAGCTTAATCTGATGTTTTCTTTCTTCTCGTGATATCACCATGGATTTTGTTTTAGCGCTGCTTATGACCATCCCTCTCTTCTCCAGCTCTTCCTTCCAGACTTGCAGGTTGGATTGGAGATGTGCCTCTGATTTAGCAATCAGGGCAACATCATCAGCAAATGCCAGCTCCGAAATATAGACCTGTCTCATCTTCCAGTACCCCACTGAATACTTTCTTGTTCTCTCCTTACATGCCTTGATGACATCGTCCATAAGGAGTATAAAGAGGTAAGGTGATAGGATATCACCTTGTCTTACACCAGTGGTGGTCCTGAACTCTTCCGACTTATGGTTTGCTGTCCTCACATAATTTCTGCAAGACTTGTAGAAGCTCTGTATAGCATGAATCAGAGGTGCTGGAATATTCTTCCTTGCCAAACAGTCCCAAAGTTTGCTCCAGTGGACCCTGTCAAACGCCTTTTCCAGATCTATGAAACAAAGATGCATCTCACTCTTATACTCAAGGGCCTTTTCACTCAGCTGTCTGAGTGTGAAGATTAGGTCTTGAGTACTTCGGTTTGCTCGGAATCCGCACTGGACCTCATCCAATTGTGGCTCAGCTAGGCGTCGGAGTCTCTGCTCTAGGATTCTAGAGTAGATTTTACCAGGGACACTGAGAAGGGATATGCCTCTATGGTTTCCACACTGTCGATTGTCACCCTTTTTGAAAATTGGTGTTATGATGGCAATCTCCCAATCCTTTGGTACGGTCTTGTTGTACCACGCTGCCTGTAAAACCCTTAAGAGTAATAGGTCGCCTGATGCTCCCATGAACTTAACCATTTCTGGTGTTATACCATCATGCCCTGCTGCTTTGCCCATCTTGATTTTCTCCAGTGCTGCCTTCAGTTCTTCCATCTTTATGTCATCTTCACCATCATTGGTTTTCTCTTCTGTGCTAGTGTTTATCATTTCTGATGCTTCACCATGCTCACCATCCAGGAGTTCTGAGAGATATTCTTTCCATCTTCCCATTACTTCCTTCGGGGCAGTAAGCAATTTGCCTTGCTTGTCCTTTATAAATTTGAGAGGGCATTGCTTTTCCTTCCTCATGTTCTTTAGGGTCTTATAGAACAATTTCTGGTTTTCTTGTGCATCTTTTTCTAGCTTTTCTCCAAATTCTTCCCAGGACTTCTGTTTTGCTGCTAGCACTTTGTTCTTTGCTTCTGTTCTGAGTGTCACATATTCTCTATATTTTTCCATTTGTCCTGTTGTGTTTTTAGCTCCTAAGTATTGTTTCCATGCCCTTTTCTTCTCTCTTATTTTCTCTTTGACTTCCTCTGTCCACCAAGGTGTCCTCTTTCTCTTGTTCCCAAGTCGGACTTCACCGCATGCTTCTGCAGCAGCTGTCTTTATGATATCCTTGAATTTAATCCAGAGGGTTTCCAAGTCATCAGGTTGTTCTGTGTTGCTCACCGCTGCAGCAATAAGCCCCTGATATCTGGTCTTAATTTCTGGCTCTCTCAGCTTGTAGGTCCTAATGCTCATTTCTCCTGCTCGGGAAATACAATCATTATACCTAATTCCCTAAGATACAATCAGTAACCTGATACATTCATAGTGCAACAATATATATTAAATATATACGGGTATAGTAGTATAAATGACACACAACAAATACAAACATTATATATCTGCTGTAGGCCTATTCTCCTACAAGTTTCTAGTAAGTATACTTACCCTCTAAGATTTATACAAGCCAGATTTTGACTCGACTAGTGAAGCAAGTCTGCCCGGTCAATGCAGGTGAGCAATAAATCAGACGTGACAGCTTTCTCTTCCCCAGTATGTAGTCTAGCTGGCTTCGTGTTGGTGTGTGATTTTGAATAAAACTCGCCCGTATATATAGGTAGATGCAGGTAACTTTTACTGCTTAAGGAATGCTTTTGATTGGGTCTCGGCGTGGCAAGCTGATTGGTTATATGCGGTTTGGTACAATCCGTGACCTAGACCGAGTCCCGAAAAACAGGGCTTATGCCTAATTTTATTCTGTCTGCCGCCATATTGGGAGAACAAGATGGCCGTGACCGAGACTGAGTCCCGAAAAACAGGGCTTATGCCTAATTTATTCTGCTTCAGAGACTAGTGAACGTTGCTCGTTGATTGGCTGGGGCATATTTGTATCTCGACATAGTGTATTAACTAAGAAGTGGGTTTACACACACGTTTTACGACATTATTCCCAAAAGAGATTTTGGGGCACGTTGTACATTTTATAATTCTATATTTTGATTTTATTAACATGTGAAAATTGCAAGTGGATGTCCAAATCATATGAGGCTGGCAACCTCAGCATATAGAATGATGGTTTCATGAACCACCACTACAAGAGCTGGTGACTGCTTTATGCAGGTTTCTCATAGAGAACCAAAAGCAGAGGTAGTCCCAAATTCCATATGGAGCAAGGAGTGGATGATGATAGAACTGATGTATATACTTATTATATTAACCTTTTCAACCAGTGCAAATGTAAACATGTTCAGTATAAATGCAGTGGATGTTTTCCGCTCACTGGAGGGTAAAGTTCTGAGGCAGATGGGATGGTGGAATGAAAAGGGGGAACACCTTATTTCCTGTCAGGAAACTCAATACTCGGGAAGGAGGGTATTTTACCTTGAGGAGGGTATTTGTTTCTCTCTTATTTCAAGATGCTAGTCGGTGGTACCAACTGGTGGTGCTATCTGTGGTATAAGTGGCCTGCACTCAAAGCTAGACACCTACAGCAGACGGGTCTTAACAGACGCTGGACCATCTTTGCAATTACCCCACGATACTACGAGGGACATGTTGCGGTCACCAGACTTGACCAGTGACGAGAGTGAACCAGTCCATATCCTGCAAAGAACAAGCATCGGATGGAGCAGAAACCAACCGACATCTTACTGGCAGCTAAGTACACATTCAAAGTTACCAAGTGAACTCTCTACTAATGATTTTTTTCAAATCAGACCATCATCTGAGAGGACATTTTAAAGACTATCTAATTCGTCCCATATTATGGAATTCCAGAGAAATTTATTAAAATCATCCAAGATTTCTACCAGGAAGCCTCATGTAAAGTAGAACACAAAAGAAAACTATCGGAGCCCTTCACAGTACAAAGTGGAGTCAGAGAGGGATGTCTGCTATCAGCAACAAATTTTTTTCATGGTCATAGACTGGGTTATGAGACAAGACAACTGAGAGAGAGAAAACTGGAATACAGTGGACATTAAACTGGAGGATCTAGACTTTGCAATCTGATTTGTGCCTTCTGTCACATAGACAGCAAGATATGCAGGAGATAACAAATAGATTAGTAACAGAAGCAGCTAAGATGGGACTACGCATAATGTAAATAAAACAAAAGAAATGAGAATAAATAATAGGCAGACGGACTCAATGAAGATCAATGATCAAGTCATTCAAGAAGTAGAAAGCTTTACTTATCTGGGGAGTAACATTGACAAAGGAGGGGGATCAGCTGGCGACGTCTGCTCAAAGATAAATAAAGCCAGATGCGCTTTTAATGCCCTTCGACCAATATGGAACTCCTCAGCTATATTCAGAGAGAACAAAATTAGAATCTGTAACTCAAAATGTTTTGTTTTTTAACTAAAGTTTTGGCGAGGCGCGCCCCGTTCAACCTAGTCGGTTATATTAGGGCACAAGTCCAAATATAAAAGACCATTAGACCTGGAATTAACTCAAATGTGAAGTCAGTCTTGCTGTATGGCTCAGAGACATGGCGTGTCTCAAAGAGTATCACATCCAAGCTACAGACATTTGTAAATAGATGTCTCCGACGGATCCTCCGTATAAGATGGCCAGATGTAATAACACATATAGAGCTGAGGAAACGATGCGGACAACAGCCAATACAAATAGACATTAAGGTAAGAAAGTGAGGATGAATAGGTAATACACTCAGAAGAGAAAAATCAAGCATAGCCAGAGTTGCCCTTGACTGGAACCCACAGGGGAAAAGAAGAATGGGGAGGCCAAGGAGAACTTGGAGAAAAACTGTTGAAGAGGAGGCTAGGGAAATTGGGATGACTTGTGCAAGCTGAAAAAGACAGCCCAGAATAGAAATCTATGAAGAGCAACTTTTTTCTGCCCTGTGTTCCACAGGGAACGAAAAGGAATGATGATGATGAAATTCACCCCACCCTTATTTATTTTACATTTGTTAACTATAATTGATTATTAAATTTGTTATATGCAAATATACAAATTTGTAGTTGATTTAGTCATTTTGAGTGAACTGCACCCATAGGTCTTGGTCATGTAAAATACCTATAACAGAGCTCTTCAAAGTAATATTTTACTGAGTTAAACCAGTTGGTGGGCTCATTAGAACGAGCAAAATCCTAACCCAAAGAAGGTCAGGAAAGATAAAAAATGTACACAGCCTGGATCCTATCAGCCGTAGTACTTGATTTATTTAAATTCCTGTGAGGCTCCCTAGAATTGAAGCACCATTCTTCAATTCACATCTCTACCAAGAATAATCGTGAGCGAAAGGTAGACACCTTTGAAGACCCTTAGTAGATACTCTGAATTTTGGCCACTGTTGGACCATCACTGCAGAGCAAGGGGATTAAATCCCGTGACAATAAGTCAAGACTGTGACATAGGTGGGGCGGTGTACAGCTATCTTCGTCTTTTTGCCAATTTCTCTTTTGCTGAGAAATCCTCTGTTTATAGCCCGAAAAAGTCTCCCAGCTGCTTCTCTTCGGGTACTCGAACTCTTCTTTGATGCCTCCCTTCCAGTCTATGACAGCTCCAAGATATTTAAAGTGGTTGACCTGCTCCAGGACCTGTTCTTCCAGCATGATCTGATGCCTTTTTAAAATTTTCCTCTCGTAATATCACAATGATTTTGTTTTGAAGCTGCTGATGACTTCTCTTTTACAGCTTTTCCTTCCAGACTTACAGATTGGATTGAAGATGTGCCTCTGACTTAGTAATCAACCATTATACTTAAAAGAACAAAATTTCTCAACATCTCCAGAAACGGTGCTAATAGCTAACTCGCTCAGTGAGCTACACAACATAGTAAACATAATATAAAAACAAGTCAGATATATGAGCATGGTATAGACCAGTGTTTCCCAAACTTTTTTGGGTCACCGCCCCCTTGGCTCCCAGGGCATGCCCCCAGCGCCGCCCCCCCCCCCCCCTGCATTTCCCCACATTACATTAAAAAAATGTAAAGAGCAAAAAAAAAGAGCAACTGTTAATACAGTAACAACTAATTGCTCAATTTATCACATTCTAATATAAAGCTACAGATACGCTTATTTATTAACTTAATTTAAACAGAAAAACTTAATTACTTAATGCTGTAAAACAAACAGCAGTATGCGAAAGTAAATTAGTAACAAACTTACTTCATTTTTAACTTCAGTGAGATGGATGTGCCTGGTGTGGTGATATCAGCTTCTCAACATCGGGCTGAAAGTTACTTAGAAGGAGTCTCAGATCCCCACTTTCAGTACATGTAATCTGCAGTCTGTTTCTCTGCTTCGAAAGAAGTTGGACAACCGCGCTGAAACCACGCTCTACTAAATACGATGTTGGAAAGGCAATACAGAACATCTTAACCTTTCCCCACACTGCAGGGTAGCGTTCAGAGATTTCTTTCTGCAACCAAAAGTCTTGATATGATTTCTTGAACATTGGCTTAAGCTCAACGTCATATTGTCTCTCCACATGTAAGCCTACCTTGCCGTGGTTGGAGAGCTTGAGCGCCCCAATGATCACGGGAGCTATGCCGGCGGGAGTTTTACTCCTGGCAGGGTCACCCAAGCCGGACAGGTCCTGGGTGAGGGGCCAGACTAAATGGGCTGAGGAGTGGGTGGAACCCTATAGGTGTAGATGCAGAACCCACCGGCGAGTGGTACATGCTCTGGTCTGCACCAATCCACCCCCACTTCATGGGTTAAATGCTTTCTTGCCTCATTCTTCACTGTTTGTCGTCTATCACGCCCACGGCGACCGTTGCCTCAATTGGCTGTGTGTGGTGTACCCGGAAACGGGGCCTCCCAGCACTGAGGCACAGTTAAGTCCCCGATGTCACTTATCGGTGCAGAATTGAGAGAGATGGCTGAGCATCACAATCCCCCCTGTGTTGCAGCATGATGAGAACCCAGCATTGCACACTGAGCTTGGGGGGATCACTTGGGCACCAGACTTAATACTGGCTCTTGACTGGATGGCCGCATGCAGGAGATTTCTACAATGGAGGGTTGGCAGGTGGTGGGTATCTGGAAGTGGCTCTGTGCAGGACGTGAGGATTCCTTGGGAGAGCCCAAAACCAGAGCACAGCATTGTGCAAGCTCTGCATAGTTGGAGAGCCCCCTGGATGACGGGGAATGCACAGTGTGCTACCCCACCTATCCCCAACTGCTAACTTAGAACCAGAAGTGGGGTCCTCTGTATGCGTGCCAGGCCAGGATAAAAACGCCTGGGAAAGAGACTGGAGCTCAGAACTCCCTAACTCAAAGTTGCAGGATGGCAGAAAAGCCACGGGAAAGACAGGGCTATTTTGAAGATAACGCAACCATATTTTCACCATACGAGCTCGGACGCCGCCTCGGTAAACAAGGTCCGCGCAGAGCAGTGACACCCCCAGGCTGCTTGCGAATAGTCTACTACTGGGAACATAAACAGATTAGGGATGAGCCCACTCTCCCGTTGAGCAGGTGCTAAAGTCGTAGATACTGGGCCAGAAGGCGCACCGGAAACCACAGTATCATGCAACTCGCTTTTTTTTTTTCTATGGAGAGTACACCGTCAAATAAATCTCGTTCTGGTGCTCGCCCTGTGGAGCTCCACCAGGCAGGTGCAGTGCCGGGCTCTGAGCCTCGACAGAGCCCACCCTCAGCTACTGGAGGACCCTCTAGACCGTCTTGTGGAGTCAGCAGACGGCGGAGGAGAACTACTGACCAAAACAAAACAGAAAAAGAGAAACCCAGAGTGCCACTTGTCATAATGCACTGGAATGCAGAGGGAGTGAACAGCAAGCAGGCTGGATACAGCAAAAAGACAGAGCTGGAAAACATCTTGTATGAGAAGCAAGTCAGTGTTTGCTGTATCCAAGAGACTCACTTGAAAGCAGATCAAACCTTTAAAATAAGGGGATATCAATGCTTCAGATCCGACAGAAAAGATAGACGAAAAGGAGGAGTACTTACTCTTGTAAGGAATAACATTCCTGCACACGAAAGGAAAACCTTCATGGATGGAGCAGAATATCAGCTGCTGCAGATAAAGGTAGACAAGATGGAAATAGAACTCCTGAACTATTACTGTCCGAACAACAAACCTCTGAGTCTCAGCTCTATACAGGTACCAGCCACCAACTTTATAGCAGTTGGAGACTTTAATAGCCACTCCCAGAGCTGGGGCTATAACCATCTGGATCACAGAGGTGAAGAGGTTGAAACTTGGCAAGATGATCACTCCCTAATCCTAGTCAATAATGCCACAGATACTCCTACCTTCTACTCCAGAGGATGGCACACAACTTCAACACCAGATCTTGCCTTCTCCACACCAGATATAGCTGGATCTATTAGTAGAGAAGTAGGAGATCAACTAGGGGGAAGCGACCATCGCCCAATCTTTCTTACTGTCCAGAGTGCAACTCTCAGTACAGGCCCAGCCATTACAAGATGGAACTACAAAAAAAGCCAACTGGGGTTTATTCAGGCATCAGGTGAACACGCTGCTGTCTACCCTCAAGGTACAGAACCGAGATATTAATGAAGTGGTAAAAGACTTCAACAGATGCATACTACAAGCTGCAAAAGAAACCATTCCCAAAGGATGCCGGCGTAACTACATACCATACTGGTCCAGCACACTCCAAGAACGTCAGGAAGCTATGGACAAGGCTAGAAAGAACGCAGAGTCTCAGCCTTCACTTGAAACTCACAACAAATGGAAAAAAGGCTGTAGCAGAGTTTCAGAGAACAAAGCTAGAAGAAAAAAACGGAAAAGCTGGAGAACTAAAACGGCATCGCTGAACCTTGAGAAAGACGGCAGGAAACTTTGGAGATTAGTCAAGTCTCTAAATGAAGAGTGTTCCTCACCAAGGCAGACTATCACATTGGATGAAGGTGGCAAACTTTTCAGAGGAAAACAAGCTGCAGACTTGTTTGCTAGAAGATACAGTTCAGAAAGCAACTTACCCATTAACATAGACCATCAGAGAGAGATAAGAAAAGAAATACTGGCAACCATGGGACAGACAGATACTCCTGCCCCAATGAGGGAACCCATCACACTAGGAGAACTACAGAAGGCTATTTCCAAGCTTAAGTTTCAAAAGTCACCCGGCCCAGACAAAATCAGCAACGAAATGCTAGTAAATCTGAGCTCAGCAGCAAAGACAAAACTGCTTGAGATATTCAACCACAGCTGGTTGAAAGGAACGGTACCCCAAGTATGGAGAGAAGCCATCACAATACCCATACTAAAGAAAGGGAAATGTAAGACCGAGGCTGCAAGTTACCGGCCAATCAGTCTCACAAGCTGTGTTGGGAAGACTATGGAGCGAATAGTCAACCACAGATTGAAATGGTATTTAGAGTCTGAGCAGATCCTGGTGCCGGAACAAGCTGGATTTAGAGAATGCTACAGTATAGAAGACCAAGTTACTTACTTGTCTCAAGCAATAGAAGATGCCTTTCAGGAGAAGAAAAAGGTCCTAACGATCTGGGTCGACTTCAAGCAGGCCTTTGACAGGGTGTGGAAAGATGGCCTCATTGCAAAACTTGGGAGAGGTGGAATCCAAGGCAACATGATGAAATGGATCCAGTCATACTTGCATAACAGGAGAACTAGAGTCACTCTTGACGGTCTGCAGAGCAGAAAAGTGTTGCTCCATCAGGGGGTACCTCAAGGAGGAGTAATTTCCCCTACACTCTTCCTTGTTTACATCAATGACCTGGTGAAAGATCTCCCTGCAGGAGTGAAAGCTGCCTTATATGCAGATGACCTAGTACTCTGGTGCGCTGATGAAAATGTCACCACAGCAAATTATAGAATGCAGCGGGCAGCAGACATGCTAGTGTCATGGGCAGAGAAATGGCTTATCACAATAAACACAGACAAAACCTCCACAACACTGTTCTCCCTCGCCCCCAAGGACAAATCAGCTAACATACACCTAGGGACAACCGTTATCAAGGAAGAAAGCTACCCCACCTATCTTGGGGTGACATTTGACCAAAGGCTTACATGGAATAAGCATATTGAAAATGCAGAAGGAAAGGCCCGAAGACGACTAGGCATACTCAGAAAATTGGCAGGTACCAACTGGGGAGCAAATGAACGAAATCTAAAGAAGATTTATAGTGGAGTAAAAAGACCACACTTAGAGTTTAGCTCAGCAGCATGGTCATCAGCTGCTAACTCACATCTGCAGTCCTTGGACAAGGTGCAAAATCAAGCTCTCAGGCTCATTACAGGAGCCATGAAAACTACACCAATAACAGAGATGCAGAAGGTTGCTGGATTACAGACATTGTCCCATAGAAGAGACACAAAGACCATGATCCAGATGGAAAAGTACAACAGTATGCCAACGCACCCAATGAAGGCAAGACTAGATGATCTGGCATTGGGACGTCTAAAGCGTAGCAGCTTTGTGCATCGGGGAAAAAGACTTATAAGACAGCATCAAGAAGACCTATCTATGAAGACAACACCACTGAAGCCCACCCTATACCCTGTACCATGGGAGCAGGCCAGCAGTGCCCTCCAAATTAATACGTCGGTCAGTGGTCTCACAAGTGGATGTGAGTATAATGATCTGCAAAAACGAACTGCTACATTGAGTATGATCCAAGAAAGCTATCCCGATCAATCATGGATACATGCCTATACAGATGGATCAGCAACTAATGCTGTTAGGAATGGAGGTGCCGGTATCTTTATCTCATATCCTGACAACCACTATGAGACTAGGCACATTCCACTGGTAAATTCTGTTCCAACTATACAGCTGAGGTTCAAGCTCTAGAGCAAGCTGCAAATATGATTTATAACACCAACTCTGACTGCCACCAGGTAGTCATCCTCACAGATGCACTGTCTGTCCTGCAAGCTCTCAAGGGTGGTAAACTCCCGCATCTGAGAAATGAACTAAACAAGGTAGCTGCCAAAAAGAGAACCATACTTCAGTGGGTACCATCTCATTGTGGTGTACCCGGAAATGAAAAGGCAGATAAACTTGCAAAAAAGGGAGGAGAATGTGAACAAGAAGATAATGAAGTCACATACTTTGAGAAAAAGAGAGCTATCCAGACTATAAGAAGAGAACAGAACCAACCCAAAGACGACTATCACACTCTCGACCGGCAGGGACAGATAACTATTTTTCGACTCAGGACAGGGCATAACAAACTGAATAAACACATGCACAAGTTACGATTGTCTGCTTCACCACTGTGCACATGTAGATTAAACGAACAAACTGCTGAGCATGTTCTACAGGACTGTCCTCTGTATGACCAGTTAAGAAAGATATACTGGCCCAATGACTCAACACTAAATTCAAAGCTATATGGAGTTAAAGAGGAACTTCAAACAACAGTCGAATTCATCATGAGAACTCGTCTGACGGTGTAATCATCAAAGATGCGATCGCAAGAAGAAGAAGAAGAAGTCATATTGTAGCGATATCAGTTCATCTTCCACCCTTCCTAGTTCCTCACTGCACGCATCCAGGAATGGATTTATTATCCAGTCTGGAATCGTGATCAAAAGAAGAGCCTGAAACCTCTGAGACATGTCTTTATGCTAGCATATCTAGATGTGCAAAATATAGTTGAAGATTATCCTCTGGTATTTTGTCTTTCTCTTCCAACTCTTAAGAGGCTGGGAAATTGGATTAACTCGCGACGGCCAATATTACGTTTGAATAGCGTTAATTTGGCCAGAAACGTGGAGACTACAGATTTGACTTTTATAAGATTAATATCATTTCCTTGCAGTTGTAGATTTATTTCGTTAAACTTTGTGAATAAATCTGACAAATATGCAATGTCATGCCTGATATTCGTTAGTTCTGTACTGAGCGAAGCATGCAAGTCTTTGAAGAATTCTACCACAGTTTCAAAAAGAGCATAAAAGCGTCTCAGACAATTTCCTTTTGAGAGCCACCTAACTTCTGTGTGCGTCAGCAAACGTTCAAACTGTTCATCATTCTCAGTACAAAGCTTTCGAAATAGTCGAGAATTGAGAGCATGGGACTTAATTTGGTTAATCGCTGTGATACCATTATTTAATGATTTGTGAAGCCGATCACTTAGATTTTTTGCGACAAGATGTTGTCTGTGAATTACAATGTATTGTAAATATACCAGGTACAGCTTCTTTTAAGAAAGCGAAAAACCCGCGGTAACAACCTATCATTGATGGTGCCCCATCTGTTGCACAAGCAAGAATGTTAGTAAGCGGAATGTCCTTCTCTTTGAAAAATTTCTCTACTACACGAAATATTGACTCTCCTTTTGTATCAGTTACTTGTTGCTTAGCAAATAACAACTCTTGAACCAAGCTTTCATCTTTTACGAAGCGAACATAGGCAAGAAGCAAAGATTCGTTGCTAGGCAAAGTTGACTCATCCAACTGCAATGCAAATTCTGTTGTCCTAAGTATCTTGCACAATGTATTTTCAACATTCTCAGCCATTTAATCTATTCTTCTTTGATCAGAGGTATTGCTGAGCGGAATTGCTTTAATTATTTGTTCAGGTGACTTATGCATAACTGTACTCACAAACTCCCTTATACGAGTAGCTGGCAAAATCAAATTTTCTGCGATTGTATGAGACTTTCCAGATTTAGCTATCAGCAATGAAATTTTGTATGAAGCTCGCAAACCATCACAGCTTTGTTGTGAAGTGTTGACAAACATGTCACGGACTGTTTTACGTTTCTGAAAGTTTTCACGAAGTGACTGAAAATATGTCAAACTTTTATCTGTTTTATCTGGGTGAATTTTTTTCAAATGTTCAAGTAGTCTGGATGGTTTCATCGCCTCATTTGAAAAGGCCCTCTCACATAATAGACACATTGGCAGTTGTTGGTTATTTAGTGCTGGAATAAATCCATATTTCAGATATTCCACGCTGTATTGTCTGCACTTCTTTTTGGTTTGTTCTGCTTTTGCCATATTTGTTCTGAATTCTGGAACAAAGAATTGATTTTACAATTTTGCAGATAGAAAAATGTTCGTCGAGTAAACAACAAAAGCTGATTTAAAAGTGGCTTTACAAAAATGTTGACACAGATGTTCTTACCAGTTTACTCTTCTATTTTATAAAGTTTCTTAACCACAGCCATAAATAAATTTAAAAAATACAATAATCAGAAAAAAAAAACACAATTAGCAACAGCCACACCAACACTGAAGTAACCCAATAATCATTTCATAAAGTATAATAATAGTTATTTAATATGAACAACATATAAAATAACGCACTATATTGATAGGTCTTCAGATTTAAAAATTGAGAGACAGTAGCCTAACTACAAAGCGTGGAGATCCCGGTAACAAATTAAAAGGATGTAATATAATGGATTGAACAGAAATATTCAATATACGGCAAATCTGTATCAAAATTTATCTGCTTAATTAATAATTAATGTTAGTAAAACTGATGCTAGCTCTGTGCAAAGAAACAAAAAATATAAGTAAGAAAACTTACCTTATCGACAGAATGAAATTGTTTGATACCCGGTACACGCTTATTTGAAACCAATGTTCACAAGAAAAGCTGAGAAAGTTTGTTGGTTTTGCTCATAGCCAGCGCAAAGTTGAAATAGACGGGAAACGTATATCGCGCCAGTCGATTTACGAAAGTCTGAATGTAAGGTAGGAAAGCCGGTTCAAAGACTGATTTATAATACCAAGTACCGTTAAAAACTTTCTCCCTTGAACCTTTTCTCTTATTTATTACCAATCTGCGAATATCTAGTTACCACTAGCCCCCGCAAATACCGAGACAATAAATACCGCAACAAAGCAAAGTTGGTACTTTCTGAATCACCGGCAGGTATCTAATTTCGTCCATGCCATCGGCACGGATCATTTCTCTTCCTTCAGGAGTGAACGAATGGACAATCGGTGTTTGGTTAACTCCCTTTCCTAGCAGTTCCCGATTACCGTTTATGGTCAGCGATGGTTACCTGAGCTCAGAACGACACACATAGATGAAACTATGTCATGCTTAATGATCCTAGTAATACAACCATCCACATCGTCCCCGCTTCACTGATGCTGTCTCTCAAATCCACAATTCCTTTCTCCCCCGCACGTATTGAATTTAGCTTGTCAAATCCTGAACCCCCCCCCCCCCCCCCTTACTACTAAACGCCCACTGTTTACTACTGAACGCCCCCCTCTGGCCCATTTTTTCCGTATCGCCCCCTTGGACCCTTCCAAAGCCCCCAGGGGGGCGGTACCGCCCACTTTGGGAACCACTGGTATAGACGATTAAGGATAGACAAATATTAAACATATTTTTTTCATTAAAATGTTTGCTATTAATAATATTCGTTAAGAAAATTGTTAATATGGGATAATAGTATTATCACCATATTAACAATTTTCTTAACGAAAGTTTGCAACCAGTGAAACAATCGCATCAGCTTTTCTGAAAAATACGGAAACCACTATTGAATATTACAAGGCAGTCCTATTATATAATACACACGGTAAGAGTGGTAGAGGAAGACTAAACAACACATGGAGAAGAGAACTGGAGACATAAATGAAAAGTATAAAGAAGACAACGAAGGACCTTGAACAGAGGCACAGGCAGGTGGACTCGACGTGAATTTTTTGAAGGCCTATGCTTCTCGGGGAGCTGAAAGTTAATGTATGAATGAATGAAACACCATAATAACAAATGTAAGGATTCCATTACATTTTCATTGAATATATAGAGAATAGATTGGATGATAGCGTAGGCCTACATATTTTTCTTAATTTTAATCGAATACCAAGAAAAGTATAGATACGTTTCATTATTTGCTCCTATTTTTACATTTACCCCGCTGCCGAGAAACGGGAAAAATGGCGTCAAGTCAGGACTTGAAAGAAGGTATTAATTTATAGTTTGCATCACAAACACTATTGTCTTGACAAGTATATTGACTTGTCACATTACACATGCTTACCGAGGCACAATAGACGATGATAATTCCTGACTTATCTTTTATATTTTCCATTGTAATTGTAGAGATATAAGAGGTCAAGTAAGACACCATTTCGAAAATTTCACATTTGAATTTCAGTTCCAACGACTGAATTAAAGTTGTCATCTACACAGTACCGAGTAGATCATTTATCAATAATCCCCTAAGCTTTCATGTTGTTGGACTGTTTATAATAGATTATAATAATATTCAAAAGGATGGAAACAGGGTTAAGGTTAAAAGGCAGGCATTAGGAAATATCTTTCTGTTTCGGCATCCCAAGTGTCGTCTGCCGATATTTTTGCTCATGCATTCTTCACCCTTGAGTGCTATGTAAAACATTTGTACGTGTGGTATTATTATGTTATCGATAATTCTCCAAGTTTTCTTAGGAAAATAGCATACACACCCTTAACTAAAGATCCAGAAACTCGGTAGTAACTGATAAGTCGTATGTTACTTTTTAGAACATACAGCATAATTGTTTGTTGAACATTTTTATTTGTATAGCAAATCTTTTTTCTGTATTTGTATAGTAAGAATAAGTGTAATCGTTAACAGTGTAATATGAGTGGTAACTACAGATGAAAAAGAGCAAGCATGCACAGAACAGACCTCGGCAAAGCTGACCTGGTTGTCATAATGCTATATCAGAAGTTGTAATTGTAGATGAAAAAGTAATCATATTACTGTATTGCACGTTGTCATTGTGGACGAAAAAGAGCATTAGCCATGTATCATGTATCAATACCCCTTTGGGCAAAATTTGAAGTATATCCCTCACAACTGCCTTTCATCCTAGTGATTTTCATCTTTTGGTACTGTCAGTTGTGGAGTTCCATAACTATCAGTGGGGAAAATGTAAAAGTGCAATGGTGATTTCACCTTGCATTCTGTCAGATTTACTCCACCAACCTCTAACAGGAGGCAAGTCAGTAAGAGGTTTGAAATCAAAGTTTTCCTTCTTCTGAATGAATTGCCAGGCAAGACTGGCTGTGTCTTATGTACCCACATTTTTAAGTCTGAACTTTTTAAGTGAACTTTCTCCTTCATTGAGGAATTAATATAGTGCTCATTACTTGGTATTTTATATAGGTTGTTGGATTTCATGTCTTCCTGTCGTAAATATTTTTGTGTTTAATCTGGATCATTGTTTCCATCATACTTGATGAATTTAAAAGCTCATATCCACATGAGATCATACCAGAGTGATAGTAAAGGGTAAAGAAACCCGTTACACGCCCATTGAGGCATATTGGGAATATGGTGTTAGGTCCATATTATCTTTACTGTCGGCACACTAGGGGTGATGTGGTCGGCATCACGCCGGCCACCTTAACCTTTCCAGAGTTGCTCTGGTACCCATTTGGGGCTGGGTCGACCCAGGAGCCGTTTGTGGCCTAAAAAACTCCCACCTCATCTGGGGATCGAACCATAGACCACTGCGCTAGGAAGCCAGTGCACTTACCACTATGCGGCTCCTAGAGTGATAGTGGTAATAAGGAAATCTAATGGTATATTCTCTTTATATCTTGTATTTGTATGAGAAATTTGTGATATTACGTGCTAAAGTTCATCTCAGATATCAAGTCAGTCCTAATGTATAGCTGTGAAACATGGAGAAAAAGAAAACAACCAGAAAGCAACGGAATTTCATAAATGGGTGCTTGCATAGAATAGAAGGATTGAAATGGGGCAGCAAGAACCAGACAAGTGCCAGTGGAAGAAGAGAAGAGAAGAATGTGCTGGCGATGGGTAGGTCACTCATTGAGAAAAATTGTTGAGGAAGTCCTTGTTCTGGAATCTCCAGGGTAAGAGAGGCAGAGGTAGACAAAAAAAATACAGAATAGGAAACTGGAGACAGAAATGAAAATGATGAGGATGGCATGGAAAACTGATGACTATATGAGGACTTGGCGTGTGTTTAGTGAAGACGTGAGCTGATGACACGCTATATGAGGACTTGGCGTGTGTTTAGTGAAGACCTGTGTTGATGACATGCTATACGAGGACTTGGCGTATGTTTAGTGAAGACCTGAGCTGATGACACTCTATATGAGGACTTGGCGTGTGTTTAGTGAAGACCTGAAATGATGACACACTATATGAGGACTTGGCGTGTGTTTAGTGAAGACCTGTACTGCTTGGGGAGCTAAATGGTATATATTGATTGATTTGGTAAAGTTACATAGAATACTTTCATTGGCGCATTGAACATGTTTCAATAGAGCACTCAGGTTTATGATTGTTTAATGTTATTGTTTTCAGTTTTGAAGGACAGTCTGGAAAACCGGGGTAGCTTAGCTGAAATCAAAGCCAGACTAAGAGCAGAAGTCTTTGCAGCTCTAGATGATCCATCAGAGTTAAAGCCAGCAATAAGCAATGATAATCTTCTTATCTTTGAATTAATACGTGAATTCTTGGATTACAACCACTGCAAATAT
Organism: Oreohelix idahoensis; assembly: GCA_024509875.1. Classification (NCBI taxonomy): domain Eukaryota; kingdom Metazoa; phylum Mollusca; class Gastropoda; order Stylommatophora; family Oreohelicidae; genus Oreohelix; species Oreohelix idahoensis. The sequence continues at coordinate 1,135,311 of JAMPIV010003908.1, read as the reverse complement.
TCAACTTCAGTGCTAGTTTCAGGTATTCCTGTGAGTATATGTCTCTGTGTTCAGCAGTTTCAGAAACAATGGGGTTTTGTAATTGGAACCTGACCCACGTAGTTCCTGTGAGTCTCTAAGGAGACAAAAAATAGGACTACTGTTCCTTAAAGGCATGTCATAAGAGGCATCTAATCTAAGGTGGTGCATGGGATGGCAACCTTACTTACTTACTTAGTCGTTCCCCTTGTACCATGAGGTGTAGAAGTTTGGAAGAGAGAGCGCCAGACTATCCTATCGGCTGTCTTCCTCCTGGTCTGGTTCCATTCTAGTCCTCAGTCTAATGTCTAATGCTGTCCTCCCAGTGGACTCTGGGTCGTCCTGGGGGTCTTGATCCCTGGCTCTTAGTTTCCCATGCTTGTCGTGGTAGCCGATCTGCTCCCATTCTGCAGACATGGAATGGCAACCTTATCATGTAAACAAATTGCAGCAGAAACTACATCTACAAGAGCACCTAAATGCTTGAATGCAAGCCTCCTGCTATGGAACCAGCTGCATTGTTGGCCATATAAGGAGTGAAAAAGGAAAAGAAGATGAAGAAGAACTGGAACCTGCTTTTAATGTATTTAGCATATTATTAAGAGTGTCCAGTTGACAGAGTGGTTAGAGCTCCAGTCTCTTGTGGCAAAGGTGCTGGGTTCGATTCACGGTATCGACACTCTTCAGTTTACCCAGCTGTAAATGGGTACCTAACTTTGCACTTGAGTTAGAGAAGGAAAAGGCGGCAAGGAAGGGAACTGGTCACCCTATCTCTTGATGCTGGACCTAGTATAGTGAAGTCTCTAACACTTCACTTCCCTGCGGCGGTAGCTACTATGGGACTACCTTCTTTTTTTTTAAGATTATTAATAAAAAGGATAATGGAGGATATTGTGACGTGAACTATGCTGACGTAATATGTCTGAAGGTCTTTAAATACATTTTTTACAGATTTAGAGTTAAGCACAGAAGTTATGGTTTGTTGTTATTTTTTTATTCCAGCAGTAATGTGCATTGTGATCACATGTTTAGAAATGTACTTTAACATTTTATTTTATTTTCATGGATTTTTAAATTAATTAATTAGTTGTTTATTATACTTGCCATTTTTTCACTACAGAAATTGGTCTTCCAAAAGTACCTCTGGACCGTGAGTTTTTAAGGCATGAGCTCAACATTGTGGAGGACGCACCTTCTAGATCTGTGTGAGTTGGTTTGATGACATTCATCTTGATGACATTACTTCTATATCCTGTCACCTTATCTTTTCATACTTCTCATGGACGAAGTTATCAAGGCATGTAAGGCGAGAACAAGAAAGTATTCAGTGGGGTACTGGAAGATGAGACAGGTATGTATTTCAGAGCTGGCATTTGCTAATGATGTTGCCCTGATTGCTAAATCAGAGGCACATCTCCAATCCAACCTGCAAGTCTGGAAGGAAGAGCTGGAGAAGAGAGGGATGGTCATAAGCAGCTCTAAAACAAAATCCATGGTGATATCACGAGAAGAAAGAACACATCAGATTAAGCTGGGAGAACAGGTCCTGGAGCAGGTTGACCACTTTAAATATCTCAGAGCTATTATAGACCGAAAGGGAGGCATCAAAGAAGAGTTGGCCACTTGAAAAGCAGCAGCTGGGAGACTTTTTCAGGCCATAAATCGAGGATTCCTCAGCAAGAGAGAGGTTGGTAAGAAAATGAAGATGGCTGTATACCGCTCCACCTATGTCCCAGTCTTGACATATGGATGCGAGTCATGAGTGTGACCATGGTTGAAGTAACAACTTAGTGACTATTGACTAAGTATGACCATGGGTGAAGTAACAACTAAGTGACTATTGACTAAGTGTGATCATGATTGAAGTAACAACTTAGTGACTATTGACTAAGTGTGACCATGGTTGAAGTAACAACTTAGTGACTATTGACTAGGTGTGACCAAGATTGAAGTGACAACTTAGTGGCTATTGACTTAAGTGTGACCATGGCTGAAGTGACTACGTGTGACCATGGTTGAAGTAACAACTTAGTGGCTATTGACTAAGTGTGGCCATGGTTGAAGTAACAACTTAGTAACTAAGCATGACCATGTTTGAAGTAACAACTTAGTGACTACATGTGACCATGGTTGAAGTAACAACGTAGTGGCTATTGACTAAGTGTGACCATGGTTGAAGTAACAACATAGTGACTAAGTGTGACCATGGTTGAAGTTAACAACTTAGTGGCTATTGACTAGGTGTGACCACGGTTGAAATAACAACTTGGTGACTATTGACTAAGTGTGACCATGGTTGAAGTAACAACTTAGTGACTATTGACTAAGTGTGACCATGGTTGAAGTAACAACTTAGTGACTATTGACTAAGTGTGACCATGGTTGAAGTAACAACTTAGTGACTATTGACTAAGTGTGACCATGGTTGAAGTAAAAACTTAGTGGCTATTGACTAAGTATGACCATGGGTGAAGTAACAACTTAGTGACTATTGACTAAGTGTGACCACTAAGTCATTCATTCAGTACCCTTCAGCTCCCCAAGGAGACACATAGGCCTACAGCTAATTCATGCTTTGCTCTTGTCCTGTGTCATCTGCATAAGGTTTTTCCATGTCTACTCTTCCCTTTCATTTCTGCCTCCATTTATCTTCTCCATATTTCTGGGGGGGGAAGGGGGGGAATTCCAGCATAAGAACTGCCTTGTAATGCTATCAGAAGGTTTCCAACTGCATCTGATTCTCCTTACAGGAAGCCTGCACCAAGCATTCACATGCTTCTATAGCAATATTGTACACTTACACCAGTTAATTTAAAGTTTTAATTTTGTATGTTAAAAAATAAATCTTAATCATACTTATTCTATTAAATTTAAATTCTTCTTCTTCATCGTTCGCCTTCAGACTTCCACATTTATGACTCTAATAAAGGCAGCAGTCAACTCAAGGTTCCCGACATCTCCAAACAGTTTTTCGTTGACAGAAGTGGGTTGTTGCCATATGCTACCCCGTTCATTACTGTAGGTTGGGCAGTACTGCAGCAGGTGTTCGACTGTCATCGGGCTGGTACCGCAGGTGCAGAGATCTGTTGCACCAATTTTGTATTTGTGGTACAGATGGTATCTCAATCTGTTGTGCCCAGTGCGCAGTCGAAAAATGATGACCTGTTCTTTTCTGGATAGTTGATGATATGCGTCATTTTTCAAATGTCCCGGGTGCTCTCTTTCCCATTTGGACTTGAATGTAGCCTTTATAGTGGTCTTTGCCGTTGCGTAAGTTGTCTCTATATCATTTTGCTGTAAGGCACCTCCTTCTTTAGCAAGTCTATCTGCCTCTTCATTTCCTGGTATGTTGCAATGGGCTGGTATCCACTGGATAGTGCACTTCTTGAAGCATTCGGCCAGTCTTTCAAGGGAGATTATCAGATCTTTCAATCCTTTAGTTTGGTGGCTCTTCAGCGCTGATATTATTGAGAGGGCATCTGAAAAGATTACTATCTGTTTTTCTGCCTGTGCTTTGCATTCAATAAGAGTTTCAGCTGCCTGTTTCAGGGCTTCTGCTTCAGCACAGAAGTTGTTGCAGTATTTTCCAGTGGCAATTGCCATAGAGTGAATTCTATTCTTTAATTTTATGAGGATGCCGGCACCCCCATTTTCAACTGCATTTGTTGCCGAACCATCAGTATATGCATGTGTCCAAAGCTTCGCTGGAAATCTTTGGTCAATATACTTGGTTGCTATACACTTTCTTTGTGTTTCTGTCTGTGTTCCCTTACCTTCAATGCCTGGAATATCAGATTTTAACTCAGGAAAGCATCTTATTTTCCACAGTGGGATAGTTGAGCTTGTTGGGATTTTCTTTGCAACTGAGCTAGCTAGTATGGTATTATTGTTAATTTTTTCTTTTGCTTGGGCGACAAAGTTAGTTCGCTTGAGCCTGCCTCTTCCTAGCCTATTCATTCTTTGGTACATGGGGTGTCCTTCGAGCCTCTTAAAATTTTCAGCTTGTTTTAAGACTCTGCTGTCACGTCTATCCTCCATTGACTGTAGCCCTGTGATGTTTTCCATATGGTTGATTTGTGTAGACTTTAGGGCCCCTGTTATAATACGTGCTGCTTGGTTTTGGAGTCTGTTTACTCTGTCAAAATTTGACTTTGCTGCCGTCGACCAAGCTGTGATGCCATATTCCATAGCAGGTCTGACTCTGCCTGTGTACAGCTTTTTGAGGATATTCTCATCAGCACCCCATGTGGTACCTGCTAACTTTTTCATGATGGCCATGCGAAGTTTTGCCCTTAGCTGTATTTTGTTAATCTGTGATTTCCATGTCATTCGGCGGTCTAGTGTGATTCCTAAGTATGTTGGTGTTTCATCTCCTCGTACTGCCTGTCCATTTAATTGCAGCTTTGCTTGCTGTGGTTTATTTGACAAGGTAAAAATAGTGTGTGTAGTTTTTTGTTCATTTATTTTGAGCAACCACTTTTTGGACCAACTTTCAAGGGCTAGCAGTGAGAAGACTGTGTTTGTGCACCAGCACACAGGGCATGTTGATTTCTATTTAATATCATATTTGAGATTCTTATTTATCTAATTATTCATTGTCATAAATCTTTTGAGGCCGTCATTTATTTATATTTGACTTTTCTTTATTTAAATTTCCCATAATTTATTTCTCCAGAAGTAGATGCTGATTTCAATATGTTATTATTATAAAAGGGCCAACAAACTTATCTGACAGGTAACTCCTTCTGATTATCAGATTGCCTCCTGTAGTAACGCTGTCCATAGTTTCCTGTCATATTCCTACAATACTTTTATTATCAGTCATACAGTAATTTTTGTTCTTTTTCTTATTTTACAGCCTTGACAAAGTGTAGAAATGACTTGTAGATTGGGTGTAACAAGACAGCAGACAGATAGATAATGATAAAAAATATAGTGAAATGTACCAGTATAGCTTTGTGAATATTAAAAAAAAAAACCTTGCTTGCTTACTTTTATTGTGCACAATAAAAAAAGAAAAGAAATCTGACCTGTTCTAAAGACTATTTCAACTAATGACATTTTATTTACACTGTTATGTCAGTCATAATGTATGTTCATGTTTCATGTCATTATTACTCTATACAGGCCTTTGTTGTATAGCCTCGTATCAAGTTACAGAGACAGCAGGGCTCACAGAGCACAAGATTTTACACATTCACTGGCCAACTTGCAAACAACTACAAATGAAATGAAAAATGGTTAGTGTTCTTGTAGTACTGCTACATAACTTAGTACAAGAAATTGGCTGTGCATGTGTAGACAGTTCAGATGTCATGTAGACATTTAAGATGTAGCATTGAGGGATCTCAAAAAATGTTCTCTATTTTGTCTTGATGGTACATAGTGTTTCCTGTCCAGCTTTAGATGTTTCCTTCCCACTTATATTTGTGGCAAATTCTTGCCCCTTTGTCTGCAGTCTCATCTCTGTTGTGGCTTCCAGTAAACTGTTTCAGTCAGATGTTGATCACTTTCTTTTCATATCAAGTTTTACAATGACTTCATTATGTTCCATGAGACACACCACGTTTTTCAATGTATTTGTATCTCAAGTGTTCCAATTCTTTCATCTAATTGCTTGTCTCTACATGTGCTTCTATGTAAAAGGTAAAAAGGTAAGGTAAAGGATCCCGTTTAATGCCCATTTGGGAATATGGTGTTAGGCCCATATTTTCTTGACCATACGGCACACAAGGAGTGATGTAATCAGCTTCATGCCAGCTGCTTCTAATCTTCCCAGAGTTGCCCTGTTATCCCGCCTCAACTGGGGATCAAACCATGAACCACTGAGCTCGGAAGCTAGTGGCTTCTATGTGTAGAAAAGAAAAAAATCACGAGACAGAAAACCACAGTATTTGAATTTTAAAAATTTTATTGCTTTGTTACATTGGAGATATTCTGCTGATAGCATATCCTTTCTCAGAGGTTTTTGGATTCCTGGATGTTTATCTCTGGGTGAGGTACCTCAAGTGGAAGTCTTTCAGAGTGTTCTCCATGAATTTGTCTAATTACACATATTGTTCTCTCATCATGAGAACTCGTCTGATGGTGTAAACATCAAAGATGCGATCGCAAGAAGAAGAAGAAAAAAAAAAAGAAGTTCTCTCATCATTTCACCACATCTGTCTGTCTCATAAAATGGGTGATCAGTCACAGGCTTTACTCGTTATCATACACTTTCTCCCTCAAGGGGATTGATGGAGGCTGTGCTGTCATTTTGCTTCTCTTGTGGAACCAGTTTCTTTGTTTGTTTCTAAAATGAACACATTATCTGTTTCTCCAATTTTGAATTTATTGAATAGATGTTATTTAAATTGGCTATGAAAAGTTTGCACAGTTTTGGTAATTATTACTTAGTTTCTTCTTAAGGATTTCTTCTCTCCGTCGTTCGCTATCAAATAACCACATCTATCTCTCTTATAAAGCTGGCAGTCCATCTCAGGCTTCTCTCATCAACCATACATTTGCTCGGTCAACTGGGGTTGGAGAAGGCCATGCTGTCACCCCATTCCTTCTGTGGCGCTGACAGTTTCAGAGGACATGTTCTACTGTTTGTCTTCCCCACATGGGCACATATGTCTGTCCAATTTTCAGTTTGTTGAACAGATGGTGTCAAGGATTAGTATGCTTCTATTTTATTGGCATGTAAATGTTTCCTTTGCTTGCCACGTTTCCTTGAAGCAATTTTGATATTCGCTTTTATTTAATCATGTGTTATTTGTTGAGACACTAGGGAAAAACCATCATGTGCATGTCGTAGAACACTTCTCAAAAGGAAATTCCATGTATATGTTTCATCAATAAATCAACTGAAGGTAATTGAATTGTGTCCCTGTAGTTCCCCTGATGTATCCCTGAGGACACAAAGAAAGAGTAGGGATACTGCTGACTCAGGCATCATATAAGGTGACCAGTGTGAAATTGTTCTTGTGGCTGGCAATCATATCATGTGAAATAATGGGTGCGGGGCTACTGCATTAATGGCCTTTAAGCTCCATAAGGAGTTTTTAAAAAAAAAGGGGGCGGGGGGGGGGCCGGGGGGGGGGGGGCGTGGGGGGGGGGGGATGGGGGGGGGGGGGGGGGGGGGGGGGGGGGGGGGGGCGGGGAGGGGGGGGGGGGGGGGGGGGGGGGGTGGGGGGGGGGGGGGTGGGGGTGGGGGTGGGGGGGGGCGTGGGGGGGGGAGGGGGGGGGGGGGGGGGGTGGGGGTGGGGGGGGGGGGGGGGGGGGGGGGGGGGGGGGGAGGGGGGGGGGGGGGGGGGGGGGGGGGGGGGGGGGGGGGGGGGGGGGGGGGGGGGGGTCATTCATGACAAAATAAAAGAGAAAACAAGTATCTGAAGTACTTGTTCTTTTTGCTCCTTATGAAGCATGGAACCACCGCTGCATCTCGTCCCTTTATAGGAATAACATGAAATGTTGAAATATTACCTTTCCATTGAGTTTTTTAAAACATGTTTACAAACAGGCATGTGAAGTGAGCCTAAACATCAGTTCACAAATAATTGGTTTTTTTTTTTGCTTCTGTTCCAGATGAGAATTACGAGTTGGCACCTATGATAGTCAAAGGAGGACGGCTGTAACTTGTTGAGCTTTCTAGATGTTAGTGATATTTACAGTTAGTTATCTCTTACAATAAAAGTGAATATTTAACCACAGGGTGATTATGATGCAAGACCATAAAACTCAGCTGTTTATTATTAATGTTTTGCTGTGAGCTTGTTGTCACAATCTGAAACTAATTAATGAAAAGAACCAAATAACAGTGGATTGGGGGATGCAAATGGATGGGGAGGTTTATTTTGACACTTGCTAAAGAAACTGCTGACTAGAATCACAAGGCAACCCAGGCTCTAATCCTCATTAAAGAAGAGGAGGAGGGAAAAAACATGACGATGTGACTTAAGGCGGTAATCACATGGAAGATACAGAAAATACAGTGAAGTGAACTGCCTCAGACAAGATGGCTTTGAGGGCAACCTGGTTGAAGAACTCTGCACCTTAGGGAAGCTGAAAGACAAAAGAAAAAGAACAGTGTGTTGTATATTAATAATAATAAATTCTTTAAGCACCAAACACGGCGCATAAGGCAGAAACCAGTGCTCTCCAGGTTGTACGTTGTGACGCCACTCCTCTTAGCTCTTGCACATTGTTTAATCCCAACGTTCTTCCTTCTCTTATTATTGTTCTTCTGAGTGTTTCTTTTGGTCTTCCTGTTTTCCTCTTACCCTCAGGAACCCAAGTGAGTGCCTGCAATGGTATTCTGTTGTTTTGCATTCGTAGGACATGACTGATATATGACCATCGTCTTTTCCTTATATAGTTGGAGACATATTTCTGCCTAGAGTCTTCTCTTATTTGTCGATTAGTCTTGAATTCTTTCCAACTGATGTTCATGAGTTTTCTAAGACATTTGTTCTCGAATGTATTCATCTTGTTCTCCAATGATTTTGTTATTTTCCAACTCTCACAGCCGTATGTTAACACTGAAATAACATTTGAATTAAACGATGGGACCCAAAGATGCAGCAATAGTGAATGCAGTCAGCGACCCATAGCTTGACTGCTTGCATCAGGATCAGCGAACCAGAGCTGGTCAAGATCGTACTCCACCTCCACGTGGTGGTCCTGGAAACAGTCTGCAGCAGTGCAGCCTGGCTGAGTGAGTACGGATCAAAATGGGAAGGCAAACCCGGTCCCTAAAAAATGCTGTGCTGAAGTCGGATGTGTCGACCGAAAGGTGCAGATATCACAGCTACGGCGTAAACAGACACAACGCAACCACCGTCCTTTTTCAGGGCGAACGAGGAAGAAGAAGAAGAAGAAGAATTAAACAGACGAAGCTTGGTATGTATATTCAGTGATCATAATTTCCAAATGTTAGATAATCTATTGAAGGCGCTAGCTGCCAAAGCAATTCTAGTATGAATTTCTTTTGTTGTGTCACCATCCTGAGTCATTTTACTGCCTAAATAATTGAAACTTTCAACTTTCTGTAGTTTTTCCCCGTTCAGGATATTAAAGGTCTCGTTAGAAAAGTTCATAACTTTAGTTTTAGAGGCATTTATTTGGAGACCTATTTTAACCGAAAGATGACACAAATTATTTACTGCTTCTTGGGATTGTCTGGGTGTTGTATATTATCTAATGATTATTACAATGTGTACTGTTCTAACTGATAAAAGTGATATGAAACAGTTATTTTTCAAGCTTTACCAGTAACTCATTTATCACTTAGAAGTACATTCTTTTTATTTTCTTCAGTTGTGAATGAAACAGTGCGTTGAACGGTTATGCATTCGTGAAATCCGAGAGTGCAAAGTTCTGAGAGAAGGGGCATATTTATTTTCTCTTCCTGCACGAATTTCATTTCTAAACATAACCAAAAGTGATATTGTCTGGCATTTCATTGTTTTCTGTCTAAACATAACCAAAAGTGGTATTGTCTGTCATTTCATTGTTTTCTGTCTAAACATAACCAAAAGTGGTATTGTCTGTCACTTTATGTTTTCTGTCTAAATGTAACCAAAAGTGGTATTGTCTGTCACTTCATTGTTTTCTGTCTAAACATAACCAAAAGTGGCATTTTCTGTCTAAACATAACCAAAGTGATATTGTCTGTCATTTCATTGTTTTGCCATTATTTTGCTTGGTTAGTGGCCCATCAGTTCACTGCTGCTCTTGATCATTATCAACATATTTTGTGAAATCACTGAAGCATTAAACATGATTTATTCTGTTACATCGACATGTTCATTATCTTTCATACAAGTTATTGTGGTCTCATGAGTATTAATGGAGGTAAACTGATATGAGGTTCATCTACTTGGAAAGCATTGGGGAAGAAGTGCTATATAAATGTGTATGTACAGGGTGTTTATTAAATTAAGTCCTTGTGCAACTTTAAACGTTGTTGTTGTTTAACTAGGGCTGCTGAGCTTCTCTGTCTTTTGTAGCCAATACCAAGTTAAAGACTCCTTGGTTTTTATCTACACTGTAGATCTTGGCTTTTCCTGTGGCTGTTCTGCCATTCTGAAACGTGCTGAGTTTGAAGTCACGAGCTCCAATTTCTCCAGCTTAGCTTGCATTTAAAGGATCGTCGCATAGGGATCCCAAGCTAGGGGTAAGAAGCGCGTGTCCCCACCATTCAAGGGGAGTCTCCAACTATGTAGAGCTTAAATATTGTACTCTAGTTCTGAGCTCTCCCAAGGAATTGTCACTTCCTGCATAGAGTCACTTCTCAGCTCCTCCTGCTTATCACTGGGTCCGTAGTGAGATCCTTCTGAATGCAGTCAACCAGGTCAAAGAATTACATCTGGAGCTCAAGTGACTGCTCCAAGCTTAGTGTGCAATGCTGGGTTCTCAACAAGTTTCAAGCGTCAATGAGGGTCTAAATTAGCCTCACCGACAGAGGTTCACTTCCACATATGTATATTGTAGCATTGTGCATAGCTAGTGGTCATATAAGGATGATTCCAGATATGCCTCCATGCATAACTTTAAACTGTAATAACTTTGCATGCTGTAAATGGCATATTCATGCATAATTTATAAAGTTAAACTGCTGTCTACTCATCAAAATGACATTCTTTGGATGATACTTAAGGCCAGAATCACAGATGGAATTCACTAAATAGCAACTGGAAAATTGGACTGAACAACATATGTTGAAGCCTAAAAATGAACAAATATATGCTTTCCTTATGCCATTTATGGTGTACTTCTATCGTGTGTACATCCAAAGTTATTAGTTTAAAAAGTTGCAGGACGACTTCATAATCACCATGTATATAAGCCACCTTGAGGAAGGTGGAAGCCTATGCCAAAGCAAAAGATCTTGCAACAGTGACTTCTTTAGCAATTTGATTTGACATGATGAGGCTGCCAGCCCCATCCACAACCTCTCATATTAGCCTCCTTTTACAACATGACCTTGGAAGAAGTAGACCTATTCTTTCTTTGTCCCCTCAAATATTATTATATATACTAGCAATAACCCGTTAAACTTGACGGGTTTTTAATTATAGTATGCTGTTTCCGTTCCCGGATGAGCAGATAGAAGTACATTCTTAGAGTGTTTTTGGTTTCTTTCCATTATACAGTGTAATCAAACTGTTCATGAACACCATCATTTAAACGCTTTTCTTTGTTGATTGTAACTATTTTCGGGAGAGTGTATATATAATGGAAACAATACAATTTTTCAACACGGTTGCATTCCTCAGCTGTGACCAACGTACACACGACAAGAATTATGTTATTTTAGATTCAATTTGAAAGTTCTTTGATAACATTTCATGTGAAAGTGCATGGATTGTTTTCAAAGAGTGTTCCCTGATAATAAGTGGTTTTAACAAAAACTTTCAAGTTTTCATGATTTGTACATCAGGTGAGGGCTCATGCATACCAATTTTTACGCACTCTTTCTTTGTCGAGCGCTACTAATTTCGTGAAAGAATAAAAACAATAAAACCAAAGTATTTGTTTTATATAACACCCACGCCGTGCAAGTTGCACACTGTGCGTTGCACACTATTTTGAGTGAGACCGACCGACGTAACATACATCGGTAATTGTTAGTTGGGATATATATATATACTTGTGTAAAAGCCTGTCATAAGTCAGGAATTAAATTCAAAAGCACCAATACCTAACAGCAACAGAAGTATTAAAAAAAAAACCACTGTGCATCACCACAGTATACAAACTACGTAGCAGCAGCAAAGATCCCAATGTGTGTATACGGGATCACACCTTCATTTGCGCATTCTTCTTTGGTAAGTTTTACTATTTTCGGGAGAGTACATATAAGGGAAACAATACAATTAATGTCTAACTTTCAACCAAAGTTGCTTTCCTTAGCGTTATGTACTGACAGAAAAAGCTGGGATTTTATATATAGCATATCTGACCAAACAAACTGTTATCAGTTTAATTGCTATCTATTATGTTGAATCTTTAGAGACAACTAGGTCCCTAGTAATTCCACATGAGTTGCTGATAGATTACTTTCTAAATGGCCATTAATTTGTTTCTGCCACTTTCATTACTGATATTGTACTGAAGGAAGCAAAATATATTCTCATCTGGTGGAAAAGAATAAAACCTTTAAGTTAAATTTCTCATTTAACATTTGAAATTTTTATAAGCATTGGAGTTTTCCCTTCAGAAAACTCAGTCATGTGAGTATCTTGGTGGTGTCAGTGCATCCACATATTCACATTAACAAACAAACAAATAAATCATGTTATGAACGACATCATTTGTAAACAAAAAAATACCATGAAAGCAAGACTTTATTCTTGAAACATCTTGGAATTCTCAACAAATTAGAAGTGTCGTAATGTCACCCATTATTTAACACAGCACTGTAAAAATCAGGCATGAACATGTATGATTTTTAAAATATGTTAAGTACATAAAGAATTCATTCAGGCAAGAACATTTTATATTGCACAGAATTTGATAACAAACTGATGAACATTCGCATGCTTGGTATTACAGTGCACCCTTTGAGTCTGGAAATGTTAACTGTATAGATATTTTTTCTGCTATTGTTAAATCGTCATCATTTTCCTTTTCGTTCCTTATGGAGCATAGTGCCACAACTGTAGCTAGTCTCCTTGCAGGAAACCTGCACCAAGCATTCATATGCTCTTGCAGCTGTGGTTTCTGATGCAATCTGTGTTACATGATGAGGTTGCCAACCTCATGTCCTGTTGTTAAATGGTGATAGTTAATTTTGAATTACCATCACTTCTTTCATGTACATTTGAAAATTAAAATAAACTGTAAAGGAAGTCTTACTGGACGATTGGTCAAGGGCATAAGGAGGAGTGTAAGTGAAGAAGAAATTCATGGTCTTGATAAGTTAAAGCAGGGTTTCTTGACCTGTTTTGTGCCATGGACCCCATTTGATTGTCAGATGAAAGCTATGGACCCCTTCATGACAGCGTGGTATAAAATTTTAGGTTATGTAGACTGATCCTCTTGAATCTATTCATGGACCCACAACAGGTTCGTTCGTGTACCACGGGTTGAGAAACCCTGAGTTAAAGGAATTTGAAAAATATTGAAATGATTTAAAGAAGAAAATATGAAACCAGTAAGGATGATGATGTAAAGGGAAAAAAAAAAAAATCAATTAAAAAGAACAAAACAAATAAACTGGACTTAGCAGAGATCTGAATTCAGTATCTGCTTTGTTTTATGTGGAGACATGACCCACTAGCGCACCAAAATGTTGTATTATACGAAGTAATACAAGTTCAACCAAGTAAAATAGACTTGCCATACCTATACAGCTCCCAACGGGCTGATCACCCGTTTGCCAGTCACTTTGATTACGGAAACAACAACAAACGGATTGATTTGTCGTTGCCCTAAAGACGCCATTAGGCGTGATGGGAACAGCGGCAAAGAAAATCTATTCGCTGTTGCCCTTAAGACGCCACTAGGCGTAATGGCCACTGACTGCTTTGCCGGTCGTTGGCTAAGGACGGAAGAAGAAGAAGATACCTATACAGCATTCACTGTTTTCCTTTTTACTTCTAAAGGCATATGGATCCACCACTACAGCTGGACTATCTTCATTGCGCACGGACAACATCAGTGCTCCAATCTCCTCCCTTAGATCACACAAGGAGGATCTCAGCACAGTGCACGAACTCCATAGCACCGGCGAGAAGCCAGTGTGTGTATATATAAGAATCACACATTCTATAAATATTTTTGCGGTGGGTAGGTTTCTAATTTTTTAAAATTTTGTCAGGGCAGCGGCCTTTATAGCCTAATCTTTACGATTTCCAACGACCGTGGGATTTTTAACGTGCCCAACCTGCACACGGGATCTCCTATTTTTTTTGCCCTTATCCGAGCAGGCTAGGCATCCGATCTCACTACCCAGGAGACAAGGAGGAGTATGACATCAATAAGACCACAGGTTCTGAGAAAATTTCCATAAATTATATTCCTTCTACTGGAATAGAACCTAGTACCTTTAGAATTGAGGCGGATACCATACCTCTTCGTCACTCCAACCCCCCAATGTTCTTAATGTACATAGATAAAACTAGCATAGACTATAAATACTTCTTGTTAGTGGCTGCACATTTTTGTTCTCACAGGTTTATCACCTACTTAACAAAAATTATCACCAATCACAACTTTATCACATTTGACCTAGAGGATGCTTATAACAGTGTGGATTTTGCAACCCTAATAGACTGTATAATGGCATGTGGTGTAAACCCTTGGATAACAAGGTGGATAGCAGCTGCCTTAATGGAGAGATGTTGCATTTCACTTGGGAACTTGGACATCAGAACCAATACGCATTTGCCCGGGACTACCCCCAGGGTTCTCCACTATCATCAGTGATGTTTAGCATCTACACAGCAAAAGTAGTAACCTTTCAACCAACAGGACTGGGATGAACATTAACTTTCGCAGAAGACACTCATGTACAGAACTGGCTCAGACAGACAGGAAATGGTCCAAGGCATGCAAGAGACACTACAGGCGGTTTCTAAATGGTGTGAGGAAAGCAGATCAAAGGTCAATCCCAACAAGGCCTGTGTGATGTGGTGCTCTTTAAACAACTCCATAGTGAAAGCAGACCTTCCAGACATCACTTTCAATGGGCAGAACATTGAAAGGCAAGACAGGCTGAAGTATCTGGGAGTTACGTTTGATCGTGGGCTACCATTCAAGTATCATGTCGAACTGATCATACAGAAATGCAAGTGAGGACTGGCAGCCTTAAAAACAATGGCTGCTGCGCACTTGGAACAGAGACTATTGTTTCTCCTGTATCATCAGCTTGTGATTTCAGTAATTGAGTACGGGCTAGGAACACTCACGCTGTCAGTGTCACAATGTGAACGACTGGAACGCATTCAGAATGAAGGAATGCGACTAGTTTTGGGCTACGCTTCATACCCCCATTGTGACAATGAGATACATGCTCGGATTGCTGTCGATTAGATCCAGATATGCGATGGCCCATGCAAAAGCCTACATGCGGTGAACCACCGACATAAGACACCCCCTACACGAGAACGTAGCTGACATCAAAGGAGCAAGAATCAAGAGGGGGATGTCATGGATGGCACAGGCAGAGGCTACGATTGGTTAGGTGACCAGGGTTGAAAATGTATCCAGAGGGGAAGAATGGAGTAAGTCGGGGAGAACTGGATAAACTACCAGCAGGTCATCATTAGCCTTGGCAGAGAGTGCAGATCTTGGAGCAGTGGAAAAGCAGAGCTGGAGATTAATCAGCTGATAAGTGATCATGCTGGGGATGATGACGCCACGTGTACACTGATGGGTCTGCAGTGCGTGGTGAGAAATCAGGATGGGGCTTCTCTGTGAGAATAAAGGGCAGGGTCATCGCTGAACAGAGTGGAGCCTACATGACAACAACCTCCATCATGAGAATGGAGGTAGAGGCAGTTACTGCAGCACTGAGGTGGCTGTCTGAAACTCCACCAACCAGGGCAGTTATATTGTCAGACTCATGCTTCTGAAAGTTCAGAACGGATTGCTGCAGCAGGAATGGAAAACATCAATAGAATCCTCAAGTCTTGAAGAACTGGTGTGGATCTAATGTCCTGGTCATGCAGGGGTATGTGGCAATGAGAGGGCTGACAGACTGGCCTCGAGAGCTCCCATAGTAGGGACACTGGACATGGATAAGGGAGAGATACTAAGGGCAATTAATGATCACCTGCTGGATAATGACACAGCAATGGATGAATCAACAAGGCTGAGACTGTTAGAGTTTGGCATCAAACGTGGGACTAGCAGAAATGGACGTGAGAGAGGATGTATCCATCATATGTACAACCAGCGTGCTACAGGTACAATTAGCATTCATACTCTTCGACATTTGCTGAGGGAGACTGAGCGCCTATGGGATTGCCCGGAGTGCTGTGAGGTCGATTCTGATTAACAATAACAACAACAACCAATTTCACCTTGTAATAAAAACAGAATTCACAGCTTATGTTAGTGCCTCCAGATTATTGTTTTTTTTTCCACAGGTTTTTAATATAATTAATTAAAACATTCCCATTCACAACTCCAGGCATAACCAAGCATAAGTGTGTTGTGTACCCTTTTGATGAACAGCTAAATGAACACACTTCAAACATGTAATGAAAGAACAGCTATGACCACTGAAACAGCACTGGTAAACTGGAAATGACTTACAGAAGTATAGTTCAATTCACTGGTTCAGTGAAAATAAAATCACACTCATAATGCAGTCATATCACACATTAAAAATACTGATCCATAATGAAATGTTCATAAACATAAAACGATAACATTAAAAACAGCATAAGGGTAACAATATTGTGTTATATAAATCTTTTTTTGAAGTAAGGCAATGGAAATTTTACCTACTTGGACGTGCATACACAAAATAATTAAAAATACATGGTTCCATTTTACACCAACATCAGTTAGGGTTCACAGACTCAGGCCAACATAGATGGTTCAAAACATGTAACCATAACTCAAGGTTCACAGATTCAGGCTAACATAAACAGTTCAAAATGTGTAAACATAACTAAAGATTCACAGACTCAGGCTAACAGTAGATGGTTCAAAACATGTAACCATAACTAAAGGTTCACAAACTTAAGTAAATATAGATGGTTCAAAATGTGTAACTATAACTAAAGGTTCATAGACTCAAGCAAACATAGACGGTTCAAAATGTGTAACCATAACTAAAGGTTCACAGACTCAGGGCAACATAGACGGTTCAAAATGTGTAACTATAACTAAAGGTTCATAGACTCAAGCAAACATAGACGGTTCAAAATGTGTAACCATAACTAAAGGTTCACAGACTCAGGGCAACATAGACAGTACAAAACGGGTAACCGTAACTCAAGGTTCACACTCAAGCCAACATGATGGTTCAAAACGTGTAACCATAACTAAAGGTTCACAGACTCAGGGCAACATAGACGGTTCAAAACGTGTAACCGTAACTCAAGGTTCACACTCAAGCCAACATGATGGTTCAAAATGTATAACCATAACTAAAGGCTTTCATTTACCATTATTCATATCTTATGGATGTAGATTAATAAATGGCAGGTGTAATGCTTGGACAATAGAAATACTTGGACAAATATGGCACCATTCTGACAAACGCAGGCTAACAATGTGGAAAGACCAACAGTAATGCACAGAAAAATCAACAAATGGGCAGTGTTCCTTCTAAGCTGTGTGCTGGTGCAGTTACATACAGATGTGAAAGTGTTGAACAGGAGCTATAGGTGCTGTTCCCATGCTTCACAGCTTGCCACTCAGTAGGTACAGTATAATAAATTTCTCAGGCACATCATTCATTTGAAGTAGTGTTTCCCAAACTTTTTCTTGTCACCACCCCCTTGGCTCCCACAGCACCCTCCTCAGTTTCCCTGCATTACATTAAAAAAACTATAAATAGCACTGTTGGTTATACACTTCTTCTTCCGTCCTTAGCCAACGACCGTCAAAGCAGTCAGTGGCCATTACGCCTAGTGGCGTCTTAGGGCAACAGCAGATGAGCAAAGTTAGGGAGGAGGGATGGGTTTGTTCAGGCTATATTATCCTTTTAAGCGCTCATGTCAGAGAATTGTGTCATCAAAACGATTTTACATGCAAGTGTTATATTGACTAATATTGTTGAATTTAGCCTGTCAAATCCTCAACCAACCCTTACTACCGAACGCCCCCTTGGATCCTCCCAACGTCCCCAGGAAGGCGATGCCGCCCACTCTGGGAATCACTGATTTAAAGCAAATGTTGAAGTGTAAATGAGATGACCTCATAAAAACACTGAGCTTACACTAGGATTTATCATACAACATCTTTACAAAAAAAAGAACAAACATAAACAATATTTTATTAAATTAAACCAAATGCCTCATGGAGTTCCCAGGGCTGGAGACAGA
Organism: Oreohelix idahoensis; assembly: GCA_024509875.1. NCBI lineage: Eukaryota > Metazoa > Mollusca > Gastropoda > Stylommatophora > Oreohelicidae > Oreohelix > Oreohelix idahoensis. The sequence continues at coordinate 1,117,306 of JAMPIV010003908.1, read as the reverse complement.
AAGAATGGCACTGCTTCAGGCATGTCATTAGAGGCAACTAATATGAGGTTGCTTACAGGGTTTATCATCATGGACAGTCTCATCGTGTAAGACAAACTGCTTCAGACATGTCATTAGAGGCAACTAATATGAGGTTGCTTACAGGGTTTATCATCATGGACAGTCTCATCGTGTCAAATAAACTGCTTCAGACATGTCATTAGAAGCAACTAATATGAGGTTGCTTACAGGGTTTATCATCATGGACAGTCTCATCGTGTCAAATAAACTGCTTCAGACATTACCCATGCAAAAGCACATGAATGAATTGTGCGGTCTTCCTGGGGACAGGCTGCGATAATGGCCCCCATAAGGAACAAAATTAGAAAATATGACGACACCAAACCACAATTTCAATGAATTAAAAAAATACTGTTAAAAATTCTCCATTTATCTCCTTCAATGTAGCAACACTGCCATCACCGGTGTCAATACCTTGTCGAGGTATGGCGGCTTGCGTACCCTGATTACCCCCAGAGCTATGCCAGCGGGACTTTTACTCATGGAAGGTTCTACCAAGCTGGACAGGTTTGCGCGGGCAGGGGTCAGACTAAAGCAGACACCCTGGTCCTCCAGGTTGGGGGTTTTAGCATAGGGCTGACACCCCTGTCTATGTAAAAAAAAATTGAAGTTATGGAAACAACAACGAATAAACAAACTTTGCTGCGGGACGGACATCCGGAGTCTGAGGCTCGTATGACTGTCAGTGGTGAAAGCCGAAAGGAAGCCACTGACATGAGAACGGACATCCTGACCGCAAAACATGATACAAGAATAGGATTTTGGAATGTCAGGACAATGAATGAGACGGGTAAACTAAAACAGGTCACGGCAGAAATGAGAAACTATAGGTTACACATTCTAGGGATAAGCGAGAGCAGATGGACAGGGGCAGGAAAAGTTAAAACAGCAACAGGAGAAACAGTACTTTACTCTGGAAGAGAGGATGGACAGCACAATGAAGGTGTAGCCATTATTCTACAGAAAGGAATAGAAAGGACATTACTGGAATGGAAACCCATCAACAACAGACTGATAAGATTGAGAGGTAGATTCACCAATACTACAATGCTACGCACCATAATGCGATGAAGAGGTCAAGGATGAATCTATCAACAACTGCAGAAAGAAATGGAAGACACACCTAGATATGATCTTATTATAGTAATGGGAGACCTCAATGTGAAAGCTGGTACACACAATACATATAATGAAAGAGTAATGGGGAAATGCGGCAGCGGAACAGCAAACGAAAATGGGGATAAATTAATAAGTTTCTGTAGTATTAACAACCTGGTCATTGGAGGAACACTTTTCCCACATAAAGAAATTCACAAATTAACATGGGAATCACCAAATGGTCGGGACAGAAACCAGATAGACCACATCATGATTAACGGTAGATGGAGACATGCATTACAAGATGTGAAGGTAAGAAGAGGTGCAGATGTGGGAAGTGATCACCATTTAGTAGTAGCAAAACTGAAAGTGAAACTAAGAAGGGCTGGACCAACTGTAACTACACAGAAAAGCTTTGACAGCACTGAGAAATGAACAAAGCACAGTATACAAAATAACTAAATTCATCAGCGGAAAACGAGGTGCAAACAATATTACATTAGTAAGAGATAAGCAAGGAAATCTCATCACGACAGCAGAGGGACAGGAAACAAGATGGGCAGAGCACTTCAGAGAAACTCTGAACAAGGAACCACCAGAGACACAATTGTATGTTCCTGAGGCTGAAAACGATCTAGATGTAAATACAGACATTCCACGAAAAGAAGAAATCATCACAGCAATCAAAGGGTTAAAGAATGGAAAAGCTCCTGGCCATGATAACTTAAATGCAGAGCTATTTAAGACAGACCCTGAGCTAGCAGCAGAACTATTAGAACCACTATTTGCACAAGTCTGGAAAACGGGGACAACACCATCAGAGTGGAACAAAGGAATAATTGTCAAATTGCCCAATAATTGGAGAGGAATCACTCTTCTCTCAGTTCCCAGCAAAATACTAGGCAGGATAATTTTACAGAGAATTTCAAAAGCAGTAGACCACAAACTGAGGAAAGAACAAGCAGGATTTAGAAAGAACAGAAGCAGAAGATGTGTAGATCATATATTCACTCTCAGGAACATTATAGAGCAGTGCTCAAAATGGCAAAGACAGCTGTACATTAATTTCGTTGATTTTGAAAAGGCTTTTGACAGCATACATAGTGACAGTTTATGGAAAATACTGAGGGCTTATGGAATTCCAAGCTGCATAGTGTCAATCATAAAAAGCCTCTATGCCAACTTTACGTGTAGTGTTGGTCAGAGCAACCTAACCTTTGAGGTGAAGACAGGAGTACGACAGGGATGCCCCTTATCAACCACTCTATTTTTAACAGTCATAGATTGGGTGATGCGCCAGACAACAGAGGGCAGTTCAAGAGGAATAAGATGGGCTACATTTTCTACATTGGAAGATCTGGAATATGCAGATGACATTGCACTACTAGCACATTCACATCAACACATCCAGGAAAAAACGGATAGACTTAATAAGTTTAGCCAGCAGGTGGGCTTGAACATCAATTTAAAGAAGTCAGAGGTCATGACGCTCAATGTGAGCAACCCTGAGCCCATATCAGTAAGGAATCAGCAACTGGTACAGACAGACACCTTCACATACTTAGGATGCATAGTAACACCAGACGGCGGGGCAGGCAAAGACATCAACATCAGAATGAATAAGGCAAGAACAGCCTTTTTTAGCCTAAACAACATCTGGAAGTCCTCTCAATACAGCACAAGCACAAAATTAAGATTATATCAGAGCTGTGTGCTTTCTGTGCTTCTCTATGGTGCGGAATGCTGGAGAGTTACAGAGAAGGAAATGTTGAAATTGTCCTCTTTTCACACAACATGCCCAAGAAAAATTCACTGAATCTTTTGGCTGAATACCATCACCAACCAAGATCTGCTTACTCGGAGCAAGCAAGAGGACATGCACACCATCATAGCTGGCAGACGCTGGAGCTGGGTTGGCCATGTCCTCAGAAGAGACCCCGATGCCATCACAAGAACAGCTATGCTTTGGACCCCTGAAGGAAAACGAAATAGAGGCCGACCAAAAACAACCTGGCGGAGGACTGTGGAGGCTGAGATGCAAAGAATGAACCAGAGTTGGGGCACTGTATGAAGGATGGCCGCCGACCGAGCAAAGTTGAATCAATTTGTTGTTGCCCTACAAGACGCCACTAGGCGTGATGGCCACTGACTGCTTTGACGGTCGGCGTCTAAGGATCAAAGAAGAAGAAGAATGTAGTAAGAACAGCTATAAAAAATATATATATATATATATAAGGAATTCATTTCCTGTACAGTCTTAGATTTAATTCTAAAGTACAAATTATAAACAGTTCTTACAAAGAAAGAAATTTTAAAAAAAGCAACAACAGCAATTCTTTATAATCTACCTCATTATATTTGCATTTTCTTGCATTCAGTGCCAGAGCACGTGCTTTGTGTATTATATTTAAAATATTGATACATCCCTAAAAAAAGGTGTTTACAATATAATAAAAAAAACTACACTGTGGTAGAAAATATGAATTTTGAGATTTTATTAACTGCAAGATTTTCAACATCTCCTCTGTCTAAATGTATAGACCACAAGAGCTGGAAATGATCTTGTGTGTATTTAAAACTGATGGTTTATTCTGAAACATAATTGAAATACTGAACTTAAATTTGTCTTTCTCATAATTGAACATCTCAGATACTGCTGCTAGACTTTCATCTCGACTGTTTGATACAACATAGTCAAAGTATGTAGAATTGGTGCAAAGAAACATATATACCAAGAGGTGAAGTAAAAAGCTGCAATGACAAATGTAATGTTACCAATTAATTTCCTACTATCAGAGTCGGACAGCACATAATTTTTGTCTATACAACCAGTGTATCCACTACTTAAAAAGTAGCTACATCGTGTACCACTTTAGGAAACATATTTCAAGCTACACATTATCCATATAGACCACATTATTCACTCTCCCATTTGCACGTTCATTAAATAGGCAACATCTCTCCCATGTAAAACTGAATTGACAGTTCATATTTCTGAAGCTGCTGAATGAGTTAGTGTATAAGAACTTGTGGTAGCCCCCAGCCGCCTTCTTGATACAGCTTTCACGTCAAGAGTCTAAGATCACAGTGGTCACTGATTTAAAAATGGAGGCCATAATCTCGTATTATGTTTTAATGTTGCATGCTTTCATGATCTGCAAAAAAAAAAAGTAAACGAAGCATTTAAATTTTTGTGTCCTGTTTCTGGAAATATTTCTATTACAGGTTTCAAAATAAATTCGTGAATGAACCATCACTATGATCACGTGTAGCTTAGACTACAGTCTGTTGATGACCCCCCCCCCCCCCAAAATGGTTACAATGACTTCAATTTGTGGAATGGCAGAAAAACCACAGGAAAAGCCTAGATCTACAGTGTAGATAATACCAAGGAGACTTCAACTTGGTATTGGCTGCAAAAGAGCGTAAAGCTCAGCAGCTCTAGTTCAACAACAAAAACAATCACCTCAGGGGCACATTCCCATAGTCAATCAAGATGTCCATAAAAGAGTGTACCTATTTCTTTTTTTTTCACCTACTTGACCAGTGTGTGGAGAGACATGTAACAATTACCGGTTGCAACTCAACTGCGAAAGTTTCACTTGAAATACCCCCAGTGCGCTTGCAAAATGGCGCCGACCAAACAACAGAAGGCGTTTTGTGTGGTAGAATATGCAAAAATGACGTCTGTTTTCGCAGTTCAGTGCAATTTTCGGCGACAGTTTGGGGTTGATCCACCTGATAAGAATTCCATTAAGCGTTGGTATACGAAATTCCTGGAGGAAGGTTGCTTGTGCAAAGGCAAAAGCACCAGTCGCCCATCATGTTCAGAGGAGGCAGTGGATAGAGTTCGGCAAACCTTCCAGCACAGCCCCATGAAGTCAGTTCGAAGGGCGGGTCGTGAGTTGCAAATGCCCCGCAGTACGGTATGGAAAGTGCTTCATAAGCGGTTGAGAATGAAGGCTTACAAGCTGCAGCTTGTGCAGGAACTCACTGAACCAGACAAAGCACTTCGCACAGCCTTCAGCGAGAACATGCAGAAATTGCTTGACAATGATGATTTCGGGGAGAGGCTCGTGTTCAGTGATGAGGTGACCTTCCACATCAGCAGCAGAGTTAACAGACTTCCCAGTATATGGATCTGGGGTTCAGAACACCCTCATGCAGTCATTGAGCATAAGAGAGATTCTCCAAAGTTAAACATCTTTGGTGCCATCCATATCCAGAAGGAAGCTTTACGTGCAATTTTTCTTTGCGGAAAATACCGTTATGGGACCTCTCTTACCTGGTGGATCGGTCGCAGTGGTCCTGACGATGCAGTGTAGCTGAGATGGCCCCCGAGGTCCCCAGACATGACACCATGTGATTTATTTTTGTGGGGCTTCATCAAGGACAGAGTCTTTGTCCAACCGTTGCCTTGAGATCTGGTGAAGCTGAGAGAGAGTGGATCATTGGAGCCTTTGCTGCTGTTACAGGAGACAATGTTGATTCGAGTGTGGGAAGAAATGGACTATCGACTAGATATCTGTCGCGTCACGAAGGGTGCACATATTGAGTCTTTGTAAGGTATGCTTAAAAACTTGCAGAGATTATCTTACTTTTGTGATAGAAAGCATCCTCATAGTGATATCTGCATGTTTTCGCAAGTTGTTTTGTTTCCCTGTACAAGGTGTTCCACTTATCTGACCTCGGAGGAATGAGCATTTTCCTAACATCAAAGAGATGGTGGTCAACAGTTTCGTAGGGGTAGTTACACAGCTGGCACTCTGGAGAGTGTTGTGGTTGGATTCTGTTCAAGTGACTGTTGAGTGGTATATGTTGTGTTCCGAGCCGAAAAATGGTGCTCTGATCCCTCCTTGTAAGATGGCCAATGTTGTCATTTGGATCAGGACCAGCCATATGTCTGTAAACTTCTCTCCCGGTGTTTCCCATGGCTCATCTGTTAAGCCAAGTTTCTTTCTGTGTTGTTTGTATCGTGATTTGGCTGTTTGGAGAGTTGTTGCTGTGAATGGTTGTTCTTGTCTTGTTCCTTTCTTTGCAAATCTGTCTGCTCTGTCATTACCTGGTGTATTTGAGTGACCAGGGATCCACTGCATAACTATTCTGATGCCATAGGAAGTGATAAGCTGATCAGCATCCAGGATTAATTTAGCCAATTCAGTTCTAGTGTCCACTGCCTTCCAAAGCTTGAAGGGCAGACACTTAGTCAGTAAAAATGATGATGTTTTGAGCCTTTGAGGGAAAGGCATCGAATACAGTCTTCAGATGGTATAAGCCTGTTTCCAGTGCAATGATTTCAGCTTCGTAGTTGGAGCAAAACTCCCCGCATGCATCAAACAGCTCGTCGGAGGATCCATCTGGGTAACATATGTAGACTCCATAACCTGCTTTGATGGTGACCTTAAATGCAGATCCGTCAGTATAGACATGCAACCCTTCTTCAGGGTAGGCATCAATGGTTCGTTGTGATGCACTTATAAGACTGACTGGGTCGGAGTGTTTGGTTCCGTCTACTAATTTTATTTGCACTTCTGGTGTTTTTAAACGAGTATGCGGTGGTAAATTCTGTACTACTTTCTGGGAGGTGATGTAAGACTGACGTGTTTTATTCTTTGCTTCTGTTCCCAGTTTTCTACAAGGTGTCTACTGGGGTGGTTTCAGTTCATTCTCTTACATCTTTCATAAACTTCTAAAGCAGCTTTATCCCCCCGCAACCCAAGGGGTTCCACATTTGTGTGTATTTCACATGCAGCAGTTGGAGTTGATCTCATAGCTCCACTAATTAATCGAAGGGCATTACTTTGCACTCTGTCCAGAGAGTCTAGGTTTGTCTTGGAGAAGGTTGTAAGCAGTGAGTTGTTGTATTCTATTGCAGAACGGATATCGTACAAGCCTCTCAAAGTATCCTTATCTGATCCCCATGTAGTGCCAGCAAGCCTCTTCAATAGTTGTAATCGCCTCAGTGTTTTGTTCTTTGTATTCTCAATATGGTTCTTGAGGTTGTGCCGCTGATCAAGTGTGACTCCAAGATATGTGGGATGTTCTTCTTTTGTCACTTGATGTTTGTCTAGCCACAGGTTGATATTCTTCTTGGCTTATTTATGGAATTTTAGGGAATTCTCTACTCAGAGAGGAATGAAAATCCACAGAACGAAAAAGGGGTGTGGGAGGTCATCAGGGGGAGATCAACAGCGCTCTGTCTCGACGGATAAGACGTTAGAAGAACGCAGCCAGGAGTCAATCCACAGTGCTGAGTACATTCAAGTTGATCTGCCTGATGATGATCTCACACACTTCTTGGACGGGAAGAGAGATGCAATCAAGTTTCCACCCGCCAGTGCAAAAGGGCTTTGGGAACAGCTGGACGAAGCCTTGGCAAAAGAGTTGGATAACAACCTGAAGCAGATAACTTTGGAAAAGAAGCTGGAAATCTTCGGCGACATAATATATCTGCACTGTCGCAAAGTGTTCGGAGTGAGGGAGGCAAGGGAAAGTAACCCACCACGAAAAAGCAGAAGACAAATTAAAATAGAAGAAATCAGAAAACAGAAGAAGCATGCCCGAAAACTGTTCAAAAACGCAGTTGCCGCAGAGAAGGAAGGGTTACGACAGGTTTGGGAGCACCTGAAAGGCCAACATAATGCCCTTTGTAGAGCAGAAAGGTTGTGCAGGAAGAAAAGGAAGACTCGAATGGATAGGGAAAGATTCTTCAGGGAGCCCTTCAAGTTTGCCAAAGAACTGTTTGAGCAGCCACGGTCGGGTACGCTAAACATCAGGAAAGAAGACCTGGAAGAACACCTTGGAATGACATATTCAGATGGTCGCAAAGATGAGCCGCTCAGCAGCATGGCAGGCCTTAAATGGCCGAGTAAGCCAGGAGCTGAATTTAACACCAAGCCCCCAACGGTGCAAGAGGTAGAAAGCATTGTCCAGAAAGCTCGATGCAAGTCAGCTCCAGGTCCTAATGGTGTTCCATATGTGGTGTATAAGAGATGCCCTGAGGTGCTCAAACGACTGCTTCGTTTACTGAAGAGTGCGTGGAAAACCCAGCTTGTAAGCAAGGAATGGAGAAAGGCGAACGGAGTCTACATCCCGAAGGAGCAAAATTCCACAGACATCAGTCAGTTCAGGCCAATCTCACTACTCAATGTGGAAGGGAAGATATTCTTCTCAGTGATGGTGGAAAGACTCACTACATACCTCCTGGCAAATGGGTACATTGACACTACCATTCAGAAACGAGGTATCCCAGGTACACCAGGATGTCTAGAGCATGCCACAATGATATGGGAAGCAATCCAAAAGGCAAAGTCTGACAGAACAAACCTCCATGTAATCTGGTTGGATTTAGCGAATGCTTATGGATCCGTTCCTCACCAGATGTTGTGGCAGGCCCTAGAAATGTATCATGTTCCACAAGAGATTGCAGCAATGCTGAAGCTGTATTTCGCAGGGTTTGCTGTCAGATTTTCAACCAGAGAGTACACAACGAAGTGGATTGGCCTTGAAGTTGGAATTGCGATGGGATGTACCATCTCTCCGATACTATTCGTGATGGCTATGCAGGTAATCCTCAATGCGGCTGAAGGAATGGCTATAGGTCCAAAGCTCGGTGGAATGTGTCTCATGCCACCGCTCAAAGCATTCATGGATGACACAACAACTCTGACATCAGATGAACATCAGGCCCGGAGGATGTTAGCACGCCTGGATGAACTAGTCAGCTGGTGCAGAATGAGCTTCAAACCCAAGAAGTCGAGAAGCCTATCAGTCAGGAAAGGGAAGATAGCAGAGGTCATATTCACGGTTTCCAACCAAAGAATCCCTACTGTCATTGAGGAACCTGTTAAAAGTCTTGGCAGGGTGTACGATGCCTCATTAAAAGACTCAAAGGCAGTGCAACAGACAATAGAAATGGCAGACAGAGGGCTACAGATCATAGACCAAAGCAGACTCCTGGGGAAGTTCAAACTGTGGTGCCTCCAGTTCATGTTGATACCAAAGTTGCTGTGGCCACTGCTTATATATGAAATAAGCACAAGTACAGTGGAAGCCATAGAGCAGAAGGTCAACAAGTTCATGAGAAAATGGCTAGGAGTACCACCAGGTCTGTCAGATGTAGCACTGTACTGCAAAAAGTCAAAACTTCTGCTTCCTTTCAAGTCAGTTGTTGAAGAGTACAAAGTTGGAAAGGCAAGGCTTGCAATGATGCTACGCGAGTCAGCTGATGACGTGGTTAAGTCCATTCAGCCCACACTGAAAACGGGAAGGAAGTGGAAAGTGGAAGAAGCTGTTGATGCTGCCCAAGAGTCACTCAAACTGAGGGAGGTAATCGGATACACACAAACGAATAGACGGGGATTTGGTCATGGAGACATCCGCTGGTGGTCCAAGGCATCAAGCAGGGAGCGCAGAGACATGGTAGTTCAGGAGATACGAGAAGCTGAGAATGATAAGAGGTTGCAAAAAGCAGTGCAGCAGGTCCAACAAGGCCAATGGACTACATGGGAAGGAGCCCTGCAGAGGTCCTTGACATGGAATGATATATGGCATATGGCACCTCTTAGGCTCAGCTTCGTTGTCAGATCACTGTATGACCTGCTGCCATCGGCCACCAACCTTGTGAAATGGGGAAAGTCGGATGATGAGCAGTGCCCCCTGTGCCAGGGGAGGCAGACACTTGAACACGTGCTCTCAGCGTGTAAGGTGTCATTAGGGCAAGGGCGATACACTTGGCGCCATAACAAAGTGCTAAATGAGCTTGCTGCGACAATAGATCTGGCAAGAATGAAGGCGAATAGCAAAGTCCGGCCAGACACCGCAAACACATACTTTCTGAGGGCAGGAAAGTCAGCACACCCCAAACCTAATAAACCTGGTAGCAGTTTACCATCTCTTCTTGATTGTGCAAATGATTGGGAGATGGCGGTAGACCTACCTGGACGAGGGGCATATCCAGAGAGTATCCGAAAATCGCGGAGACGGCCGGATATAGTGCTTCATTCTGCAGCAACGCTTCAGGTCATACTGATTGAACTGACCGTGCCATTTGAATCCAGATTAGATGAGCAACATTCGTTCAAAGCGGCCAAGTATAGTGATCTGGCCGCGGATCTGAGACACGATGGGTTCACTGCAAGGGTCATGGCTGTTGAAGTGGGTGCAAGAGGGCTTGTGGCTGCATCAGTGTATCATCTATTGAAACTGTTGGGGCTGAGGGGACAGTCGAGAACAAGGGCCCTGAAGAGGCTTAGTGAAACTGCCGAAAAGGCATCAGGCTGGCTGTGGAACAACCGCAATGGGGAATGGAGATCGTAACAATAAACGCTGCGGTACAGAAAACACCAGGAATTTTTCTAAGTCCACAATACGCTGAGGTTTGTGGTGGACTAGTGAACGGGCTGCGACTCAGGGGCGACAAGCGGTGTATACTATAAGGGGTGTCAGTATCAAAAGTCCAGTGGGGAACGCGCAGTGGCGACTCGTTGACTTCGCGCTGGTGTCTCAGTGTGTGCGACGGAACGAACGGAATAATTTGTCTTCTCTTTGTTACTTTCACAATTGCCTCCACGGCTGGCGGAGTTGTGGAATTTAAAGTTGCTACCATAAGTGAAATGGGTTCATTTTTGATGCAAGACAACAGGAAGCTGAGACGCTTGGGAGTCATGACCCAAGTGGGCCTGCCCCCCTTAGAGTGTAAAGGAGTATATAGGGCCGAAACACTTGTCGGACGGGGGGACTTCTTCTGATGATCAGATTGCTTCCTGTTGTATCGCTCTGTAAAGAGTTTCCTATCATCATGGCTTTTGGTAAAGATAGTGTACACAGTTGTTGTATAGTTGACCTTTAGTTTCCATGTTTGGCAATACTCATGCAGTCTGCTAAGGTCTCCGTTTAGTCTCTGAGCTCCACTTTCAACATTCTCATGACAGCCATATTGCCAGGGCATCTGCGTAAAGAGCTTTTTCGGCTTTGATCTGGTCAGCTAAGTCATTGATATAGATGAGAAATAGAGTGCAGCTTAATGATGAGCCTTATGGTAAGCCCTCCTCTAAGACTTCTTTAGATGAGACTGCATCATTTATCTTTGTCTGGATTGTTCGATCAATCAAAAAAAAAAAACTTTATCCAGTTGTATAACTTGCCATGTATTCCTATGCCAATCATCTTCATTAGGAGGCCTTTTCTCCATACACAATCATAGGCCTGCTGGAGGTCAAAGAAGATGGCCACAGTTTGTTTCTTATTATGAAAGCCATCATGAATTCTTTGCGTCAACCAAAAAAGCTGGTCTTCTGTGCAGCTGCTGGTTCTGAAGCCTGCCTGTTCATGACACAGAATACTGGAACTCTCAAGGAACTAATAGAGACGTGTGTTTATCATTCTTTCAGCAATTTTGCCCAGTCACGATGTTCGAGATATCGAGCGATAGCTTTTGGGTTCATCTGGGGGTTTGTTGGTTTTTAAAATGAGGACAATATGTGCATTCCTCCAGGTTTTCGGGAGTTTGCTTGATCTCCATGTCTTATTTATTAGCTCGAGGACTGCTTCTCTCCCAGATGGGCCCAGGTGGAGTAGCATTTCATTATGGATCTTGTCAGGCCCTGGAGACTTTCTAGGTTTTAATTTCTTCAGAGCTTGCACTAACTCTTTCATGCTAAATTCTTCTTCGAATAGGGAGGCATTGACTGATGAGGCTTTCTCTTGTTTCTTTAACTGGCATAGTTGTTTCCCTGCTCTATTCACATTGGCAAAGTGACAATTGAAGTGTTCTGCTTTCTTTTGGTCTTCAGTGATTGTTTTCCTTCCCTCTATCACTGGCTTTGCCTGGCAAAGGGGCGACCGACCCCAACCAGGCGCGTCCACGGGTGGCGGATAGTGGAACGACCTCCAGATATGGTGTGTCAGCTGCGAATTAAGTCAGCATTGCTGGACGAATAAGCAGTCGCGGACCAAACGGCGATGTCCTCCCAGCAGGACGGGGAGGGGTAACAGGTGGCACTGATACCCCCACTGAAATCCCCCATATGTCCTACGACGGGTGCATCAAGCGAGTAAGAGCCGCTATAAGCTCTAGCCACGGGGAAGGTAAACCTCGGTAAACAAACCAATCTGCTGCCTTGCAGCTACCACCGGGAGATGGAAAGGCTATGGGAGACAACCCTGAACAACAAACACAACCCGGCCTGCCGAAGACGGAGTGTGTTAGCTACGGCGCAGACACCGGGAAAAATTAGGACACACACGCTTTTGCGGTATGGAGTCATGCGACAATCTCGACTTACGTCATGGCGTCGCTCCTATCAGCTACAACCGGGAAGGAGCGGAGCCGGGCCCCTAGCCTCGAAAGGGCCCACCCAAGCAACCGGTGCCTTTGCCAACCAAATGGTCGGGGGAAGGCAAAGTAGAGCAACTGACCAACCAACCCACTATCTTACAGTGGCTCAATGGAATGCAGAAGGAGTGAGGAACAAGAAACCGGAGTTACAAGAATTCCTCAGGGAAAATAACATTGATATAATCTGCATCCAAGAAACTCACCTAAAAGATACCCAACGATTCTTTGTACGTGGATACCAATCCTTCCGCCAAGACAGGCAAAAAAAGAACTAAGGGAGGAATCCTCACACTGATTAAAACCTCAATCCCAGCAGTAGAGACACACAGATCTGGTGAGGACGAACTTGAATACATAACAGTCCAACTACTGCTGCCCAGTGGAGACTTAATGATCACAAACTGCTACAGCCCTCCAACCACAACTCTGGAGCTACACAAAGTGAAGCTTGCAGCATCGAGACACCTCATTATGGGTGACTTCAATAGCCACTCACCCAGCTGGGGCTATAACGCAACAGATCCAAGAGGAGAAGAGGTGGAAGATTGGATGGTAGAGAATAAACTAATTCTAATAAACCAACCAGAGGATAAGCCCACCTTCTATTCCAGAGTATGGAAAACAACGAGCACACCAGATCTTGCTATGGCTACAGATGACATACATCGACTCACCACCAGAACAGTAAATACTCAACTTGGGGGAAGTGACCATGTACCAGTCACATTACAGATATCTGAGATAAGAAGTGCAGGAGAAATCAATATGTCTCCTAGCTGGAATTTCAAAAAAGCAAACTGGGGATTTTTTAAAGAACAAGCCGACAATTTCTGTCAGAACATTGCCCACTCAAATAACATCAATAAAAACATCTCCATCATCAGTGAGGCAATCATCCAAGCAGCAAAGAAGTCAATTCCACGAGGTAAACGACGAGATTACAAACCATACTAGAGTGACAACCTGGGAAAACTCCATAGTGAATTAAATAAAGCACGGGAAACTATGGAGAACATTAGAGAACACACAGAGGCACAACAGCATAAAACAAGCCTTCAATGAACAAAAGAAAGCTGAAATCCAAAGGAGCTGGCACCAGAAGACCAGCAGTCTCAACATGGAAAAGGACTCAAGCAAGCTATGGAATCTGACAAGAGTACTAAATGAAGAAACAACAACCAGCTACTGTAAGACTGTCATCAAGGAAAATGAAAAATACCACACAGGAAAGATGGCAGCAAACATCCTGGCAGATTTCTACAAGGAAGAAAGCACCACATCACTTTCAATTGCACGTATCCAAGAAGTACGTAAGGAAGTAAAAGAAAAACTGAAGCACCAAAACCCAGATATCTGCATGAAGTCACCCCTTACTATGAGAGAACTCAGTGCTGCCATAACAAAACTAAAGAACAGAAAAGCTCCAGGAAAAGATGGCATCACAAATGATATGATCAAGAACCTTGGACCTGTAGCCAGGCACAAGCTCCTCCTAATCTTCAATCAATCATGGAGTACTGGAAAATTTCCAGATCAATGGCGAGAAGCAATCATTGTTCCCATCAGAAAGAAACTAAAGGAGAAAACAAGCAAGTCCAGCTACCGACCAGTTAGCCTACTGAGCTGTCTGGGTAAGGTAATGGAAAGAATGGTGAACTCAAGATTACTGAAACATCTGGAAAAAAAACCATCTGCTTGATAACACACAGTCAGCATTTAGGAAAAATCGCAGCACCGAAGACCAACTAGTATATCTAGCCCAGGAAGTAGAAAATGCCTTTCAGGAGAAAAAGAAAGTGCTGGCGGTTTTTGTAGACTTGACAAAAGCCTTTGATAAGGTATGGAAAGAAGGACTCCTCCTTAAGATGCTCAACAGCAAAATTGAAGGGAGAATGTTCAACTGGATACGGGACTTTCTTCGATACCGCACAGCAAGAGTAAAACTTGACGGGAAACTGAGCCATCGCGTCACTCTACAACAGGGTGTGCCACAAGGAGGAGTTATCTCCCCCACACTTTTTATCATATATATAAATGATATTGCAGAGAAACTGTCCGGGCATATCTCCAGGGCTCTTCATGCTGACGATTTTGCTGCCTGGTGTGCTGCTGAACATTTGCCTACTGCGAAGTTCAGGATGCAAGCAGCGCTAAATACCATCGGTAAATGGGCATCAGATTGGGGAGTACAGATAAACCTCTCCAAGACAGTAGCAACCTGCTTCTCTCTGTCAAATCGCCGAGAAACGATCAAACTGCAGCTAAATGGAAGTGAACTTCCAATCGAGGAAAACCCAACATACCTAGGAGTCAAGTTGGATAAGAGACTCACCTGGAAGCCGCACATAAAAGCAGTAGAACAGAGAGCAATAAGAAAGCTCTCTATTATGAAGAAACTGGCTGGCACAAGTTGGGGGGCAAATACCAACATACTTAAAAAAGTCTATACAGGCACAGTCAGACCTATACTTGAATATGGCATGTCAGCCTGGGCCACAGCATCTAAAACAAACACAGAATGTCTAGGGAAAGTGCAAAATTCAGGCCTTAGACTAATCACTGGAGGGATGAAGACTTCTCCAATCCAAGCAATGGAGCGATACACCAACATCCGCTCTCTTGATGACAGACGTGAGGAAAAGGTATTCACTCACAGTGAGAAGCTTCTACGAATGCCAAGTCATCCAATGCATGCCAAACTCCATAGTGTGACAAAGAACAGGCTGAAAAGAACCAGCTTCCTAAACATCTCCAAACATCTGCATAGATGCCATGAAGACCTCCTCCCAAATCGATCTACTGAGATTGAAATGTTAATTGATTACGAGGAGCCAGACGACTGCCATGGAAATATATCTATCATCACAGAAGTCCCTGAAATAAAAAAGAAAGGCCACCTGACCCCTCAACAACTAAAATCTTTGGCTCAAGAAATGATTGAAGAAAAGTACAACCCGAAGGAGTGGACACATGCATATAAAGAACGGTGGAGGAGGCATTTTTATAAGATTCCTAAATGGAAAGATCATCCGAAAGGCCTTCCCAACTGGAAAGATCTCCTCCAATTTTAGGGCAGAAGCTATGGCACTACTGCAAGCCCTGAAGATCCTCACCAGACCTGAACAGCAGCCACAAGCTAAGATAGTAATCTTCACTGACTGCAGATCAATACTTGAATCAATACAAAACACCAGAAATGATAACATGATGAATGAGATCAGATCTGAGCTTAATATCATCCAAAGGTCATCGACCATTGCCCTTCAGTGGTTACCTGCCCATTGTGGAATCGCTGGTAATGAGAAAGCAGATGCTCTATCAAGAAGTGGCAGTAAAATGGAACAATACAGCCACCCATTGCCCTATCGGGAAGCAAAAACCATCATCCACAACAAGTACAAAAATCAGTGGAAGGAGGAAGGGGATATATACAGCAGAGATGACCCAATCCACCACCTAAACAGACACCAACAGACGACAATTTTCCGCCTGAGAACTGGTCACTGCAGATTACTTGGACATCTCTATCGCCTCAAGATATCCCACACGAATGAATGCCCTTGTGGAACTGATATCCAGACTCCAGAACACATTCTCCAGAACTGTCCAACTCATGATAAATTGCGACGTGCGACCTGGCCAAAAGGTGATGAGCTCCAGCAGAAGCTATGGGGCTGCCGCGCCGACCTGGAAAAGACTGTGGACTTCGTCCTGGCGACAGGCCTGCAGATTTAGCATGACTACAAACCGAACGCAGAAGAAGAAGACTGGCTTTGGATTCATCCTTCTACTTTCTCCAGAAAGATTATTTACTAATGCCCATGCTTTATTTCCATTTTGTCTGAGATCTAAGTTGGAGCACATTTCTGTCCATTTAGCTTTTTTCACCTTCTTAACTGTAAATATTCTTTGGCACATGCTTTATTGTACTGAATCTTTGCTTAAAGTGTGGTCTCAAGTGTTGTTCTTGCTTTGCTTCTTTCTGATATATCAGTTTGTAATTCTTTGTTCCAGAATGATTTGTATGGCTTCCGGCTGCCCCTTGGGATGGACTGAGATGCTACATTCAAGACTGATTTTGTCAGTTCTTCACTGAACGTTTCGACACAGTTGGTATCAATGTTTTCTAGGAGGAGGTCAGACGTTTCTTTGAATAATCTCCAATTTGCTTTTTTAAAAATTCCAGCGAGTTCTCTGTTTGAAACATGCTTTACTGGGGGTGGTTATGGTGGTGAGTAGTGGTTTGTGGTCACTTCCAATGTCGTCCAGAACCTGAAATTGACTAGAGTCTGTTAGGGCAGATGGTCAAGTCAGATCAGCTCAGAGAGAGGTGGGCCCTGTGCAGCAGAGTTGGTGGGAACTCTATATCCTGTAATACTGACAGGTTAGTTGTTTCACATGTCTCTTAAATGTACCTTCCTGTACTGTTGTAGTCAGGATAACCCCAACGGGATGGAGTGTCCGTTGAAGTCACAGACAAGAAGGGTTTTGTGAAACTGGGTCTTGTTTTGTTCTGGTATGTTGCATGTTGTCTGAGGTGAGCTGTACACATTAAATATAGTATATTTGCCTCCATTGTGCCAGATATTGACTTTTTGTACATCTGTTGAATGGGCTGTTGGTAGCTGTGTGACATCTCCTTGGATGTCATGCCGGATGTAAGTTACTGTGCCACGGCAACCAATGCACTTACAGGCGTAACTAGTGTATCCAGACAGGTGCAGGTCAAAGTCTTTGTGTAAAGTTTCTTGTAGAGCAGCCACATGTACACTGTGACTGTCTAGCAGTTTGGCAAGTTCAAGCTTTTTGTTTCTAAGGCCACAGATGTTTAGCTGCAGAATATTATGTGTAGACGTGTGATCAGGTTTCTTTTTGCTCCTTCTCCAACTTTTCATCTTCTTGGGAAATCTGTCTTTCGGGTTTCTTCCAGTAATTCAATTTTTCGCACATTACAGTCTGGTTACCCACTGTCTGGCACGAACCTTGGTAACCGAGGCATTGTCCGATCTCATTTGAATTAATCAATTTTGACATTTTCATTATCACAGCATTGTGATGCTGGGGTGCCTGTGGATTTTATACCCACCCTGGAGCCAGAAGTGTACTGTGCCAGCTTTAGGGGAGATAAAGGGGGTGTTTCTGTGTCTCCTTTGAGATACGTAGCCAAGGTAGAGCTCACAGTGCTCATTCCCCACCACCAAATTACCTGCTAGTTACACCGAGTTCTCCGGGGCTCTAGGCATATGACCAAATGTTGAAGGCAATAGGATCGTCACGTCCTGAGTCTCTGTGCATGTACGATGGGTTCCGGTCTTCAGGAAGTAGTTCATACTTGTTCCCACTCCTAAGACTAGTTCAGTATCCATCTGGCTCCTTCCCACCCACAGAGGATGTGTACGGTGTAGTGCACCGGTTTTATTTTCGAGGTTTACTATTCTAGATCCGTTGTGCTTAGCCTGGGGGTTTGCACCCTCAGTTACCAGGACTACCTCGAGGAGGGTGTGGCTCTTCACCACGCACAACGATCTTAGGGTATGGGGAATTTTTCTAGGCCAAGAGACTGACACCCCAATGGTCGCTCCTTTCATGAAAAATGAATTCACTAGGCCTAGGGTGAAGAAAGGGGGAGAGTCCACTACCCACAACACCGACACATCATATTGTAAAACAGACTAGGTCCAAAAGGATTTTAAGTGATCACCATTAACTGTCATCAAGCTTCAAACATTCTGAAGGGAAATATATTTAACTACACTTGAACAAAATATCACAGATAGAACAAAACACTAAAGACTACAGCATTACTACACTAGATATCCTCTGAGATGTGAAATTCAAAATACTAGTTTCTTTTTTTTTTTCAAGTGTGCATGACTTTTCACCAAACTGTCAAATTTTATTCACATTCATTCATTTCCCTCGTCACTCCCCACGGAGCAAGGAGCCACCACTGCAGTTGGCTTCCCTGTAGGAATCCTGCATCAAAGCATTCAAGTGCTTTTGAAGTTTAGTTTCTGTGGCAGCTTATTTTATATGATGAGGTTGCCAACCCCATGCACTTCCTCATATTAGTGGCCTTTAACAACATTCCTGAAGGAGTAGTGGTGTTATTCTTTCTGTGTTATAATCACATTACAAAGACTTTAGTCATGGGAACAAACAATTGTAAGAGTGCACTTTCTGACCATACCAACAAGTAATTAGAGAAAACTGGCAGAATAACTTAACAGTAATTAGAGAAAACTAGTAGAGTAACTTAACAGCAATTAGAGAAAACTAGTAGAGTAACTTAACAGTAATTACAGAAAACTGGTAGAGTAACTTAACAGCAATTAAAGAAAACTAGTAGAGTAACTAAACAGCAATTAGAGAAAACTAGTAGAGTAACTTAACAGTAATTAGAGAAAACTTGTACAATAACAACAGTAATCAGAGAAAACTGGTAGAATAACTTAACAGTTCTTCTTCTTCTTTGATCCTTAGCCGCCGACCGTCAAAGCAGTCAGTGGCCATCACGCCTGGTGGCGTCTTGTAGGGCAACAACAAACTGATTCCAATTTGCTCGGTCGGTGGCCATCCTTCGTACAGTGCCCCAACTCTGGTTCATTCTTTGCATCTCAGCCTCCACAGTCCTCCGCCAAGTTGTTTTTGGTCGGCCTCTCTTTCGTTTTCCTTCAGGGGTCCATAGCATAGCTGTTCTTGTGATGGCATCGGGGTCTCTTCTGAGGACATGGCCAACCCAGCTCCAGCGTCTGCCAGCTATGATGGTGTGCATGTCCTCTTGCTTGCTCCGAGTAAGCAGATCTTGGTTGGTGATGGTATTCGGCCAAAAGATTCGGAGAATTTTTCTTAGGCATGTTGTGTGAAAAGAGGACAATTTCGACATTTCCTTCTCTGTAACTCTC
Source organism: Oreohelix idahoensis (assembly GCA_024509875.1). NCBI lineage: Eukaryota > Metazoa > Mollusca > Gastropoda > Stylommatophora > Oreohelicidae > Oreohelix > Oreohelix idahoensis. The sequence continues at coordinate 1,097,905 of JAMPIV010003908.1, read as the reverse complement.
CAGCTCTCCGCGCCATAGAGAAGCACTGAAAGCACACAGCTCTGATATAATCCTAATTTTGTGCTTGTGCTGTAGTGAGAGAACTTCCTGATGTTGTTTAGACTAAAAAAGGCTGTTCTTGCTTTGTTCATTCTGTTGTTGATGTCTTTGCTTGCTCCGCCGTCTGGTGTTACTATGCATCCTAGGTATGTGAAGGTGTCTGTCTGTACCAGTTGCTGATTCCTTACTGATATGGGCTCAGGGTTGCTCACATTGAGCATCATGACCTCTGTCTTCTTTAGGTTGATGTTCAAGCCCACCTGCTGGCTATACTTATTAAGTCTATCCATTTTTTCCTGGATGTGTTGATGTGAATGTGCTAGCAGTGCAATGTCATCTGCATATTCCAGATCTTCCAATGTAGAAAATGTAGTCCATCTTATTCCTCTTGGATTGCCCTCTGTTGTCTGGCGCATCACCCAGTCTATGACTGTTAAAAATAGAGTGGTTGATAAGGGGCATCTCTGTCGTACTCCTGTCTTCACTTCAAAGGTTAGGTTGCTCTGCCCAATGCTACACGTAAAGTTGGCATAAAGGCTTTTTATGATTGACACTATGCAGCTTGGAATTCCATAAGCCCTCAGTATTTTCCATAAACTGTCCCTATGTATACTGTCAAAAGCCTTTTCAACATCAACGAAATTAATGTACAGCTGTCTTTGCCATTCTGAGCACTGCTCAATAATGTTCCTGAGAGTGAATATATGATCTACACATCTTCTGTTCTTTCTAAATCCTGCTTGTTCTTTCCTCAGTTTGTGGTCTACTGCTTTTGAGGTTCTCTGTATAATTATCCTGCCTAGTATTTTGCTGGGAACTGAGAGAAGAGTTATTCCTCTCCAATTATTGCAGTCTGCAAGATCTCCCTTCTTGGGCAATTTGACAATTATTCCTTTTCTCCACTCTGTTGGTGTTGTCCCTGTTTTCCAGACTTGTGCAAATAGTGGTTCTAATAGTTCTGCTGCTAGCTCTGGGTCGGTCTTAAATAGCTCTGCATTTAAGTTACCATGACCAGGAGCTTTTCCATTCTTTAACCCTTTGATTGCTGTGATGATTTCTTCTTTTCGTGGGACGTCTGTATTAACATCTAGATCATTTTCAGCCTCAGGAACATTCAACTGTGTCTCTGGTGGTTCCTTATTCAGAGTTTCTCTGAAATGCTCTGCCCATCTTGTTTCCTGCCCATCTTGTTTCCTGTCCCTCTACTGTCGTGATGAGATTTCCGTGCTTATCTCTTACTAATGTAATATTGTTTGCACCTCGATTTCCACTGATGATTTGAGTTATTTTGTATACTGTGCTTTGTTCATTTCTCAGTGCTGCCTCTTCTGCCTGTCTTGCAATTTGTTGTTGCCCTACAAGATGCCACCAGGCGTAATGGCCACTGACTGAAGAAGAAGAAGAAGCTTTTTGATGGAAGGAAAAATGGGAAGATCATGCAATATTGACAGCAAACAGTTATTGATTTGGGCCCTAGAGGTAGTTAAAAAAAAAAAAAGTATTACTCAGCTTAAAATCAATACATTGTAAAGTTGTGGAAAAGTCTAAATCTGATTATAACAACCAGAAAAATGTTATGTTATGATAATACTGAATAGTGTTTACCTCTTCATACACTGTCCATGACATAGCAGACATGAGAGTACGTCTCAACATACGTGGGACAATGCCCCGCCAGAAACCAATAAATCCACGCTCCTGAAGAGAGGTAGGGGGAAAAAAAAACCATTTGGTCAGGGCTGCTTTTCTCAACCAAATATCACTGACTGACAATATAATGAAAATTAGGGACCCATATAGAAAAACAAGTATATATATATATATACTGAAGCACATTAAAAACGCACCACCTGTATAATCCAGGAACAGAGTGTGAAATGTAAATATAAGTGTTTACAAGTTTACATATTTGGAATCTTTATTCATTTTCCTATGAATCCATGCTGGTCATTAATTTGTACATTTGATTGTTATGAAATTCATTGCATTCTGTGCAGGCAAGGGAGAAAACCAAAAATGCAACCAATAAAAAAAATTCATTCACACTATCCTCAGTATCTGGTATGTCCACCGTGTGCTTGCAAACAAGCTTGGCAGCGGCTCCGCATGGAACGCACAAGTCTCTGAAGGAAATTCCGGGGAATCAAGTCCCATTCACGTGTAAGAGCAGCTTCGAGCTGTTGCAGATTAGCTGGAGAACCTTGCCTGTAGACTCTGCGTCCAAGCTCGTCCCACAGATGTTCTATAGGGGACATGTCTGGTGATAGGGCAGGCCAATCAATCGTCACAATGTTCTGCTGCTGCAGATATTGCTGCGTAATGCATGCGGTGTGCACACGTGCGTTATCCTGCTGGAGAAGCTGCAAGTCTGGATAATTTGTGAACGCAGGAGCAACCAATGCATCCAGAACCTCATCTCGATATGTCACAGCATTAACATTTCCACGGAAGACGTGAAGAGGCAAGCGATGGTGAAAACTGAATCCTCCCCAAATGTGAATACTGCCACCTCCAAATCGGTTGTGCTGACGAACACAGCAATCTGCAAAGCGCTCTCCACACCATCGCCAAATCCGCATACGTCCATCAGCAAAGGATATGTTGAATCTGCTCTAGTCTGTGAATAGGACAGCATTCCACTGCAGTCTAGTCCATCTGAAATGTTGCTCTGCCCATTGCAGGCACTGCTGACGATGTCTGTGAGTCAAGTTTGGCCCAACATAAGGTCGTCTTGCATTAAGGCCTGTATCTCTGAGTCGTCGTATGACTGTCAATCGAGAGACTTGCCCACGTCTACCAACTATTGCTCTTGCTGTTGGACTTGCAGGGAGAGAACGATTCCTTAGGTGACTCAGCACAATATGACGATCTTGCGCAGGGGTAGTAACTCGTGGTTGGCCACTCCGAAGTCTATCCCGGGCACTGCCAGTGGTTCCGTAACGTTCATTGAGACATACAATAGTGCTGTGGTGGCAATTCATCCTTCTGGCAATGGCCCGCGAGCTCATTCCGGTCTCCAACATACCAATGGCTCGTTGGCAGTCGTTTTCAGATAGTCGTGGAATTTCAAGCACATGTACTGGGTGTTTTTTCTCAACGGCCTTTTTATACCAAATATACTGCCACAACGCTTACACATTTTCAGGGTCATAGCTGTTGGGAATCGTGTTGCACGTGTAACTTTCATTGTTTTCATGTAGTCTGTACACAAACCCGTGGGTTGAATCATGCACTTTCCATTCCAGCAGCCATTCGCTCTCTACCTCATGACAAACACGGGGAAAATCCATTCCCACACTTTTTTTCCCAGCTTCTCGGCATCAGTATATATAATAGTGGTGCGTTTTTAATGTGCTTCAGTATATACCACCCTGTTCACAAAGTTCCGGGACTCATTTTTTATCCGGAAAACCATTATAAGGAGCTAGGTGATATTAACACAGTGCACGTGTAAACCACGTGCCACTATATGTACCAAACCTGAAGTTTGTAATTTCGTGCATGCGCTGTGTGGTAGCGTATAAGCAGATGTGACCTAGTAGTGCTCGTCGCGTTTCAAAAATCTTCTTCTTCTTCTTCCATCCTTAGCCATCAACCGGCAAAGCAGTATGTGGCCAGTACGCCTAGTGGCGTCTTAGGGCAACAACAAATTGATCAATCTATCGCTGTTTCCTCCACGCCTAGTGGCGTCTTTGTGGAACAAAAACAGACCAAACAATCTATCATTGTTTCCGTAATCAGATTGGTTGGCAAGCAGGTGATCAGCCCACTGTGCGTTTCAAAAATGGACGGCAAAATTCAACAATGTGTGTGCATTGATTTCTGCTTTCGTCTAGGAAAAACTGGTTCCGAAACTCTCGAAATGTTTAAGTAGATCTAAAACATTTGAGTGGTATTCCCGTTTCAAAAGTGGACTCCGATCCTTTGAAGATGGCCCCCGTCAAGGGAGACCCTCCACCTCCCACACCGACGAGTTCGTAGCACGTGTGCAAGAAATGATACGCGCTGACCGACGTCTGACTATCAGAGAGGTTGCTGATGATATTGGAATATCAATTGGTACGTGCCATAAAATCATAACTGAAGATTTGCACATAAGACGGGTGTCAGCGAAACTCGTGCCACGCCATCTGACTGAGGATCAGAAGGACGATCGGTTGTCCATTTGCACTGACCTCCTTGAGATAGCAAAAAACGACACAAATTTCATGTCCTCGATAATAACTGGTGATGAAAGCTGGGTGTACGGATATGACCCGAAAACAAAGCAAATGTCCTCCCAGTGGCAAACGCAATCATCTCCTCGGCCGAAGAAGGCACGACAGGTCAAGTCCAATGTCAAGACCATGTTAATAGCGTTTTTCGACATTGATGGCCTGGTGCATCATGAATACGTCCCTATAGGACAGAGTGTCAATGCTGAATTCTACAAAACAGTCCTGCAACGCCTCTGTGACACTGTGCGCAGACATCGCCCTGAGAAGTGGCGCACAGGCAATTGGCTTGTTCATCATGACAATGCACCTGCACACAGGTCTGTCACCACAAACGCATTTTTGACAAAACACAACATTCCATTGTTCCCGCATCCTCCATACTCACCCGATCTTGCTCCGTGTGACTTTTTCTTGTTCCCGCAACTTAAGAAAACAATGAAAGGTTGTAGATTCGATGACATTGAGCAGATTCAAGCCAACGCGATGAGACAAATGAGGGCTATTCCGCAAAGTGACTACCAGAGGTGCTTCCTTCAGTGGCAGGAACGTTGGAATAAGTGTGTACACTCACAAGGGAACTACTTTGAAGAAGATAGAATCAACTAGTATGTAAGTCTACTTATTCAATTTAAAAAAAATGAGTCCCGGAACTTTGTAAACAGGGGAGTATATATATATTTTTAATCCTCAAATTGTACTGTAAGGCTGTTCAAAGTTTTTGGCTGAAAAGTTCGTGGTTCTGACATTACATTATGCTTTTATCAAGACATTAAGTTTATTTTTCCAGCTAATTTACATGAAAGTAAATTATTCAAAGATAAATAATTTACTTCATGATCTGCCTCAAACAAAACTAGTTTTTTGTTTTAGTTGCATAACGTTTCTATTCTCTGCAGAATTTTGAATCTTAATTAATAGTAACACCATTCATCTGTAATTCATGCACTCTTGCAAATCTCCCTTATTGGCTAACTGGACCAGATATCCTTCATTCCAGCCTGCTGGTATTTCTCCTCTCTCCTAGACTTTACTAAGCAACTTGTACAATTTCTCTGAGTAAATAAATAAATAAAGGTAATTAACAGGCACTTGTTGGACATAAAGGATGACAACAGAAAAGAAAATTTAAGTGATATCACTGTTACGTACATTTATTACCTAAGGGGGTAGTCTTCGGTCCTGCCAAATGTACGCACCAGTCTTAATATAGTTATATTATTTGTGCGTTCGATTGATTCACGCACTGACGTGCACAATGCAGTGGGAGTTGCTTTGGACGCACGGGTAACCTAGTTTAGGGATTGTGACGTCATGTTTTGAACGGGGTAGTTCGGACCTTGTTGATGTCCGAGATATATTTCTTGGAAATTGCTGGCAAGTTTGAAGAAGCCATTATGTTATATTGATTCTACTGGTATTCATGATGAAACCTATAGTAGAAGTATCAAGTAAGTGTCGCCCCAGGTCATATCAAATATTTATTGAATTAAATTAAAGTATTAGGCTGCTCCTAGTTTGATCTAGCGGGAATTCATCATAGCATGTTATTCCTAGAATGGACAGACGGAGTCGTTAGCCCTTTTGAATTACCGTAGAGGGATGATACCTACGAGTGAACGACGTTAATTGATTCGTATGCTTCACATGTTTTATATGCCGTATTTTGTCAATGCCAAAGTCGTGGCATGGATTTTGTGGAGAGGTTAGTTAAAACCCAAATACTAACCCAGATGTAGCTTCATGTTTACGCCATTGATAGTATGTTTTGAACCTACGTGGTAGGAAGGAAGTCTTGGATCAAGACAGTCTTTTGTTGGATGAATGCGGGATTCAGTGATATGGGAATACGTATTTAGTTGGATTGTCCTCAGACAAGGTCAACGGACATTTATATCTTACTGTTTCAAACTTAGCATGAACATTACTGGATTCTTATTACGTGAATGTAAGGAAGGTGTTTGAAAGGGATCTACCGCTATACCTGACCACCATCATAGATGTACATAATTTTTGTCAGCGTATCATTACCATGCATCCATGTTGATTGTCTCCGTCAAGAACATTGTCTCGTATTGTCGAACGTATACTGTCAATAAATGATGTTAAACTGTACCACCCGCCTTACAGTTTGCTTCAGTTCACTTCAGTTCACAGCAGGCCTTGGTGGATGTGCCTGAAGTTATGCATCGTTATCTGTTGAACTAATTTTGGCAGTTTATTTGGATTCGCGTCTTATCAGCACGATCTTACCGTCATATGTAGAGACCCCTGCAGAAAAGGTCCTAACAGTAATTGGTGGATACATAAAGAGAGTGCAACAGTAATTGGTGTGCCAGTGTGTCTTGAATTACTCAGGATTCAACACGGGAACTACCTCACAAGTTCCACAATAGTCGAAAATACGTGGATTTTCTAACAGTACATACTCCGGATAACGGCTACCAGAAGGTCAAGGTCGACAGTGAACCTCCACATCAAGTTCTACATGGTATGACTACGTTGGACCTCATCTTTTAGTCCTCATTACGTGCGAGCAGTACTCAAATACACAAGGCGAAGTATTTCGAAGTCTCAAACGTACATCTACGGAGACGAGGCACATTTTTTTTTCTTGCACGCGAGATAAGTATTAACGTAGTATCGTTGTACGCTTTATTACGTTTAGCTGTGCCTCATGTGATTATGTCCACCTATATACTTTTCATGTTGCTTGTTCTGTGTTTTATATTCGTCGTGGGAGGTAGGGAGGTTGATCTGACGAACGAGATCCATCTCGAAGCCTATTCGGGCTCTTCGTCAGACGTTCTGTAGGGCTCGTCTTGTAAGTTTCAATTGAGCGATAATTCCGGTACAAGGCTAGAAACCTTGCCGAAGTTCCGATCGCTAATTGTTCCTTATGAAAATATCTGTTTAGCTGTTTCGTCACGTTTACTTGTTGTTTTTGGTAGTTATTTTTACTCGTATTTTAGTTTTATAATGAATTTTGTTTGTATTATGCGTCCTTCTAATCTTCCTGTCGTTCAGTTTTTTACAAAACCTATGTTTTTACACTGTGTTGTCAATTGTCTTGTGCATTATTGGATCGTAGATGTCATCGTAAATTTTTACGACATTCTATTTTAGTTCCACATTTTTTTTTTATTTGATTTCTACGACTGTAGTCATTTGTCTTGATTATCGTGTCGTGTCAGTATTGTGCTATTGTCTGTCACGTTATTGCTTTCACACCATTTCATGTTATAAATTACATTATTGATTATTAATATTATTGCCTATTATATAACTTGATTTTACCGTTCTAGGACAGGAACGAAGACCACTAGTTGTAGTAACACTTTTAAGTAGTATTATTACATAATAATATTGAATAATGTCTACCTTAGACTATTTTATTAAGCAGGCTAAGGCGCTTAATATACCTCAGGAAGAGATTAGAGCATTTGCACTTGCAGAATATAAGAAAGCTCAAGAAATAGAAGCTGAACAGAGAAAGCTAGAAACTTTAAGATTACAAAATTTGAAATCTGAGGCGGAGGAGAATGAGAAAAAAATGAGATTAATTGCTGAGGAGAATGAGAAAAAAATGAGATTAACTGCTGAGGAGGATGAAAAGAAGAGGAAATTTATGGCTGAGGAAGAGGAGAAAAAAATGAGATTAGCCGCTGAATTAGAAGAGAAACGATTTCAGCGAGAGGCAGAACAGAAGCAAAGGAAGGAGATGGAAAATAAACAAAAGGAAATGATAGAAAGAAGATTAATAGCTGAACAAAATACATTACGACTTCAGCTTGAGATGGAAGAGAATGATAAAAAACGACAGCATGAACTGAAATTAGCAGAGTCAGAATATGAGAGACTTAGGTTAACTCAGGAAGCTAATTCTCAGAGAACTTTTGAAAGCCAAACTTCATCCAGACATGATCATTTTAAGGAAATTCACCTTAAATTACCTAAATTTAATCCCCCGTCGGATGACGTAATATTTTCCTAGATAGATTTGAGGCCACTTGTGGGTCTTATAACGTGGATAAAACACTGTATTGCACATATTTATCCAGGTTACTTACTGGGGATGCTTTAGCAGTTTATCATACTACCAGTATTAATGAGAAGAATGATTATAATGCTCTTAGAGCCGCACTTCTGAAGAAATTTCAAATGACAGAAGATGAATACCGATTAAGATTTCGTACATTACTACCGCAATCAAGCAGAAATTTCAGTGATTTTCTGTCACAAATACGACTAACCCTAGAAAGATGGATCGAATTATCCAAAATTGATATGAAGGTCTCTTCGATTTACTGATGCGCGATAAGGTACTATCGTCTGTAAATCCTACATTTCTCGCATTTTTACACGAACGGAAACCTTTATCAATGAAAGACTTAGAAGAACATGCAAAAAATTTTTGCACTGCTCACCCAACCATGGATCTAAGTAATGCACATATTAAGAATGAATTGCCTGTTGCTTTTGCAGCACAACAAAACAATTTTTCACGAAATCGTTCTTTTAGTGCTGACAGGTATGTCAATAAGGGAAATAATCACAATTTTAACAATGATAACTTTTACAAAGGGAAGCAATTTCAACAATCTGCTCCATTTAATGTTTCTTGGAACCAAACTCACAGATCGCGAGATTTTGGTAACAATAATTTTAAAAATAATCAGGGACATTATAATAAACAAAACTGGAGATCAAGATCTCAGGGTCCACAAAACAGACAAGGTTCTTGGAATAAAAATTTTAAAGAACATCATAACTTTAATTATACAAATTATCGGACTCATCCAAATTTTAACTCAAGCAGAAACGACAATTTTGACAATTTTAATGCAAATAATCAAAATCGATCGCGTCGGAGAGATAGATCGTCGAGTAATACGGGTAGACATTCTAATGTCGCTTTAATTGATACACAGGCTAACATTGAACAGGGTAAAGTAGCTGAAACTCACAATGCTATGTCTTGTTCTCTTGATTGTACCCAGGTGAAAGACTGTCCAGAATGCTCGACTCTTTTCCAGCCTAAGGCGATCACGACGCTGCGTTGCGGACATACCTTGCCTAGTCTACCTGTAGTCTGTACGGCCACTGCTGCGTCAGTACACCAGAGACAGGGCTCTCTTATGTTTAACAAGGGATTTGTCAACAACATTTCATGCTCTCTCCTATTTGACTCAGGTTGTAGCACTGTGGGCGTCCGGACTTCGCTGATCAACCCAAGTTGTGCCACGGGCAGGGTTGTCAAGTGTGTGACTTTTGGTGGCACCGTTGAAACATTTCCCACTGCTATTATTGATCTTAATACACCATTTTTTTTCAGGAAAGATCCAGGCATGTCTCCTTCCGAATCCAATTTGTGATTTAATACTTGGTCGCATACATGGTATTAAAGAGTGTACACCACAGCAAATTGCTGAATGGGAAGAGCGACATATTCAAACTGCAAATGCAGTAGTGACTAGAGCGCAAGCTACTAATATGTCGCATGATACACCTATTGAACCTACAGTTCATACCACTTGTGATGATGATGCTCCTATTTCACGGGAGTTGTTTGCAACATTGCAAAAGAATGATGATTCATTAAAAAAAATTTTTCAGTATGTGAACAAAAAGAATACCAGCAACAAACTTGCAAAATCTAGACATGACTTTATATTAAAAATGGGATTTTGGTTAGAGTAATACGGCAAGTACACATAATGCAGTTGAATCTTGCAAACTAACTTATAACTTGTTAAATAAAGAAGTGAAGACAAAAACTCGAAGAGATAAAAGACATTTCATCAATGAACTGGCCGTAGAAGCTGAAAATGCTGCAAGAACTGGTAATAGTAGGTGCCTTTATCAAATTACAAAACAACTATGTCACCAGCCTACTGCTATGGAAACACCTGTTAAAGGTAAATTAGGGAATTCAATACCAACAGAAAAAGAACAAATGAAGAGATGGGCTGAGCACTTCATGGAGGTGCTAAACAGACCACCACCAACAGTAACACCTGATTTTAATAATGAAAACACCCATCACCACCTTGCCAATAACTTGCGATGAATTCACGCTTGACGAAATTTCAGGGGAAATGATTAAAGCAGTTAATGACAACAACCTCTTGAGAATTTTAGATATTATAAATGAAGTATGGAGAGAAGAACAACCACCACAACAATGGAAAGACAGTATTATTGTAAAGTTACCGAAGAAAGGTGATCTATCAGACTGTAATAACTGGCGTGGTATATCTCTATTATCAGTAGCTGGAAAATTATTATGTTGCATGATGTTAGAAAGACTTAAATTGCATGCTGACGAAAAGATCAGAGAAGAATAAGCGGGTTTCAGGCCGAAACGATCATGTATTGATCAAATATTCACACTAAGAACAATTATAGAAGAATCAGTACAAAGGCAATCGCCACTTATTATCACCTTCGTCGATTTTCAAAAAGCCTTTGATAGTCTACACCGCCCATCATTGTGGAAGATACTTACAATCTATGGTTTTCCAACAAAATATTTGAATATAATCAAAGCGCTATATGACAATGCAAGATGTTGTGTTAGAACAAATAAAGGGAATACAGAATGGTTTACAGTAGAAACAGGGGTTAAACAAGGCTGTATTATGTCACCACTACTTTTTGGAATAGCTATTGATTGGGTTATGAGAAACTATACCCACAATGAACAATTGGGTATAAAATGGACAAATGGAAAATTCCTGGGGGTCCTTGTTTTCGCAGATGATGTAGCATTCACCAAGTTCAACACCAAGACAATCCCAAGAAGCAGTAAATAATTTGTGTCATCTCTCGGTTAAAATAGGTCTCCAAATAAATGCCTCTAAAACTAAAGCTATGAACTTTTCTAACGAGACCTTTGATATCATCTTGAACGGGGAAAAAAAAAACTACAGAAAGTTGAAAGTTTCAATTATTTAACAGTAAAATGACTCAGGATGGTTTTGAACAAAGAAATCCATCTAGAATTGTCTTTGGCAGCTAGCGCCTTCAATAGATTATCTAACATTTGGAAATTACGATCATTGAATTACCAAGCTTCGTATAGTGCAATTCAAATGTTATCTCAGTGTTAACATACGGCTGTGAAGTTGGAAAATTTCAAAAATCATTGGAGAACAAGCTGAATACATTCGATGAAACAAATGTGGAGATCTTAGAAATACTCATGAACATCAGTTGGAAAGAATTCAAGACTAATCGACAAATAAGAGAAGACTCTAGGCAGAAATATGTCTCCGACTATATACGGAAAAGACTGATGGTCATATATCTGGTCATGTCTTTGAATTTTGGTTAAAAAGCCAGAATGACCACTTCCTCTTAAGGCAAGCTCAATATTCTTGGGTTCCCTGTTTTTATAAGAGGAAAAAAGGAAGACCAAATCACACTTAGATGAACAATAATAAGAGATGGTTTGAGGACTTGGGCCTTGCACAAGAGCTTTAGAGGAGTTTCGTTTGACGAACAATTGGAGAGCACTGGTTTCTGCCTTATGCGCCGTGTTTGGTGCTTAAAGAATTTATTATTATTAATACGGGAAAAAGATTCATCCTTATGTTATCAGATCTTAGTTCCATCCTCTATGAGATCTCGTATATTACGACATGCGCATGACTCGCAATGTGCGGGCCATATGGGTTTTTCGCGTACCAAATCCAGAGTGCTTTCGGCATTCTACTGGCCAGGCGTCCATAGGGACATCACTCTCTATTGTCGGTCCTGTTTGATATGTCAGGAAGTTAAGGTACGGGGTCCATTTCATGCGGCTCCTATTCAAGCTGCGGACATCCCGATTAGACCATTTGATAAAATGGCTATAGACATTATTGGTCCGATGCTTCCATCTGCTAGAGGGCATACGCATATTCTTACGTGCATTGATATGTGCACTCGTTGGCCTGAGGCCATCCCTCTCAAGAACACTTCATCTGCCAGTGTAGCAGAGGCATTGATGTTAATCTTCTCACGCATTGGTTTTCCACGGAAAATCTTGTCGGATCATGGGGTTCAGTTCATTTCTGAATCCATGTCTCAAGTTATGAAGACATTAGGTATAGACAGATCTCTTAGTTCTATTTATCATCCGATGTCAAATGGGTTAATTGAGCGTCTCAATAGGACACTCAAGCAGTTGTTGGGTAAGATGACCCAAGACCATCCCCAAGACTGGGATCGGGTCATACCCGCTGCTCTGTTCGCGTATCGCGAAGTACAAAATCAAGCCACGGGGTTTTCTCCATTCCAGCTAGTTTTTGGCATGCAACCACGCGGTCCGATGTCGTTAATCCACGACTTATTGGTTGACGAGAATATTGAAGAGGAAACTCAATCCTCTTATGAGTATGTGATCTCTCTGAGAAAGAGAATCATAGATGCTTGTAGACTAGCTACTGCATCATCCGAACAAGCCAAAGAAAAAGCTCGTCTATTTGCAAACAAGTATAGACGTCTTCGCCAGCTTATTCCTGGTGACGAAGCTTTTGTATTACTCCCTGCGCATAACAATCGTCTTTTAATTACCTGGAGAGGTCCTTTCAGGATCATCTCAAGAATATCCGATGTCGACTACATCGTTGATGTTAATGGTAAACATAAAACCTTCCACATTAACATGTTGAAGGAGTATTACTCACGTCCTGATTATCTACAGTCAGTGTTCCAGGCAACTGACGATCCTACACCTCCTATTCAACACTATTCTAGTTTGTCAGTCATCCAAGAAGAAGAATCTTCTTTCGATGATGTACAACTACCAATACCAGTTGTACCACTCCATTCCACTGAGAAATGGAATGATGTTACAATCTCATCTACTCTTTCGGCTGATCAACGTCAGCAAGTCTCTAATATTCTACACTCGTATGAGGATGTCCTCACTGACATCCCAGGTCATACGTCAGTCATCCAACATGACATTATTCTGACTGACGATACGCCTATTCGAGTTCGCCCATATCCTATCCCTTTACACTTTCGTGATAAGGTTGATAAGGAATTGGATGAGATGCTTCAATTAAATATAATTGAACCATCTTCATCACCATATTCTTCTTCTATGGTAATCATTAGGAAGAAGGACAACAATATACGTCTTTGCGTAGATTACAGGAAATTAAACAAAGTTACAAAATTCGATGCGGAACCGTTACCTCTTTTAGACGACTTATTGGAGAGGTTATCTCATGCCACATTCTTTTCGAAATTTGACCTTTCAAAGGGCTATTGGCAAGTGCCACTCACTCCTAAAGCAAAGCCATTCACCGCTTTCTCGACGCCACGGGGTCTTTTTCAATGGAATTTTATGCCATTCGGATTAATGAATGCGCCAGCTACCTTTGTACGCATGATGCGCCGCATATTGTCTCATCGTCCCGATGTCATTACTTATATAGATGACATCTGTCTTTTCAGTGACTCTTGGGATGAACATATTCATGGATTAAAAGCTTTACTTTCTACCTTACGGGATTATAACTTAACAGCGAAACCTTCAAAGGCTTTTGTCGGTTTTCATGACATCTCATTTCTGGGTCACCGCATAGGTCATGGTTTCATGTATACAGAAGACAGTAACGTCTCTAAAATTTTAAACATCTCAGCACCTAAGACAAAAAAACAAGTTAGGTCGCTTTTAGGACTAATACAGTTCTATTCAAAATTCATCCCTCATTTGTCTACTATAACTGCACCTTTTTCGTCTCTACTGAAGAAAGGCACATCTAATGTAATAAAGTGGTCGCAGGATCACCAAACGGCGTTAGACTATATAAAACAATTTTTTTCAAATGCACCTTTTTTGAGGTTGCCTAACAAAAATCTCACTTTCATTCTTCGCAGTGATGCTTCTTCTTACGCTATTGCTGCAGTTTTGATGCAGGAATATAACGGCACCTTATTTCCGGTGATGTACGTGTCCAGAAAACTTACGGAGAGCGAACTCAAATACTCCGTTCTTGATAAGGAGCTCCTCGCATTAGTGTGGGCAATCACAAAACTGGAACGTTACCTCCTCGGCTCACACTTTGTGGTGGAATCTGATCAAAAAGCTCTTACCGCACTGAACACGAAGAACGTTAAATCATCTAAGTCAGCGCGTTACGCTATAGCGCTTCAACCATTCAATTTTGAAATACGAGCTATTCCTGGAGTGAAGAATGTGTTCGCAGACTGTTTGTCGAGATGCCCAAGCGAACTTGTCGAAACTAAACCACTTCCAGATGTTGAAACATCCTCACCGATAACATGAATAACTTTGTACATTATCATTGATTGTACATCTATAAAGACTGGTTATATAACTGAAGTATTCGTATAAGTATAACTTTCATGATATACTTACTTATAGATTATAACATTACTTCTTGTGTAGTAACGATACTTTATTTTTATTAGAACGGGAACAGTGGTATTAGAGTAACATTTTATTAGTACGTGAACATTGGTACTACAGTAACTTTTTATACGTATGGAAACATTGTTAAGAGCGACAAATATACATTTGTTATTCCTATGGAACATAATACACTACATATCGTGTTCGAGAATATATTTTATCGTGTATGGAACATTGAGAACATCGTCTCGTCGATTACTAACTAGTTGTAACTGAACATGGACATATTGATAGTGATATTGGAATTACTTAGAATATATTAGTAACTGTTTATTTGTTGGTAATTAAGAAATATATTAATTAGAATAATTCAATTTAATCTATTTAATTGATTATGGATCACACATATACTAACTTTCTTAGTTGTCACGTAATACCTACATTCACGGGTCTTAGTTATGATATCTCACTGTTAGATCACTAGTCAACCGTACTAGTGTTAGAAAACATTAAGGTTGTTGATTCTTAAAGTGTTTAATTTTGCATTGCTTCATTTTTGCACATTGTATTTTCAATTTTTCTGTTTTATTGATTCTCTTGTCATTGATCATCATCAGTGTTGCTGTTCATTTTCATTTTTGAAAATCATATGTTTCAAAATTTTTTTTTTGAAAACTTAGTTGAATTTTATTATCATCTTTTTTATGTTTTTTTTCATTTTTCATTTTCAACTTGTTTTTACTTCGAATATTACCACATCGTTCCAAAGTAGGTCGATCGTGGATGTGTGCTTTAATGCATACTATCATTTAGTTATATTGATTTCGTTTAATATTCTTTTCTTAATATGATGTAACTTTATGCATTTCATATCTTGTTGTAGTTTTGACTCACCTCTCTCGGGTACTAAGTTCAAAAAAAAATTAATAGAATTAATTTTTTTAAGGGGAGGTAATAAGGGAGCTGTTACGTACATTTATTACCTAAGGGGGTAGTCTTCGGTCCTGCCAAATGTACGCACCAGTCTTAATATAGTTATATTATTTGTGCGTTCGATTGATTCACGCACTGACGTGCACAATGCAGTGTGAGTTGCTTTGGACGCACGGGTAACCTAGTTTAGGGATTGTGACGTCATGTTTTGAACGGGGTAGTTCGGACCTTGTTGATGTCCGAGATATATTTCTTGGAAATTGCTGGCAAGTTTGAAGAAGCCATTATGTTATATTGATTCTACTGGTATTCATGATGAAACCTATAGTAGAAGTATCAAGTAAGTGTCGCCCCAGGTCATATCAAATATTTATTGAATTAAATTAAAGTATTAGGCTGCTCCTAGTTTGATCTAGCGGGAATTCATCATAGCATGTTATTCCTAGAATGGACAGACGGAGTCGTTAGCCCTTTTGAATTACCGTAGAGGGATGATACCTACGAGTGAACGACGTTAATTGATTCGTATGCTTCACATGTTTTATATGCCGTATTTTGTCAATGCCAAAGTCGTGGCATGGATTTTGTGGAGAGGTTAGTTAAAACCCAAATACTAACCCAGATGTAGCTTCATGTTTACGCCATTGATAGTATGTTTTGAACCTACGTGGTAGGAAGGAAGTCTTGGATCAAGACAGTCTTTTGTTGGATGAATGCGGGATTCAGTGATATGGGAATACGTATTTAGTTGGATTGTCCTCAGACAAGGTCAACGGACATTTATATCTTACTGTTTCAAACTTAGCATGAACATTACTGGATTCTTATTACGTGAATGTAAGGAAGGTGTTTGAAAGGGATCTACCGCTATACCTGACCACCATCATAGATGTACATAATTTTTGTCAGCGTATCATTACCATGCATCCATGTTGATTGTCTCCGTCAAGAACATTGTCTCGTATTGTCGAACGTATACTGTCAATAAATGATGTTAAACTGTACCACCCGCCTTACAGTTTGCTTCAGTTCACAGCAGGCCTTGGTGGATGTGCCTGAAGTTATGCATCGTTATCTGTTGAACTAATTTTGGCAGTTTATTTGGATTCGCGTCTTATCAGCACGATCTTACCGTCATATGTAGAGACCCCTGCAGAAAAGGTCCTAACAGTAATTGGTGGATACATAAAGAGAGTGCAACAATCACTTATATTTTCTTTTCTGTTGTCCGGTGTAATCTAATGAGTGCCTGTTAATTACTTTTATGTATTTATTTACTGTTCACAGGACTCAGGTTTCCTTCATTATTTATTTACAATATCTCTGCAGAAGTATCAACGTTCAGTTTTATGGCCTCTGCTGGAGTGGCATCTGGGCCAGCAGCTTTTCCCCATGTCTTAGAAGCATTATGGCTTTCTCTATTTGGGTTTTTACAGTTGTTGCTTGTGATACTACACTGTAATTCTG
This sequence comes from Oreohelix idahoensis, assembly GCA_024509875.1. NCBI lineage: Eukaryota > Metazoa > Mollusca > Gastropoda > Stylommatophora > Oreohelicidae > Oreohelix > Oreohelix idahoensis. Next base: position 1,080,880 of record JAMPIV010003908.1, on the reverse strand, counting down.
TCTTTCATCCGGCCCGATTATGTCGTCTATTTTGTATTTCAGGCCCGATTCTGTGGTTCTAGTTTGAGTTTCACCATTTCTCTTCTCTTTTGTAATTATATGGGGTTTGCCTTGGTTCTTCTCATGTGAATATATATCGTGGTTGGTATTTTTTGTGAGTAGATAAATTAAACGGGTTCGTTTTATGATGGTAGGTTTAATTTTCACTCGGCCAGTTTTACTTTCTTCTGATTTTTCGCGATTCCCGTAAATTTCGTTGTTTACGAAAATAATCGCCATTTCCGGCACGCGATATGACGAGGCCGGAAGCACGCGGGGTTTGCGTGGGTTGATAGTATTGATTTTTCTAGCGCTCCCATTGGTCCGGGATTAGCGTAGGACGGGAATTCGCGTGGGTGTTTTCTCTTGTATATAATGGTACAGAAAACGGGGATTCGGTCTCTATGAAAAATTATTGCCTGGCCGTAGGACGTCGTAATTATCGTTCTCCACCGTGGGAAAAACAAACGATAATCGGTATGTAACTATTTTATTCATCGTTTTACTTATTAGTGGGTTTTTCAGAAATTCGTCCGTAGGTAAAGATTAACTTTTCAGTTTTAAAATAAATGATAGTGCCATCCATTATCATTTTTTGAAGAACGACGTAAATGCAACAGTGTGCTTATTCTTTCTATGATTTTGGCAATAGATAGGAGTGTGTGAAGTTGTGAGAAACACGTGTGCCCCTATTTGTAGAATGTTATGTAAAAACCACCATTTATTCCTGTATATTTTCTAATGTAAATTTATGGGGAAATCCCTGGTGTGTTCGTTAATTTTTCTGAGCCTTAAAAATGTGAGAAATATTGTCGGAGGGTTCAGATTTACGTTGTAAATGAATTTTACTGCTTAGAGGAGTAATCTATTCCTATAGCGAGATTTAATTTAATTTTGGAGCAAGCCGGGGAAACTCCTGTGTTAAGGGGTGAAAAGATTTCCCTATTTTTGTCTAGTTTGAACACGTGATCGGCCATGTGTAACGGCCATGTAACGTGTCAGACGGTGTCGGGAGGTTTTGTTTATTTTACCTGGCAGATTTTAGTAGAAGGAGGGGGGATGAAGAGGCCACGTGGGATAGTGGTATTTCATGTATTGTGTGAAGAACGAGAGAAGGAGTGTGATTTTAGTGCCACGTGGGATAGTATTATGTAATGTTGTGAAGAACGAGAGAAAGGGGAGAAGTAGTGAGAATGAAGAGACACGTGTATAGAATTATTTTATGTATCGTATATGTTAGAGATAAGCGATTTTAGAGAGGGTGTACATTAGACGCTGTTTCTTTTAATTTCAGCGAGTCTCGGCGAAACAGTGGGGAGCATAATTTTGTCAAATAAAATTATCCACGGCAAAAGACATATCTCAGGGTCAGTGTACTCGAGTATCGTCAGGAGCAAAAGAAAATTACCCTATGGTCTCTGGCAGTGAAGTCCCTATGCTTCAGCTGGACCGAGGTTGATTTATCATACAGCCGAGAGCATCGCTATTATAGTCTCTAGCAACGGCAGGTGGCCGGGAGACTAGTTTCATTTTGTACAGCCTGAAATCAAGGCTGTGTTTTTTTTTCCTCTAACTCCGGAGCGGGTTAAAAGAGGGAAGCTATTCAGCAGCAGAGAAGTTTTGTCTACAGTTAATCAAGTCCCTCATGCTTGATATCCGAACATCGTCATCACCAAAATCAGGAACAGGTGACAGGGTTACCATACCTAGGTCCTGATAGAAATCAAGAGAAGAGCGTAACGGAGACGCCGCATCATCAGCCCTCGAGTGTTAGAGAGACAATGAGATCAAGAGAGGAAGATAGAGAAGGAGGGAGAAAATAGACAGGACCAGTAGGGTCTGTTCAGTATCCATTGGACGGATAGACACTGAGTCTGCGTTCGAAAAACCAAGTCTATTATATTTAGCATTTCTTGTGGTGTAGTTATCGGCGCCTATCGCCTAACTAGTAGAAAGCTGTGTAGCCGTTCATTGAGGAAGAGTCACCAGGACTGAGACAGTATAAAATTTATTAGTGTTAGAGAGTGGAGGCTAAAAGTTGACAGCCCCACCAAATTAGATTTGGTTTAAAGCACTAACCATTTTTATTGTTCCTCAGCAGGGTGACAGGAAGAGTGAATGTGATTGAGGTTTTTTTTGTTGAGTGTCTCTCAATTTAATTGTTACTTTGGTTTTTCCAGGCCGTGCAACAGTGCACGCTATCGACTGACTTGATGACGTATGATGCCATTTTATGTTTTTCTTGTATGTAAATAAATATATACATATATTATTTACTGGATCAGCTTCTATTCTTTACTATACTTACTCTATGTTGTCTGTATAGTGGTGTTTGTGGTCGTATTTATACACCTTATCTCCTTGTATTTAAAGGAAGTCAGAGGAGGGCGAGACTATAGCCAGTCTAAAGTCACGAAGCGGCAAGGGGAGACTCAAATCCTGGGTCTATCTCTTGAGCCAATAGTCTCACCTGTCCACAGGCATGTCATTTTCCATCTAAATTCTATTTTCTCAGACTTTCTCATACTAGGGTCTTGCTTTCATTCAGGCAAACTCTATAAAATTAAAACCACTTCGTGACAAGTGGGCGGCAATCGTCCGGTGGATCATTCTGTTGAGATCAATTCTGTGATCTATATTCATAGATTGTCTCTAGAAAGTTTTCTGAGAATAGAGTTTCTTTAAATATCCCCTAGACTTGAGCTACTAGAACTGATCCAGTTATAGGTTTTTCCACAGGTTGCAGTCTAGTAGATTTGTGGTAATTTTGATGTATATGACATAGAGGTAATTGATGGCATACCGAAATTTTTTTCTTTTACAGGAAGGTAATTTCGGGTTTTTGGTAGCTTGTTAAAAAATTTTTTTTTTCAGGTTATTGTTCAGACTTGACGCTAGTCTGAGTTCGGGGTTTTGGAACAGCGGTTATAGAGGAAGTATTTTATATTTCGTAACAGGTTGTTCCTTCTCTTTTCCTTTTCTGTCATTTCTCTGTATTTGTGAACTTACAGCAGTTTACAGGTAAGATGGCGGATATGGCCAAGTTACGAGCTGCCTGGCGAGAGGCTGCTCAGGACATGGGAATGGATAAGGAGGAGACTAAGGCCTACCTGATAAGGGAAAATGATAGGCATATTCAGCGAGAGAAAGAGAAAGAGGACAGGGCAGCCGCTGCAGAAGCAGCGGAAAGACAAGCAGAAGCAGCGAAAGAAGAGAGGGCCGCCGCCGCGGAAGCAGCGGAGAGGCAGGCCGAGATGGAACTTCGGAAATTGGAAGCACAGGAGAGAGAGAAGGCAGCAGAGAGACAGCATGAACTTGCCCTGCGTTCTCTGGAACTGCAGTACCGATCTTCAGAGGGCAGTTCAGCTAATGGAGATTCACCCGGAGCAGGAGCGACAGACACCTCAGGAAACGGAGGGCCCCGGATGGCAGCCATGAGCTTCCCATTTGACTCGTTCCCTAATGGGAATGAAAAGATTGACGTGTTTTTAGAAAAATTTCAACGGATGGCAAAGGCATACGGATTGGATGAGAGTCTTTGGTGCCTAAAATTATCACAATCGCTCAAAGGTCATGCGTATGAAGTTTACAACAAGCTGCTCATAGATGATCAGAACAACTTCGAGGCACTGCGAAACGCTTTATTGCAAAGGTTTCAGTGGACTCCACGGAAATGCCAAACCATGTTCAAGGAGAGCAGGCCGGAGAAGGGAGAGAGTTTCGCACAGTTTGCCGAGCGGGTGAGAAATTACCTTACTCGCTGGAGGGAACTGTCAGGACTGGCGAAAACTTTTGAAGGATTGGAGGAGTTAGTTCTGTGTGAACAAGTTAAGGCAAACATGTCCCCCGACTTGAGGCGGTATCTGGCGGAGCAGGGAGCCCAGCAACTCGATCAAATTATCATGTTCGCGGAAAGGTACCAGACAGCACAGGCCGAAGTACTGGGACAGAAATGGAAAAACCCAGACCTGCCAGCCCCAGACAAAGGAGCTTCATCATCGCAGCCGGCTACTTCACCAGCTCATCAGCAACCAGGACCTTCTCGCAAGGAGCCTCATTCTGGTTTTAACTTGCCAGCCCCAGACAAAGGAGCTTCATCATCGCAGCCGGCTACTTCACCAGCTCATCAGCAACCAGGACCTTCTCGCAAGGAGCCTCATTCTGGTTTTAACTTGCGCCCCCAGCAGCATAACAGAGCACAGCCAACACCATCTCAGGAACCTGCTAGGAACAGGGGAGATAATGAGAGGTATTGTCAGAATTGTAGAACCACTTCCCACTGGACATCCCGGTGCATGAACAAACCCCCAGCTCACCATGCAGCTTGTTTAAGACCGGTGAGATGGACTAAAGGGAATAAATGGGAACCAGTCCAGGCAGAGAAGTTGTTTTCTAACAGTGGACCAGCCATAGTGAATGGGACGGCCACTACGTGTTTGTTTGACAGCGGGCTTACTTACCCCAGTATCATCGCTCGTCATTTGGTGAAACCAGGGCAATGGACAGGAGAAATAGTTGAGATTGGTGGAATTTTGAGAAGAGGGATCTCACAGCGTCTGCCTGTAGCCAATATTGAGGTGAAATGCAAGTTTGTGTCTGGCACCATCAAGGCAGCTGTAATGGCACAGCCAGCACATGATTTCATCCTGGGAAGCCCATACTTAGTTTTGGGAAACCCCACCACACCGATCCTTGCTACTGCAAGGGGGCCTACTGCAGGCCAGAGAAGTGAAAGGGGAAAGCCCCAAATTCACGGAGCCCCACGGGAGCTCAAACATCCTTGTCTTGCTATGAGGAGGAGAGACGCCTCTAAAGACCGTGGAATGTTATTTACAGAGGCGTATTCGCCTGTCAGCCCTGTTCAGCCTAAAGGTCAAACAGTGGTGACGCCTCTTACTTCAGAAGTATCTTCTTTGTCGTCGGGAATTAGGCCCCCGATGGTATTACATCTCTCAAGAGAGGGAAATACTGACAAGAAGGAACATGTGCACGGTTCTTCAGTCAACCGCAAACAGTTACGCCCTGTTACGGCGATGTCTGGCCAAGCCAGTCAGACTGTTTCAAAACACTGGGAGGTCGCACCAGCTGGTAATAATTATTTACCACGCGCCGCCAGGAAAATTCGTGGGTGAAGGAAACACATGAGAGGGAGGAGGAAGGGCGACCAGTCAGGGTGCAGTCGCCAGGAGGAAATCACCAGGCGTGACCCTCGAAATCCAGTGCTTGCAGAGATTTTCAAGGATATGGAAATGGGCCTGTATGATAATGCTAATTATGATAGTGATTAGATCGGAGTGTAGATCTAGATACGGACCAGTATGAAACCCAGAGATTTCAGTGATTGAGCACTGTTCCCGTACTTGAAAGGGGGGACTTATGTGATACTACACTGTAATTCTGTCTTTCATCCGGCCCGATTATGTCGTCTATTTTGTATTTCAGGCCCGATTCTGTGGTTCTAGTTTGAGTTTCACCATTTCTCTTCTCTTTTGTAATTATATGGGGTTTGCCTTGGTTCTTCTCATGTGAATATATATCGTGGTTGGTATTTTTTGTGAGTAGATAAATTAAACGGGTTCGTTTTATGATGGTAGGTTTAATTTTCACTCGGCCAGTTTTACTTTCTTCTGATTTTTCGCGATTCCCGTAAATTTCGTTGTTTACGAAAATAATCGCCATTTCCGGCACGCGATATGACGAGGCCGGAAGCACGCGGGGTTTGCGTGGGTTGATAGTATTGATTTTTCTAGCGCTCCCATTGGTCCGGGATTAGCGTAGGACGGGAATTTGCGTGGGTGTTTTCTCTTGTATATAATGGGACAGAAAACGGGGATTCGGTCTCTATGAAAAATTATTGCCTGGCCGTAGGACGTCGTAATTATCGTTCTCCACCGTGGGAAAAACAAACGATAATCGGTATGTAACTATTTTATTCATCGTTTTACTTATTAGTGGGTTTTTCAGAAATTCGCCCGTAGGTAAAGATTAACTTTTCAGTTTTAAAATAAACGATAGTGCCATCCATTATCATTTTTTGAAGAACGACGTAAATGCAACAGTGTGCTTATTCTTTCTATGATTTTGGCAATAGATAGGAGTGTGTGAAGTTGTGAGAAACACGTGTGCCCCTATTTGTAGAATGTTATGTAAAAACCACCATTTATTCCTGTATATTTTCTAATGTAAATTTATGGGGAAATCCCTGGTGTGTTCGTTAATTTTTCTGAGCCTTAAAAATGTGAGAAATATTGTCGGAGGGTTCAGATTTACGTTGTAAATGAATTTTACTGCTTAGAGGAGTAATCTATTCCTATAGCGAGATTTAATTTAATTTTGGAGCAAGCCGGGGAAACTCCTGTGTTAATGGGTGAAAGGATTTCCCTATTTTTGTCTAGTTTGAACACGTGATCGGCCATGCGTAACGGCCATGTAACGTGTCAGACGGTGTCGGGAGGTTTTGTTTATTTTACCTGGCAGATTTTAGTAGAAGGAGGGGGGATGAAGAGGCCACGTGGGATAGTGGTATTTCATGTATTGTGTGAAGAACGAGAGAAGGAGTGTGATTTTAGTGCCACGTGGGATAGTATTATGTAATGTTGTGAAGAACGAGAGAAAGGGGAGAAGTAGTGAGAATGAAGAGACACGTGTATAGAATTATTTTATGTATCGTATATGTTAGAGATAAGCGATTTTAGAGAGGGTGTACATTAGACGCTGTTTCTTTTAATTTCAGCGAGTCTCGGCGAAACAGTGGGGAGCATAATTTTGTCAAATAAAATTATCCACGGCAAAAGACATATCTCAGGGTCAGTGTACTCGAGTATCGTCAGGAGCAAAAGAAAATTACCCTATGGTCTCTGGCAGTGAAGTCCCTATGCTTCAGCTGGACCGAGGTTGATTTATCATACAGCCGAGAGCATCGCTATTATAGTCTCTAGCAACGGCAGGTGGCCGGGAGACTAGTTTCATTTTGTACAGCCTGAAATCAAGGCTGTGTTTTTTTTTTTCCTCTAACTCCGGAGCGGGTTAAAAGAGGGAAGCTATTCAGCAGCAGAGAAGTTTTGTCTACAGTTAATCAAGTCCCTCATGCTTGATATCCGAACATCGTCATCACCAAAATCAGGAACAGGTGACAGGGTTACCATACCTAGGTCCTGATAGAAATCAAGAGAAGAGCGTAACGGAGACGCCGCATCATCAGCCCTCGAGTGTTAGAGAGACACTGAGATCAAGAGAGGAAGATAGAGAAGGAGGGAGAAAATAGACAGGACCAGTAGGGTCTGTTCAGTATCCATTGGACGGATAGACACTGAGTCTGCGTTCGAAAAACCAAGTCTATTATATTTAGCATTTCTTGTGGTGTAGTTATCGGCGCCTATCGCCTAACTAGTAGAAAGCTGTGTAGCCGTTCATTGAGGAAGAGTCACCAGGACTGAGACAGTATAAAATTTATTAGTGTTAGAGAGTGGAGGCTAAAAGTTGACAGCCCCACCAAATTAGATTTGGTTTAAAGCACTAACCATTTTTATTGTTCCTCAGCAGGGTGACAGGAAGAGTGAATGTGATTGAGGTTTTTTTTGTTGAGTGTCTCTCAATTAAATTGTTACTTTGGTTTTTCCAGGCCGTGCAACAGTGCACGCTATCGACTGACTTGATGACGTATGATGCCATTTTATGTTTTTCTTGTATGTAAATAAATATATACATATATTATTTACTGGATCAGCTTCTATTCTTTACTATACTTACTCTATGTTGTCTGTATAGTGGTGTTTGTGGTCGTATTTATACACCTTATCTCCTTGTATTTAAAGGAAGTCAGAGGAGGGCGAGACTATAGCCAGTCTAAAGTCACGAAGCGGCAAGGGGAGACTCAAATCCTGGGCCTATCTCTTGAGCCAATAGTCTCACCTGTCCACAGGCATGTCATTTTCCATCTAAATTCTATTTTCTCAGACTTTCTCATACTAGGGTCTTGCTTTCATTCAGGCAAACTCTATAAAATTAAAACCACTTCGTGACATTGCTCCCTTTGTGCTGGAAAGACATCTGGGGGAATCATGAGAATCTGGTCTATTTAGAAGTTCATCAGAATGTTCTGTCCATCTTTTCATTTACTCTATTTTTTGTTGCTAAGCAATTTTTCATTCTTGTCCTTGATATGGTTACAGGAATGCTTATACATCTCTGTTAGCTCCTTTGTACTGTTGTACAGGTTTCAAATTTCCTTTGGTTGTAGCTTTCTCTGCCGCTCTTGCCAAATGTAATATATTTCCTCTTGTCTCTTCTGACACTTCTTACTGCTTTGCTTGCTTCTATTTAAAGTTTATAAGCCTTGGTTCTGGAACTTCTGGTTTTGCTTCTGCTTAAATCTTTTTTCTTTTTTTCCCCCCAGTGCCGTACAGATGGTTTCTGTTATCACCTACTGTTTCTGCTGGCACTCTCTTTTTGCCACAAGTTTCTCATGTCTCATTCAATATTGTTTTTAATCTGTTTCCAGCAGCCTTCTGTGTCTACTTTGTTTTCCAGTTGCTGAAGCCATCTGTACTTACTGGATGAGGTAAATACATTTTTCTGTTGTTCCTCAATTTCTAAGGCATGTCAACATTAAAATGCTGCCTGTAGCTATATATTGTTTATATCTTCAGAGTTTCTTCTTTATGTTGGCTAACAGAGGATGATGATCTGATGTTAAATCTGCCCCTCTGCCTACATCAGTCATGTAATGACGTTCTAAAATGTTTAAGCACACATGATCAATATGGTTTTTTGTCTTGTGGTCTGGTGATATTTATGGTACTTTATGCGTTCATTTTGTGAAAACATGTTTCCTTCAATAGCAAGTTCATCTGAAGCACAGAAGTTTCTGAATATTTGTTTATTCGCATTCACTGTCTCACGTCCATGTTTCCCTTGATCTCTTCAAAATCACTATCAGGTCCAATAATGAATATATCAATGTGGAATCACTGGAAAGTTATGTGCCGTATACAATGGGTTCCAGAGAACAAAACCCCCCTCAATCCACACCATTTACAATCTTGTTAACAAGTCTACATCCAAGTAAACCCTAATCCTTTAAGTGCTGAGGGGCGTAAACCTTTGCTTGAGAGAATCCGTTCCTGATGATCATACAACTCATACTGTGTTGATACAGGTCTATCTACTTTTATATCGAACACCCGAAAACTGAAATATTCTGAAAATCGGAAGGCTCTTTGGGTGGCTTTGGGGTACTTTTTGATGACAATTAGATGATTTTAGGTGACTGTCGACGATTTTCAAACACATTTTGGGAGACTTCGGGCTATTTTGGGCGACTTTTCAAATGTGATTTGGGCAACATCTTGAAACCTAAAAAATCTGATTTCCAAAATACAGCTGTCTCCGAGGATTTTGGATAACAGGATACAGACCTGTATTACTAAAGAACTTTCTGTCCTTGAGGTCAGTGAAAGAGTAATCAGGTGTTCAAATTCTTATAAACTCTCTCTCTACAAACAAAGTTTCCCCAGAACAAACTAGGCTGCTTAATTTAAACATTACCAAAATTTATCATTAGATTATCATTTACTGTGCAGACAAGCACAAGGATACCATATACTGAAATACCACTAAACTATACTATCAGATGTGTCACTTACTGTGTAAACCACCATAAGAATACCCATACTTAACACCACTATACTATTGAATTTACTGCATATTGTATAGACCAACATGAGGATACCTACACTTAAAAACACTAGTAAAATATATCATCAGATAACCACTTACTGTATAGACCAGCATGATTACGTTCTTCAACCTGCCATACTTTTTGGGATAGAGCTGCATGTTCGTCTTGATGACATCAGCAGGCTGAGTGACAAATGATGCTAGCGACCCAGCCACAATTCCATTTGTAAAATTGATGTGGGGAGCTGAACTGGTCATACTTTCTAGGCAAAGGAACAAAATAAAATTGAACTGTAATTTAAAGTGTTGTAAATAAATAAATATTACACACATAAAGGCATTTGTGAGAAATAAAGAAGTAGACAACTAGACAACAGAAAAACAACAGAAGTGAGTGGCTTACCGGAGAATCAAGCCAGAACGGCACCACTGCCTAGCTACGTAAGTATCGTGGAGTGGTTTTGAGGAGGAGGGCAGCTTGGATGAAATGGAAGAATACAGATAATAATGTCTTATTGATAGTTTACGAGTTCGTAATGGAACTGCCTCTCCTCGGGAATTAGTGTACTAGAAACAGAAATTTACTTAAAAGAGAATTCTGGCACCTAAACAAGATATTTTCTGGACGATAAATTCTCTCTCAGGAATGCTACAAAGGGACTGTGTAAAGCACATAAGGTTGAGAAAGAGATTTGGTGTCCAGCCACATTTAAAATATCCCGACCCAATAGAAGTTAACTGAATTATGGCTGAGCCCCCAGGGTGTAGATTTGTATTTAAAACAAAATTACAGCCCAAATAAAGTTAACAAGAAAAATAACAACAGACGCTGTTAAGTTAAATTGAATAAAAGGGTATAGATTCTCACATATTTGAATATACATATAAATATGAAAAAAAAAGTTTAGCTCAACTGTTTAGAAAAAAAAAACAACTAGTATGGTCATCACTTGGACCAGAGATCTTTTCTATGGTAGTTTTGCTGGTAGGTGTTAATACTCATCTCTCCGAAGGCCTGTAGTAGCTGCGGAGATGATTTTGTTTCAGACTCTCTTGGTTTGGTCTGCCCCAGCACTTTGGTACAGTTCTATCATATCAGCGGGCGGCAGAGTTTACTTCCCTGGACTCATTGCGCATCTCAAATAAGGATGGGGTAAGTCAGCCCAGCTGAATACTTCTGCTTACTGGTTGATAGGGGTAACTGGGTTTTGGAATGGTCACCTGGTTAATAGAGTATGGGGGGGGTATGGGTAATCTTTGGTACTATGGACTCGTACCCTGGTTTGTACCCGTAACCCGGTTTAGGTACCTTGTAACCGCAACCTGGGTTAGTACCTTGTAACCGCAACCTGGGTAGATTCGCTCAACTGAATTCACTATGGATTTCAACTGCAAAGTAGCCTTGTTTGAGGCCCATTTACGCTCTACTTCGAGCGATGGGTACAAGTGGAATGACTTATAATTCCCTCCCCAATTCCAGGATGTAATTTTGGTTGACCTCTTGGGTGACCACACAGTAAATTTTATCTTGGTCCCAGAGGATCAAGTTATCTTCATTTTAACTGGCCCTAGCATCCACTGTGTACGTGCTTCCAGTTCGTGACACAAACAAAGGGTTGACTTCCGGACTAGTCGTAGGACTGTGTTTCATCTTTCAAGTGGAAAGACTTATGCTGGCCAAGGGAATAATTTATTGCCCCTGGGCCGTGAGAATCAGCTAGCGAAGACTGTGTAATATAAGACTAGAGAGAGAGACTTTATCATTATAAGAATGAATAAGATATCTGAAGGGAATTTGTTTTCAATCTAGCGATAGAGATTTTTTTGTGTAGAGGAATAAAATAATAGACAGAAGAAAAAGTCGGTAAGAAGTCGTTACACGACAGGAAGCGAATCACACTATCCTCCCTGCCAACTAGGCACCACAAAAATAGTGCTTCGTAGACAGGGGTCGTTAGTGCGATCCGCAACACACAACACCGGATATGTAGCTAGGGCGACCCAGCCTAATTAATGACACAATCACTTCTGTTGTCCCCTATTATACAGTATAACTCAAATTACACAAGACAAAGACCTTAATACTGTGTCTGACTGATAGAAGAATGAGATCAGTACAGGACAGAGGGTAGATTTGGTATTGTATAAACATTTAAACAAATAAAGAGGAGAAACCTGAGGCCTGTAAACAGTAAATAAAGATTACACACATAAAGGTATGTTTCAGGCACTTGTTTTTCAAAATAAGGTGTTGTGTTCTAAGTCCCTTGCCTGCATTACAGGCAACACCATGACCTGCTTTCTGATGACTATCATTACCAGACTATCACTACTACTTTTGATTCCCAGGGATTTGAGTTTTCATTCTTAACCCTTTAGCATTTGGGGTGAGTTCCAGGGCTTTCCTGCAACCCAGAGGGCTTCCATATCTCAGCAGGCTCAATGCTGGTAAAACATACCAGACCTACTAACGGGCGGGTGATGCAATGCTACGAGTTGGATGGTCCTCTACCCTTGGGGAGGGCGGGGGGGAGGGGGGGGGGGCGCGGCGAGAGACAGAAATCTTGCTGAGGGACACTGTCTTGCTACCCAAGCTGAGAAGGCCAGTGGCAGGGAACACCACACGCAGCCTTGCGTCTTCTCCTTTTCCTTTTTGCTCCTTATGGAGCATGATACCATCACTGCAGCTGGGGTCCCTGGCAGGAAGCCCAAACATCAAAGCACTCATTTGCTTTTAAAGTGGTGGTTTCTTTTTACATGAGGTTGCTAGTCCTACGCACAACCTCATATTAGTCACTTCTAACAACATGCTTGAGGTTGCAATAGTGCTATTATTTCTGTGTCTCCTCAGAGACCCCATGGAAACTAAAGAGGATATTTTAAGCATTTCTTCTTGTTTTTCTTTTCCTTTTTCATGTTCGGTAAAAAAAAAAAAATGCCTTTCAGCATTTTCTCTGTAAAAAGGTCTGGAGCCCTGGCTTAGTTTCCCATTTTTGTCATGGTAGCTGATCCTTTTCAATTCTGCATACACGGCTAAACCACCATAACACTAGTCAACAACCAAAATGTACCAGAAATGAAAATAACTGATCTTAACTAATTTTGATGTGCTGAAAACGAAAATGACATTAAAAAATGTTGATTGGCTCTAGTTTTCAAGATATATGCTACTAGTTTATTTAATTACGGTCAATTTATATATATGACGCAACTGTTGTGGGCGATTGCATAATATTTTCTAATGACCAATAAAAATGTAACTAGAAGTTGATGATGCAATCCTACCTATGATTACATCACCTTTGTGTATAAATATCTTATCTGTGATACAATTTTGCCATTAGTTAGTGCATTTGTCCTTATCAAAAGTATCGTAGTTAGAAATGCCTAGGACATGTGTGAACAGTGCTAATAATTTCTGTTATATATGTGGTGAGGTGACATTTGTATCATAAAAACGAAATATAACTGAAGTGATTAAGAAGGCGTACACTTTGTATTTTGGCTGCAGAATAGGAGATCAAGATAAGAGCTGGGTGCTACACATATGCTGCAATACATTTGCAGGATATTTTAAACTGTGGATGACTAGCAAAAGGCAAGCTGTACCTTTTGCAGTCCCAATGATTTGGAGAGAGCCCACTGATCATCTTAACAACTGTTACTTTTGCATGGTCCCTCCAATTGGGAAAGGCATATCATAGAAGAAAAAATGGACTCTGGAATATCCAAACATCACCTCTGCAATACGTCCGGTACCACATGGCGATGACCTACCAGTTCCCAAAGTACCGGAATCATTTTCAGCTGCTTCCACTGATGAAGAAGAGGACATTGGTGGTCCTGAACCATCAACCTCAAGCGACCCAGATTTTGAGCAAACTACATCCACTAAACCACACTTAATAACCCAAGGTGAACTGAATGATCTTGTAAGAGATCTGAATTTACCAAAGAACAAGGCGAAGCTTTTGGATTCCAGATTGCAACAGTGGAATCTCCTGGCAGAAGATGTAACAATTTCTGTGTATAGGAACCGCCAGAAGCCGCTTATTACATTCTTTTTTCAAAGAGGGTGACCTTTCTGCGTGCAACAACATTTCTGGTTTAATGGCAGCCCTCAAAATCAATTACATGCTGGAAGAGTGGAGGCTTTTCATTGATTCATCCAAGACGAGTCTTAAAGCTGTTTTGTTGAATAATGGTAATGTGTTACCGTCAATTTCAGTTGGTCACACAGTTCATATGAAATAAATAATAATAATAAATTCTTTAAGCGCCAAACACGGCGCATAAGGCAGAAACCAGTGCTCTCCAGGTTGTTCGTTGTGACGCCACTCCTCTTAGCTCTTGCACATTATCCCAACGTTCTTCCTTCTCTTATTATTGTTCTTCTGAGTGTTTCTTTTGGTCTTCCTTTTTTCCGCTTACCCTCAGGAACCCAAGTGAGCGCCTGTAGTGGTATTCTGTTGTTTTGCATTCGTAGGACATGACCGATATATGACCATCGTCTTTTCCTTATATAGTCGGAGACATATTTCTGCCTAGAGTCTTCTCTTATTTGTCGATTAGTCTTGAATTCTTTCCAACTGATGTTCATGAGTTTTCTAAGACATTTGTTCTCGAATGTATTCAGCTTGTTCTCCAATGATTTTGTTATTTTCCAACTCTCACAGCCGTATGTTAACACTGAGATAACATTTGAATTAAACAGACGAAGCTTGGTATGTATATTCAATGATCGTAATTTCCAAATGTTAGATAATCTATTGAAGGCGCTAGCTGCCAAAGCAATTCTAGTATGGATTTCTCTTGTTGTGTCACCATCCTGAGTCATTTTACTGCCTAAATAATTGAAACTTTCAACTTTCTGTAGTTTTTCCCCGTTCAAGATGATATCAAAGGTCTCGTTAGAAAAGTTCATAGCTTTAGTTTTAGAGGCATTTATTTGGAGACCAATTTTAACCGAGAGATGACACAAATTATTTATTGCTTCTTGGGATTGTCTTGGTGTTGAACTTAAGAATGCTACATCATCTGCGAAATCCAGGTCCCCCAGGAATTTTCCATTTGTCCATTTTATACCCAATTGTTCATTGTGGGTATAGTTTCTCATAACCCAATCAATAGCTATTCCAAAAAGTAGTGGTGACATAATACAGCCTTGTTTCACCCCTGTTTCTACTGTAAACCATTCTGTATTCCCTTTATTTGTTCTAACACAACATCTTGCATTGTCATATAGCGCTTTGATTATATTCACATATTTTGTTGGAAAACCATAGATTGTAAGTATCTTCCACAATGATGGGCGGTGTAGACTATCAAAGGCTTTTTGAAAATCGACGAAGGTGATAATAAGTGGCGATTGCCTTTCCACTGATTCTTCTATAATTGTGCTTAGTGTGAATATTTGATCAATACATGATCGTTTCGGCCTGAAACCCGCTTGTTCTTCTCTGATCTTTTCGTCAGCATGCAATTTAAGTCTTTCTAACATCATGCAACATAATAATTTTCCAGGTACTGATAATAGAGATATACCACGCCAGTTATTACAGTCTGATAGATCACCTTTCTTCGGTAACTTTACAATAATACTGTCTTTCCATTGTTGTGGTGGTTGTTCTTCTCTCCATACTTCATTTATAATATCTAAAATTCTCAAGAGGTTGTTGTCATTAACTGCTTTAATCATTTCCCCTGAAATTTCGTCAACTCCAGCAGCTTTAAAATTTTTTAATCTTTTAACGGCTTGTTTGATCTCGTCCAGCGTGAATTCATCGCAAGTTATTGGCAAAGTGGTTGTGGATGTTTCATTATTAAAATCAGGTGTTACTGTTTTCATATGAAAGAAACTTATGAAAACATTAAGCAGCTTTTGAAGTGTATAAACTACGATCATCATCATTGGTCACTTTGCGGTGATTTAAAAGTGGTTGCTCTTTTGCTTGGACTACAGGGTAGATACACCAAGTACTGTTGCTTTCTCTGTGAGTGGGATAGTCGTGCACAAAGTGACCATTACATCAGAAGACATTGGCCAATCAGACAGTCATTGCAGCCTGGCAGTAAGAACGTTGAGAACCCAGCACTTGTCGACACCAGCAAGATTTTGTTGCCACCCTTGCACATTAAGCTGGGTCTCATGAAAAACTTTGTCAAGGCAATGGAGAAAACAGATGAGGCTTTAAATTACCTCATCAGAAAATTTCCAAGACTGAGTGAAGCTAAAATAAGAGAGGGAGTATGATGACGAGTTTGTTTGCGTGTTGCATGGCAAAGAAAAAACTGCATGGCTAGCATTTAAGTCAGTGGTGGACAATTTTCTTGGAAACAACAGATCTGATAATTACAATGAAATTGTAGAAAATCTCCTTCTGAAGTATAAGAGTCTTGGCTGCAACATGTCTTTGAAAATTCATTTTCTGGATTCTCATCTGGATTTCTTTACGTCAAACTGTGGAGCGGTCAGTGATGAGCATGGTGAATGATTTCACCAAAACATTGCTGCTATGGAGACAAGGTATCAAGACAATTGGAGCCCTTCAATGCTTGCTGATTACTGTTGGACTGTGACAAGAGACACCTCATCGATTGACTACAAGAAGCAAGCAAAGAGAGCTCGAACAGCGACTGAATAATGACGGAATGGGTTCAAATGTGCCTTTTTAAAACATGATACGTGAACTTTAAATAATGTTTTTATTTTTTCTATCATTTTATGTTGAAATATCAATTAATTGAGTATGTAACCACAATTTTTATAATGCTAAAGTAGAAAGACTAGCTGTTCACCCCAGAGAATTAAACAATCATACATTATTTGTATTACTGTATTGTAAATTCATCATTTAAAAAAAAACCAGAGCCAATTGGTGAATTTCATTATGATATTTGAAATCAGCATGTCAAAATCAATAAGAAATGGTATATTTAATTTCTGGTACAAATAACTTTTGAAATTTTGTTGACTAGTGTAATTGGAACTGTTCCACTTGTGTCTGCAGGGGCTGGGTTTTGAGGCCCTGGCACATTGTCTGGTTGCGGTCCATGTCTCTTCTCGTTACTTCAACCACCTTCCTCAGATACCTAATTTCTGAGGTCTAGAGCTGACTTTTGTGGGTTGCAGTCATTGCCCATGACTCGCATCCATACGTCAAGACTGGAACGTAGGTGGAGCAGAATACAGCCATCTTTGTCTTCTTGCCAATTTATATTTTGCTGAGGAATGCTCAATTTATGGCCTGATAAAGTCTCCCAGCTACAGCTCTTTGGGTAGCCAACTCTTCTTTGATGCCTCCAGTCCAGTCTATGACAGCTCTTACAATAGCTACAAAATATTTTTACAGCAACATCAGGACATGACAGCGATGAAGAAAGAACATGAAATAACTTCTGACAATCTCTTGCTGGTAGTTAAACTGTGATGAAGAAACATTAGATAGAAGGGGGCATGGATACAATTATGATTACACCAATTTTTTTAAACACATGCAAATACAGGAAGTAAACAAGCTTTCACCTATAAGAGAGATTAAAGTAACATAGAAACTTTACTATCATCATTTAGATAAGCAGGGTGTTGCTGTCATTTTCGACGGAGTCATCTGTCAAGTTATTTGCTTATGTTTGTATCATAAGTATAATTGTGTCTTTACCTGCGATGTCAGGTTGATTAGGGGTTGTCTTCCCTTGTTTATTCATTCATTGTGTTTGACCTTTAGGGTCAGAGGTTGTCAGTTCGGGCGTAGGCCTATGGGAAGGTTTTTTAAGCGGGAGTGAGATATACTTCCGGGAAGCCGGGAGGTCCTGTTTTTCTGAAGGGACCAAGAGTCCATTGTTTTTCGGGGAGAATCTTCGAAGTAACTGCTATGGCAGTTTTCCCCAGTGAATCTGTGCGTCGGGATGACGACAGAATTCCTTGTGTAGTTCTAAGGATTCATTTACCAGGTAATACCGACCTTTATGCATTATTACGCTTTTCGGTGGCAGAACATGTAAAGGATTACCTAGGGTGAACAGCAGTTCACGGATCCGCCATTTCAGAACTTATATATTTGTGCTCGAGGTAGCCATCCAAGACTGTTAGTCTTATATTGTCTCCAGGTACGAAGATATATAAGATTGGCGGAACTGTGTTACTGCAGGGTTGATGAAACCTATTTAACAGAAGTACACGGCCGACGTTAGGACGAGGCCTGTGCTTCCGGCTATTATACTACAGCCTGATATGTGCAATTGGCAGGGAGTGCCAAGTTGCACCTGTGTGTCAAGGTAACTAAGGCATCTGACGCGTTTAGTCAGAGACGCCAAGGGCGACGCTACGAACTGTCATTATTGAAGAACTTTGCTATTGACCATGCACGTCTATTCTGATGTTTACCTTTTTGAATGCCAAATGTATACCTATCGATGTCAGGTCAGCATGACCTTGTTACACTGACTGTTCCTGTTGATATTATGTGTGTTCCCGTCAATAAATGTCTTGAAACATGCCTGCAGTGTCAAAGCATCCTTGATTACTGCATGTGAGAGTATGGGTTGCAGGATCTACATCTATACGAGCCTAAACACATTCGCGTCTTCATTCGCACCCACACTCAACTCATCATACGCTCGCACTACACATCTAACAACATGTAAACTGTCTTGGGCCAGTGATCACCTCAACAAGAAAAAAAAGACAGTTACACAGGGTAGGCTTCTATTTATGCCAGATTTAGGTTCCTGCAGGTACAAGTATAAATAAAAGTGGACACAAACAAAACAAAACTTAT
Organism: Oreohelix idahoensis; assembly: GCA_024509875.1. Classification (NCBI taxonomy): domain Eukaryota; kingdom Metazoa; phylum Mollusca; class Gastropoda; order Stylommatophora; family Oreohelicidae; genus Oreohelix; species Oreohelix idahoensis. The sequence continues at coordinate 1,062,383 of JAMPIV010003908.1, read as the reverse complement.
ATAATGATGGTCAGTGAGAGATGTTCCTGGCATACAGAAATTACCAATTAAAAAGAAATTTTAGCAGTCTTTTTCCACCTTGACTACAGTGATAGAATGTTCTTTGCAAGATAGTTCTTATTGGCATTTACTTCAGATAAAATTATTTTTCGTCATTTGTTCTCCAAGAACCATATCTATTTCCCTCATACAGTTGGTAGTCCGTCATAGGTTTCTCTCATCGTCCTAAGTTTCTTTCTCAAAGGGGTTGGTGAAGGCATGCTGTCAATGTGCTCCTTTTATGGACTCAATATTCTTGGAAGACATGTTGTACTGTTTCCTGTCTTCGCCACATGGACATGTGTTTGTTTGTCTGTCAAGTTGAATAGATGGTATTTGAGTCTTTAGTGACCAGGATCACTTCTTGGTAGGTAATAGTATGTTTGTGTTATATCTTCTTACACTCTCAGGCATGTACTTGAATGTTTTCAAAGAAACCAGTGGTCAGCTTGAGGCTATTTGCATCTCCGTAGAGCTTTTCCACGAATGTTACTGGTGACAGCCATATGTGCATTCTCAGTATGTTGAGCATCTTTGAAGCAGATGTTCAGCAGTCATTTTATCAGTGCCACAGTTAACTCTATTATACCTGACTCAACATGTAAACTGTCCTTTTTCTCTAAAGCTATTTTTGTTCAATTATTGCTTTTATCTTTTCTTGCTGTCTCATCCTTAGTTTGAATTATGCTTCCACCTTTGGCAAGTCTGTCTACCAACTCATTTACTCATAGCCTACAGTGGGCAGGAATCCATTGTACATTCACTTTGCTGAATTTACAGCTGATTTCCATTAGTGCTTCTCAGAAGCTGTCTAATTCATTGTTTTTATAGTTTCTTAGATCAGTTATAACTGACAGGGAGTCTGTGAGGAAGACTGCCTTGTCTTTAGCAGTATTCCTGTTTTCCACAATTGCTACTGCAGCTGTTTTTTTAAAGTGTTTTTGCCTCAGCTTTGAACATTTTTCGGTAGCTGCAAGACATGAATTTCCTGCCCATTTTTATAGCTTTGTGTATATGCTTCCTCCTCCATTTTTCTGTAGTTCTTGTTGCTGATCCATCAGTGCACACACACATACAGTTCCATTCAGTGGTTTGGTAATGTTTTTTAATGAGCTCTGTAGCTATTTGCATATTTTCTGCATCCAATGTGTAGCCTTTTATTTTTCATCACTTCTGGTATGCTGTCAATGAACTTGTCTTTCCTCCACGGTGAGAATGTGTTCCAAAAAAAAAAAAATAACAGTTTCATCAACGTTAATAACACAATCAATATTATATTCACCCTGATCCACAATGCATTTAAAATTCACTAGACATTGTTGCACTCACTAGACATTGTTGCACTCACTAGACATTGTTGCACACTGACTCTTCCTCTGCACTTGCAGCTCCACTTTAAACATAAGCCGCCATCCATCGCTTGCAATAAAACAGTTATTTCCACTTTCTTCTCTTGATCAGTTCAATCAACAAACTCTTGGCCTTATTCATCATTAACATACATGTTGCAGAGGTGCTCCTTCTCCTTACCCTTGTACACTCCCTACGGTGCATGAGCCCACCACTGCTGTAGCCTCCCTGTAGAAAACCTGCACCAAAGCACTCATGTCCTCTCCCAGTGGCAGTATCAGTAGCAATGTGTTTTACATGGGGTTGCCAGCTGCATGCACATTGAGATATTGTGTAGATTTGCATCGGCAATACATGCACCACCTGACATTAGCCACCTTCTTTTAATACCTGGAACAGCTGTGATCCATATATTAAAAATGTAAATAAAAAAAGTATAAGTAAAAATTCCAGTGGCAAAATCTCTTATGTAAATAAAATATAAAGGAGACAATGGCGACTGATAGCAACACCCATTGAGGAAATTTGTTGATAGCAGTACAAGGCAGTCCTTGTTGTGGAATTCTTATGGCAAGAGAGATACAGGGAGACTGTGAAAAATAAACCACGGAGAAGAGAACTACAGACAGAAATGAAAGATATAAAAAAAAGACCTTGAGCAGATGGTATGAATTTGTTGACAGCTTATGCTTTTTGGGAAGCTGAAGGCTAATGGTGCTAATGATAGAAAGTTTATTTCATGTAAAATATTAATAATACCTGCAGTAATAGATTTCATCTGTGTGTAAAACATAAGGTATAAGCCAGAAAACGGCACATCTCTCAGAAGTGTTGGAGCCAGACCACTATAGAAGGCTGAAACACAGAACACCATATTATGTCAAACATCTTGTCTTATTTAAATAGTGGGGTCAATTAATATAGGCAGCATACTGGTCATAATGTCCGCTACTTCTTTGTCCTAGTAAGACATCTTGTTCACCTGACCATTTATCAGCCTTACTGCTGTCATCTTCATTTTCTCACTCACTCAACCAATCAATCCCTTTTTGCTCCCCAAGGAGCATAGGCCTTCAACAAACACATGCCAAGTCCTCTTGTCACAAACCATCAGCTCAAGCACTTTCCATGTCGTCCTCATCATTTTCACTTCTGTCTGAAGTTCTCTTTTCTACGTTTCTTTTGGGTCTACCTCTGCCTCTTTCCCTGGGAATTCCAGAACAAGGACTGCCTTGTAATGCTATCAAGAAGTGTCCTCAATGTGTCTTATCCATCGCTGACATCTTCTTATCATGTCTTGTTCTTCGGGCACTTGTCTGCCGAGTTCCACATTGGTGACCTTGTCATACCATTTCAATTCTTCTTTAAAAAGCAATATGGATAAGTCTATTTTCTCACTACCTATCCCATTATTTGACAGCACAGCCTCTCTGGTTTCTTTTCTCTTTGTAGGTAAGTTCTTTCCATTCTCTACTGTTTTTGGTTGTCCCCAAAGAAGACACTGTCGATGTATCATCAGCCACTATTGTGCTTTCTGTCCTGGTAAGATATACTATTTTCCTTCACCCCCAGTCTCATTAAACATGACCTGACAGATAAAAACTTATGCCATAACTTCCACAGATATAATAAGATGTCAATACAAAAAAAGTAATTCACACACTCACATCAACACATCCAAAGAAAAAAAAAACAGACTGAATAAATATAGCCAACAGGTGGAACTAAACATTAATCTCAAGAAGACAGAAGTCATGACATTAAATGTGAGATTTCCTGCACCCATAAAAATAAGGGACCAATAGCTGGAAAATACAAATAAATTTAAATACTTAGGAAGCATAATAACACCAGATGGCGGAACAAGCAAAGACATCCGCAGCCGAATGAATAAAGCCAGAACTGCCTTCGCTACCCCAAACAACATCTTAAATCCTCCCAGTACAATACAAACACTAAATTAAAAATATATGAGAATTTATGTACTTCTATACGGTGGAGACTGCTGGAGAGTAACAGGAAAGGAAATGTTCAAATTGTCCTCTTTCCAAACAACCTGCCTAAGGAAAATGAGAATTTTCTGGCCGAAAACCATCACCAATCAAGAACTGCTAACTTGGAGCCACCAAGAGAACATGCGCACTCTCATTGCAGGCAGACGCTGGAACTGGGTTGACCACATCACCAGAACTGCCACGCTATGGACTCCAGAAGGAAAGCGAAAGCAAGGATGGCCAAATGCCACCTGGTGGAGAACTGTGGAGACAGAGATGGTAAGCATGAACCAGAGCTGGGGCACCACACGAAGGATGGCTGTCGACCAAGCAAATTGGAGACAGTTTGTTGCTGCCCTACAAGATGCCACCAGGGATGAAGGTCACTGATTGCTTTGTCGGTCAGTGGCCAAGAACCAAAGAAGAAGAAGACAAAAGTGTAATTTGAAATTTAAACCATGATAAAGAAATGTGACCAGAATCATTTCCCACAAGACAAAGAACTGTATTAAATGTTAAGTAAACAATAGACATACACATATACAGGGTGTCGCCAAAAAAATGTATACACACTTTGAATATTTATTAATACAATATCAATTAAGATACATCCAAGATTTATAATTCAAGTTACAGAGGACAGATGTGTAATTATTTTGAGCCATCACATGTGTTCAAACTGATGGAAGGTAAAAAACAAAAATATCACCATGAAACAGAGATTCTTTAAGACCATTGTTACTGTCATTTTTGCCTGTATTATAGACGTCAACCTGTTTTGATACTTTTTGATGGTCTAAGAGAGAGAACTGTCTATTAACTTTTCAGTGACAGGTTTGATTAGTGGTTATCTTCCCCTTGCCTTATTCCCCTATCCTTATAAGGATTGATGTTGACCTGTTTCGGGGAAATGTCTTAAATAGTTGTCATGTCTTAAGTCGCTATTCACATGACCATATAAGGAGCGGTTTTGCCTCTTGTTTCAGGGAAACGCCCTGGTCTGTATTAGCTTTACTCAGGACTGTGCTTATTGCACATGCGCAGGTTTTTGCGCGCAGATCGAGAGACACTTCCGATCTGGGGATGGTACCTGGGTTTCTGAACGGACAAGAGGTCCGGAGATTTTCTCTGCCATTATTACGGGGAAATGAAGTTCTCTGTGTGACTGATATGTCAGTGATTCTTCCCCAAGTTTATTCTGTACGCCAAGGATGGCAAGTGTTGTGTTTGGTGATTTTCTAGGATGCTGCCAAGGTAATATGTACACTTTAATCCTCTCGTATGCCTTGATATGCAGACTAGGCGCTGTCTGCACATAAGAACGATTGATATTTTTGAGGCAACATTTTTGAGTAGAGTTCACAGATGATATGATAGACAGAGCCTACTATTTGTGCTCCATACAGAAACCAAGACTATACGTCTTATTGTTGAATAGAAGCCCAGCGAAGATTGTACTGTTTGGTACCCGCTATTCAGGCGGTATGTTTGGCATAGATGGATATGCCTTGCTTATGAGAAATAACACAGAGGTTACCTTGTTATAGAGGCCCGCTACTGCGGCCTGATTCTGTCACCATAGAGGCCCGCCTTTCGCGGCCTATATTCTTCACCAGAAGAAGTACCTAGCGTGTGATGCCAGAAGAGCCATAGACTTTTGTTAAGAAATTGGGAGCCCGCCCTTGTCGTGCGGCATATTTGCTAGAGGTACCTGACGCGCTTAGTCAGGGGTACCTGAGCTTCAGTATGAGCAGAACGTAGATTGACAGACCATTGTCATTAGCATCCTGATGTATGAGCTGATCAAGATTTGTGATGCCAGATGTTTTCAACCATTACCATGTATGTGATGTCCCTGATCCATGTGCAACTGACTGTGCTGTTGATGTCACCGTATGTCTCATAATAAATTGTTGAAAAGGTCATCAGTATTACCAACGTTTACTGACTTCTACATGTGGTTGAGTGGGTGCATCGTGAACTTGTCCAAGAGCCTATATGCATTCGTATCTACCATCTTATCTGTTGTCTACTCACCCACACATCATGTCAACCCACACACTTCTACGAGCACTACGCACTTGAGAGCCTGTATGGTGTTTGAGAGAGAGTCAACATTACACCCTGTCAGCGCCTCAACGCTTGGTGACCCAAATATACACCACAACATTGTACTGTCCAGGTTTGACCTCCTACATTCAGCATTAACGTTCGGTGGCTACATCCTACTTTAACAACCATCTAAAGACAGTGTTACTATGTGGTTCAGAAATGTGGATAAACTTTAGATAAAAACAATGGGTTAAAAAAAAAAGGTAATTCGTCTTACAGGAGAAAGAAAATTGCCAACATTACAGCCACAAGGCCTTCGTCAGGGACAAAAGAACAAAATCAGAAAGGAAAGAAAGCGAGAGCTAGGTAGGAAACATGAAAAAAAAAAAATAAGAGTGATACAACCCGTAAAATCATTGTATCATGCAACGAGAAACATCTATTCTAATTCTGTTCCCTGATGAAGCCATGGTAGTTGTAATGTTGGTAATTTTCCTTGTCCTTTGTCCTAGTAAGAGGTATTACCATTGTCCTTTGTCCTAGTAAGAGGTATTACCATTGTTTTTTTCTATATATTTTTTTACCCATTCATTTACCACCATCTTATGGCAATCCTTCTCATTTTCTTAAACATAATAAAAACTGATGTTTGTGTATAACTGTTTAAAAAAAAATTGTTAGGGTCAAACAGTGGGACAAGATCACTAATGAAGATGTATTGCAGTGAACAAAACATGGATGAATAATCTATGAAGAGAAAGAAATTGGGAGACACAAAAAAAAAAAACTAGTGTGTAACAAATCACGACAGTCACTGACGTTAAAAACAACAGGGATGGACAAGAAAGAAACAAATTCCAACAAACAAACAAAGAGTAGAACACATCCTCCACGACTCGGCTCTATGACAGGAGCAGAGGAGGAGCATGGCCTTCTCCATCCCAGTTAAGAGAGAAACTGTATGATGATTAAAGACGCCTGAGATGGTCTGCCAACTTTATAAGAGAGATAGATACGATTATTTGAGAGTGAACGAAGAAGACTGACATGAAAGCTACAGGGAAGGACATGAAAGAAAAAACCTAGTGGTACAGACAGAAGACGCAAAGAAACCAGAGTCACTGACATGAAAATTCCATGGAATGCCAAGAAAGGAAAAAAAAACCTAGTAGTACAGACAGAAGACACAAAGAAACCAGAGTCACTGACATGAAAATCCAACGGAATGTCAAGAAAGGAAAAAAACCTATTACGACAGAAAGAAGACGCAAAGAAACCAGTTTATAACAAATCATGAGGGTCATTGACATTAAAACCACTGGGAAGGACGAGTAAGAAAAAAACCTTGTAATACAGACATAAGAATTAGTGAAAAAAGAAGCCTGAGAAAAATTAAACCCCCACAGACTGATGCAGAAAATAAATACAATGAAGGACACTCAGTGATTCTACCTGTGGTCACATAAAAGATGCACAAACATCTTATAGGGTGGAAGGAAGTGACCGATCCACAGCAACAAAACTGCCATCTACAGCATTACAACTGCAGACATACTCACCTCTAAAGCCCTCTTTTGCATAAGTAGACCGGATGCCGTCTGACAGACTCTTATAATGAAACTCTCCACTCTGTCATTGTGGACAAAATTACTGTCTGTAAAACGTTATCAACTCAGAAATAGCTAATTTGGTTGGATGCATATTCTGCCACTTGACATGAATAGTGTATGTTTCTCTCTCTCTTGTCTGTTTGGTGCATCAAGAAACTGGCTTTTTTGTTCTTCTTCCTGGTTTATATATTTTTTTTTAAAGGCCGGAACAGATTATAATTGTCTGGGCAATAAACCTGGAAGCACTGCTTATAATTTTGTGTCTCAGGTCACAGATACTGAAAGAAGCTGCATGAACTACGAAAAAACCTAGACCATTGTGTCACTCTGAAAGATTATCCAATATGGGATGCAGAAATGGGTGGAAAAAACAACAGGAAGAAAGTCAGAGATCATCATTTTTTTTTTTTTAAAGGCCGGAACAGATTATAATTGTCTGGGCAATAAACCTGGAAGCACTGCTTATAATTTTGTGTCTCAGGTCACAGATACTGAAAGAAGCTGCATGAACTACGAAAAAACCTAGACCATTGTGTCACTCTGAAAGATTATCCAATATGGGATGCAGAAATGGGTGGAAAAAACAACAGGAAGAAAGTCAGACATCATCATTTTTTTTTTTTTTTAAAGGCCGGAACATTATAATTGTCTGGGCAATAAACCTGGAAGCACTGCTTATAATTTTGTGTCTCAGGTCACAGATACTGAAAGAAGCTGCATGAACTACAAAAAAACCTAGATCATTGTGTCACTCTGAAAGATTATCCAATATGGGATGCAGAAATGGGTGGAAAAAACAACAGGAAGAAAGTCAGAGATCATCATTTTTTTTTTTTTTAAAGGCCGGAACAGATTATAATTGTCTGGGCAATAAACCTGGAAGCACTGCTTATAATTTTGTGTCTCAGGTCACAGAAACTGAAAGAAGCTGCATGAACTACGAAAAAACCTAGATCATTGTGTCACTCTGAAAGATTATCCAATATGGGATGCAGAAATGGGTGGAAAAAACAACAGGAAGAATGTCAGAGATCATCATCACCAATACCCTTCAGCTCCCTAAGAAGTATAAGCCTTCAACAAACTCCTGTCCCACGTCATGAAGTCAAGGTTTTACAAGTCTTCCTCATCCCTTTCATTTCTGTTATCCATGTGTGTTTCAGGTTCCTCTACCTATCTTACCCAGGAGAATCACGAATAAAGGCATCTAGGGAAACATACTGAGAGTAAAGTAGTTGTGTGAAGCAGCTGTAGGAACACATTTTTTAAAATGTCTGACCTATGAGTTCTTCAGAACCTTCAGAACAAGCTATACATGAACTTCAACCTCTATGGATGTTTACATGACTCTGAATGACTATGCCACTGTCTTCTCAGATGACCATATATCTGGATTAACTGTTTGATTCTTTCTGGATTAATTTTCTGTTTCTCTCTATCTTTCTGGATTACTTTTCTGTTTCTCTGTCTAGATTAAATGTTGCCCTCTGTCTGGATTAACTGTTTCCTCCCTGTCTGGATTAACTGCTTCCCCTCTGTCTGAATTAACTGTTTCCCTTCTGTCTAGATTAACCGTTTCCCTTCTGTCTGGATTAACTGTTTCCCTTCTGTATGGATTAACTGTTTCCCCTGTCTGGATTAAATGTTCCCCCTGTCTGGATTAACTGTTTCCCTTCTGTCTGGATTAACTGTTTCCCTCTATCCGGATTAACTTTCCGTTTTTTAATTTCTAGATTAAATTTTTGTTTCTCTCTACACAGAATAATAGGATGTGTTCCTCTATATATATTCTTATTCCTTCAAATCCTCTTCAATTTAATTTCCAAATTTCTCCCAGGGACCAAACTTTTTTAAAAATTGTTTAATTTTTAAAAAGGAGTTCTGCCTCTTTTTTGGCGAGGGGTGCAATGTTCAACCTAGATACAAGATCTGTCAGTTATATTAGGGAAATAATCCAAATATAAAAGACCTTGTGGTCTGATATTGTAATATCTATGGGAACAAACTTTCCTATTCAGTTGAAAAATATAAATGATCATCACTCTACATCACACAGTAAGAATTTGGCGGCATGCCCGTCTACATTATAAAGGTAATAAACAGCGTACGTTTACAGTATGCAGTCGTAATCAAAATTAAGTATTTTTCATTAAACAAACATTTTAATAAAATTAAATTAAATAACAAAATAATAAACAACAAATTAAAAAAAATAATTCATTAATAAAATTAAATTTAAAAAAAAACGATTTCGAACATAATCAGAGTAGGTGGCATGGTATCAGAACTCATGAAGTATTTGACAGTCTGCTATTGAAGGAGGTGAGACTTGGTGTTATTTCTTTGCCCCCCTTAACCCAAGAGCAGAATCAGTAGGAGAGATAGATGGACATAACTTTATTTAAAAGGGTAAAGAATTGGGGACCCAGGTCTGTCCGACCATCCAGCCCTTTATCTTTCATTCTGTATCCCGACACTCACATGTGTTCATCAACAATTAATCTGCATTTTTGAATGTGTGATTAAACATCAATACACAAATTACATAAACATTTTCTCGCTTATATTCATACATTCTTGAGGGAAAATGAAATAATAATAATAATTTCTTATGCACTTCTGTAGCAGGACACATCTTCGAGCTGTAAAAATGTATATCTGCTCATTCTCATACACATCGTCACATTTAAGCAAACAAATACATTACATATTTCAAAAGTACAGTGCTATGCAGGTACATTCTCACATATATTACATAATATAGTAATACTACATGGATATAAAACAAATTATTCACATAGACAATAACGAGCGGAAGAGGAAAAGAAAGGTTGACATAGATATGATGTGGACTGACAATGGCTGCTTCTATGGGGGTAGATAATCGGTGTTGATCAAGTGTTTGAAAAGTGCTTTGTTGAATGAGTATTGTGTATGAAGGTTTTTATGTGGTGTGGAAGGCTGTTCCACAAGTAGACTCCAGAGTAGGCTAGACTCTTTTTGAACAGGTCGATCCTAAACAATCACCAGTGTGTTACCAGGGCCCAAAAGGGGGAGAAAAGAATAGTAACACTGTACCCTACCAGGTATGTCATAAAAAGAACCTAAGGAGGGTTGGGCATGGGGCTGGTTGCCCCCTCCCATTAAAAACTTTTTACCACAAAAACTTCATCAAGCATTATGGATAAGTCAAACAGGACTTGGCATGTGTTGGTCGAAGGCCTATGCTCCTTGGGGAGCCAAAAGGTATTGACCGATTGTGAAACAATAAATTAAATGCCACGTGTTGTTCCCACGATTCTCTGAAGGCATGAAGAAAGAATAAAATTACTCAGGCATGTCGTACAAGGTGGCAATTATTATGAAGTTGTGCATGGTGTTGTCAACCTCATCATATGAAACAAAATGCTACAGAAACCACAGCTGCAAGAGCATGTGAATGCTTGATCCAGGCTTCCTGCAAGGGGCCTAGATCAATAAAGAATGTATAGGAAAATGATGATGAATATATGAAACAAGGAAAATACTTTCTCCATAGCTTGTAACGATTCAAGCTACATCCTTAGAAATTAATATTGTGTGAATTTAATGAAATTTAATGGCAATATTGTAACATAAAAATTATTTAAATTGATGTTCCATTGTATTTGTTAAAGAAAATTTAGTAGCACATATATGAGAATGATTCATTTGTTAGTTATGATGGACTTCCATCCAGAGACGATGAATACAGACAAACACAATGGAAAATGACAATGGCAAACCTCATATCTTGTTTTCAAGACAGTGAATGGTAGGACCATGATTCCGGCAATTGTTCTAGCTGAGGCACCCATCATAACTGACTCTAGAGGACGTGGGGTTTCAATTCTGTTTCCATTAAATGTAAAGGACATTTATTCTGTGTTAACTAAGAACAACTGTTGAACTTGAAGAAACACCACTACAAAATGTACAGGGTGTTCCACAAAAAAGCGGCCCGTGACGTCATGGACGTACTGTGTCGGCACAGTACGTCCATGACGTCACGGGCCGCTTTTTCGTGGAACACCCTGTAGAATCATACATGTTTTGGCAGAATATAGACAAAGTTGGAGAAACAGACAGTAATACCGTATCAAAATAAGAATACAAAAAGCAAGAGGAGATTTCATTACATTGGGAAACATGGAGAACAAGAGAAATCAAGCACAGCACAAAAATAAGAATCTTCAACTCAAATGTCAAGTCAGTCCTATTGTATGGCTCTAAAACACGGAGAACAACAAAAATAACAACCAAAAAGCTACCGACTTTCATAAACGGGTGCTTGTGTAGAATAGACGGATTGAAATGGCTTGACAAGGTCACCAATGTGAAACTGATGACAAGAACCAGACAAGTGCCAGTGGAACAAGAGATTAGAAGCAAACACTGGCAATGGATAGGATACACATTGAAGACACCTGTTGATAGCATTACAAGGTAGTCCTTGTTCTGGAATCCCCAGGGTAAGAGAGGCAGAGGTAAACCAACAAACACACCAAGAAGAGAACTGGAGACAGAAGTGAAAATGAGGAAGGCATGGAAAGAACTTGAGCGGATGTCATGTGACAGGAAGACATGGAAAGAACTTGAGCAGATGTCATGTGACAGGAAGACATGGAAAGAACTTGAGCGGATGTCATGTGACAGGAAGACATGGAAAGAACTTGAGTGGATGTCATGTGACAGGAAGACATGGAAAGAACTTGAGCGGATGTCATGTGACAGGAAGACATGGAAAGAACTTGAGCGGATGTCATGTGACAGGAGGACTTGGAAAGAACTTGAGCGGATATCATGTGACAGGAAGATATGGAAAGAATTTGAGCAGATGTCATGTGACAGGAGGACTTGACATATGTTTGTTCAAAGTCTATGCTCCTTGGGGAGCTAAAGGGTATTGACTGATTGATTAATTAGAACAATAGTGAAAATGCAATACTGAAAATCATATAGAAAATGGGAGGGAGCCGCGCTAGCGTAGTGGTTACCACACCGCTCTGGCGACCGGGTGATTCAGGATCAAATCTGGGCGACGGCATTTGAGGATTTTTCGTCGACCGGGATTTGGACTGGATTAACTCGAGACCTGGCGAGGACATTTGAAGGAGTGTCATCGACCAGGGATTGGCGGCTCCTGAGCCGACCCAGCTCTAATGGGTACCTCCGAAATCGGAGAGTATTTGCCTGAATGGCGAGGGACACCTGTCTCTGTACAAGAAAAGGGATACTCACGTAAAATCAATGTCAGGTTAGACATTAATAATAACCTGAGATTTCGCCTCGAGTATTAGCGGGCGTACGAAAAAAAAAAAAAAAATATATATATATATATAGAAAATATAACCAGATTATCACCAATCTAGAACATACAAAACACACACAACATACGAAGTGCTCAGATAAGAGAGAACACACAGAACCCAGAACATACTAGTTAAAAGAAAAGACTGCTGAATTCAGTCCATCTGACTGATGATGCTACAAGGCACCCAAAAAGTTCTTTGATTTAGCAACGCCTCTCATCTGTGAATATGGCAATGCAGACAAGTCTACTTCATACACCAGCTTCATGTGGTGAGGTCAGTCATATGATTGGGCTGGGTCACATGCAATGCAACATATTACCTTTTTTTTTTCTGCCGTCTTAAGTGATGTATGTGCCCTGAATTTCATTTCATTCTTGACCCTTTAGATCCCTGTGAAGCATAAGCCATCAACTAAGTTATACCTCCCTGTTCTGTGCCCTCCACTCATAAGCCATCAACTAAGTTATACCTCCCTGTTCTGTGCCCTCCACTCATAAGCCATCAACTAATTCATACCTCCCTGTTCTGTGCCCTCCACTCATAAGCCATCAACTAATTCATACCTCCCTGTTCTGTGCCCTCCACTCATAAGCCATCAACTAATTCATACCTCCCTGTTCTGTGCCCTCCACTCATAAGCCATCAGCTAATTCATACCTCCCTGTTCTGTGCCCTCCACTCATAAGCCATCAACTAATTCATACCTCCCTGTTCTGTGCCCTCCACTCATAAGCCATCAACTAATTCATACCTCCCTGTTCTGTGCCCTCCACTCATAAGCCATCAACTAATTCATACCTCCCTGTTCTGTGCCCTCCACTCATAAGCCATCAACTAATTCATACCTCCCTGTTCTGTGCCCTCCACTCATAAGCCATCAACTAATTCATACCCATCAACTAATTCATACCTCCCTGTTCTGTGCCCTCCACTCATAAGCCATCAACTAATTCATACCTCCCTGTTCTGTGCCCTCCACTCATAAGCCATCAGCTAATTCATACCTCCCTGTTCTGTGCCCTCCACTCATAAGCCATCAACTAATTCATACCTCCCTGTTCTGTGCCCTCCACTCATAAGCCATCAACTAATTCATACCTCCCTGTTCTGTGCCCTCCACTCATAAGCCATCAACTAATTCATACCTCCCTGTTCTGTGCCCTCCACTCATAAGCCATCAACTAATTCATACCTCCCTGTTCTGTGCCCTCCACTCTATGTCTGTCCGTGTCTTTTTTATCCCTTCCATGTCTGTCTCTAGTTTCCTTCTCCTTCTAAATCTCCTTCTATTTCTCTCACCCTGGTGGTTCCAGAAAAAACAGGACAGTCTTGTAATGCTATCAACAGGCTTCCTCAATGTGTGTGCTATCCATTACCAGCATCTTTCCCTCTCCTCTTGTTCACCTGACATTAGTTTGGTTCTGTCCATCTTGTCTGAGCAAAACAGAGACAGTTTGTTGCTGCCCTACAAGATGCCACCAGGCGTGGTGGCCACTGACTGCTTTGTCAGTCAGGAACTAAGAAGAAGATGGTGAAGATGAAGACTTAACATTTGATTAGGAAATCTTTACTTCTGTATTTTCTTATTTTTATTTAAGGGGAGGAGCTACAATGAAATGCTATTTTTGTTATTAATCACAGGATTTAAATGAAAATGCACATACTTAACCTACATCAATCATAGACTTAACCTACATCAATCACAGACTTAACCTACATCAATCATAGACTTAACCTACATCAATCATAGACTTAACCTACATCAATCATAGATAAGCATAATGAAGAGTTTGATGGTATTAAATCATCGGTTGTCATGGAAACGGCCGTCATATTGGATTTTATTGTTCTATTTCAATTTCCTAAGGCTTTTTTATTTATCAATCTATCATTACCAAATTTAAACAAAATGTTTATTATTATATTTTAAAACTTTTGTCTGATTGGATTTTTGATACCATAAGTAGATTTTGAGATATATAATTGTAAAGTTTGTATCTATAAATAATCACCATTTTTTTCAAAATTTTACATTATTTGCAATAAATCAAAAAGTTGATAAGATATAAAAAATTGGATGTGACAAAAGTTTTATTATCCTATGGAAAGTATTTGTGCCAAATTTGATACTGATTTACAAAAAAAAAAAAATGCAGAAGTTATAAGAACATTAGTAGCATAAAAAAAGGTTCTGAGAAAATCTAGATTTTCTTCGTAAGAAAAGCATATTTCTGAAGAAAATACTATTTACAAAATCAAAATATACGTTCTTAGAATGTGTTCTGACAAATAATGTTCACAGATTTAGATTCAGGGAAATATAAATTATATGAGTATAGACTAATCCCAATTTTCAGGTTTCTGCTGTTTTGACCGAAAATTGCATCCCACTCCTCCCCTTAACCTCTGCAATGTGTTTATTGTTTGCAATGCTACTGTTTACAATTAACATGATTTTAGTATATATTTTTTTTTTACAAACTTAATATCACCGTTCAGCATGTTTGCCGTCAATTATAAAAGAGTGTATAAGACACTTTTTTCGCTAAAGCTAACCCAACTTCCTAAATTAGTTAGTCACAAAAATGCCTGTTAAATAAGTCGCTTGTGCATGCAAATGTAAACAAAATCTGTCCCGCTGCATAAATAGTGGAATTCCTTTAAGCTGATTAGACAACGGCACACATGCATGTTGTAAGAAGTGACTAACATGACATTGTGCTTGGAGGCTGGCAACCTCATCCCGTAAAACAAACTGCTACAGAAACCATCACTACAAGAGAACACGCATGTTCTGGTACAGGCATCCTGCAAAGGGACAGCAGCAGTAGTAATTCCATGCTCCATTAGGAACATAAATGGCAAGTGATGTGATTTTATTCTAAGGACTAACATCAGATGACCTTCATATGCCACCGCTCATCCGCTTTTTGGTCTACCTAGTTCAAACTAACTGTCAGTTATAATATTGGTATTTAGTGACATTTTCTTTTCAATTTTGTGCTATATTCAAATACCTAAGGTAGTCCCATAGCAGATATTGGGTCCAGCATCGAGAGGTGGGTGGTACCAGTTTTCTTTCTGGCTGCCTTTTCATTCCCTAACTCAAGTACAAAGTCAGGTGCCCTTTTACAGGTAGGTAGACTGAAGTGTGTCGATACTATGAATTGAACCCAGCCCTTTGCTGTGAGAGACAAGCGCTCTAACCAATCTGTCAATTGGACACTCTCAAATACCTATTGTTTGCATCTGACCGCTGTTTGTTTGTGATATAAAGAAACAGACTTTTTACAACCTTTCAAGACACCAAGCTGCTGACCAAGCAAAGTGGAGACACTTTGTTGCTGCCCCTAAGAAGCCACCAGGCGTGATAATCACCGATTGCTTGGTCTGTCAGTGGCTAAGGACCAAATAAAAAGAAAAGAAAACAGAAGAAGAAAGACAACAAGTGAATGTATGAAGGGTTAATGGAAGTGACAGACACTAATGGCCATAATTAAGTTTAGTGTGACAATACTGTATATAAGTGGTTTACAGCCTTGAGTTCTGAAGGAAGATCAGCAGCTGGGCCTTTGATAAGTCAGGTTTTACAAAAGTGGTGGCACTTAATACAGGAAAGAAATATATCTGAGGGTAGGACAGTGATAAATATATCATTAAACATGTACCACAAAAGAGCAAAACATTTAAAAAAAAAAAAGTAGTCACATAGCAAATACTGACATAGGGGAGTGCAGCGTTTAGAGACACCACTATACTAGGTCTAACTTTATACGGTCGAGTGACCATTTTCCTTCCTCATTATCCTTGCTTTCTCTAATTCAAGAGCAGCATCAGGTAACCCATTTACAGCTGGGTAGAACTGGACCAGCCGGTCTCAACACTTTCCACAACTTTGTCTGAGGTCACCCTTTCCTCTCTTGCTCTATTTGGACTCTTTCCACTCTTATCCTATTCTTCTATTTTTATGCCATCCTCCATAATATGTATGGATGTACACGTTTTCTAATTTGTCTTGATTTTTTATTTCATATTCATTTATCTCCTACTTATTCTGTCCTCTTCTATTTCCAGTCCCCACTTTTATTATATTTGGGTAGTTTTTTGTTCAGTTTCGTTTTTTAGTTTTTAGTTTCTTAGTATGTATTGTGTACATCCGGGGTCAGAAGTCACTTCCTTTTCAGCCATGCTTCGCCTTCAGGAAAGTACCTAGGTTTTATTTTTATATTTCTTTAAGTTCTTATGTCTCCTATCTAGCCTTCACTTTCTTTCTTTTCCTGACGAAGGCCTTGTGGCCGTAACGTAGACTACTTTCTTTGTCTTTTGTCCTCGTAAGACGAATCACCTTTTTTCGATTTTTTTTCAAACCCACCTATTGTACTCCACGTCTTACCGCAGTTCCCAACTTCCTCGGTAGAACTGGAGCATGACACTGCCAGGTTCTAAACCCAGCTATTTGTTTTTTGCTGCAAGCATGCTCTAAATACTCTGCCAATTGATTAGCAGCAATACTGAATAAGAAAAATTATGCTAATACGTAATATAATACAGTCAGCTTGCTAATCTGAAAGATCTAATTGTCAAGAACCAGAACGGTGCCATGTACGCAGGATTAAAGGAATTTCACTATTCTTAAAAATGAACAAAATGTGTGCTTACCAGTAAGAAATTAACTGTCTAAAACCTACCCAAAGGAAGACCTCAAATAATGAAGACTTGTAAAATATAGTCCGATGCCTGGCACACATCTCAAAAGTGACTGAAATTAAAATCAAAACTTGAAAATAAATTAAATAAAAATGAAAACTAAATTTTTAAGTCAACAGTTTGAAACACCATTTACTATATTCAAATGTTGCAGGGTAGTTTTATGACAATCACAAATCTAGTAAATTTAAATTATAATAAAGAAATGTTACTGAAAGTGACAAAGGTTATGCATAAATAGTTTTCTAAACATATTTAAAGAGACCTAACATATCAATTGGTTTTTTTTTTTTTTTTGGAAATTGTCGTATGTAATCTCTCCGCTCGTCATTCTGTTTGTGTCAGTTTCATGCTATCTGTGGTTTTTCAGCAAACAAGATAATGGATATTTTTCAGGGCTGAAAACACGTCCTTGTTCAGCAGTCATACTAATATCAGGGAACATCAGAGACAATTTACTGACATTGTCTTTTCACGCCTTCTGCACCTCTGTATTTATACAGCACTCTTGGTCAAATCAACTGTTATAGGAGCTATGTTGGTTATTTTGGTTGTGTTCAAATCAGATGGCCAAAGCCACTTCATTCTCTACTTATCTATGTATTTCAACAGTATATTATATTCTGTACTATGTTCCTTTTTTTTATATCTTAAGGTCCTTTACTCAGGTGTTTCATTTGAAAACAAGAATTGTCATTCATACTGTTTCTTCAGTTTTTATCATTTCCTAGTTAACAAGCACCTCATGCAATCATTCTTTGTCCAAAGACATTATAAATGTAATTGGAAACTATTAGTGATCATCAGCTAATAAAAATATAAAATCACATTTGTTTTGATCTTTTTTTTTTTTCATGTGTTTAGCATCTGATGCACAATAGGGTCTTGCAAAAATAGCGACTTTCTTCTGCCTCAAACAATGGCAAGAAAACCTTAGATTAAAATTATGATTTAAAAAAAAAGACAACCAAGAAGTCACACAATTTCATAACTAGGGGCTTGCGCAGAACGTACAACTTAACTCTTGCAGGCCGGAATTTTTTCATCAGTTTTGCCAGAATTATTTTTGTACCTTAAAGCAGTACCTTTATAAATTCTAAAGTTTCTGAGTTATTACACAACAAAGACACACATATTATACATCACAGTAAAGATAAATGAATGTAGAATTAGAATATGAAAGAATTTTAGTGATATTCTACATATAGTATTCAGTTATGAGTCATAATATAGACCACTTTCAAGAAAAGACTCATTTTAGTGAATGAAAAATGTACTCCCCAACCATTGCATAAACACTGAAATATTATCCAGAGAGCTCCAGCATCTTTTAAAATATCACTAATCCATATATGATTATTATTTACAAGTGTCAGCTTCCTGTGATATTTTGTTAATGTTTTACAGACCATCCAGCGAACCATATAAACATTATAGACATTTGGAAAGAAAAAGGACATTAGAGGCCGCGTGAAGCTTTTAAATTAAATCATACATTGTATTGTTATTATACAACAAAGACACACATATTATACATCACAGTAAAGATAAATGAATGTAGAGTTAGTATATGAAGGTTTTTTAGTGATGTCGTTTTGTAGCACTAGGGCCTGGCTGTGACCATGCCCCCTCCTCATTAGAACTAGCTTCTTCGTTAAGTTCGAAATCCTCATTTTCACTTTTGAAATCATCATTCTCACTAAACTCGTCAAAGATACACAGTTCCCTAGCTTTTTCTACAGATAAAAAAGACCTACGTTTTGATAAACATGATGTGGTTGGTTCGCTAGACATTGTATAAACAACAATAATCGCCGATCGAAAGCTGACAGATTTACCGTTTTTTCACAGTGAAATTAGCTAGAACAAGCGTGTTTCCGAATCACAACTCAAAGATAGCACTCTTCTGAATAAAAAAAGAATAACTTCCGTTATGTTAAAATACCAAATTACGAAAATACGGAACACATTTCACAGAACACAAAAGTGACGTTCCCAACATCGTTTCGGCTTCTAGGGGTTTTGCGGATGTACGCTCCCAGCGTCGTTTCGGCCTTTGAGAGTTAAAAAGAATGACAGGATCACCAGTATAACTGATGGAAGGAGCTAGACAAATACCTGTGGGTAAAAAAGAGGTAAGGAAAGACATTGGCATTGGACTGGACACACACACACTGAGGAAACCAGTAAATAGCTTTTTTTTTCTTTCTTAAACCCATAAAGTAAAAGAGATAGAGGCAGATCTAAACACCCATGAATAACATAACTGGAGACATAAGAAGGATGGAGAATAAATAGTAAAAATTTTGAGCAGATGACCTAAACAATTAATGCCTATACTCCATTGGGAGCTGAAAGGTAAAAAGAAGAAACTTGTGATTTTGATTTCAAGGAGAATAATATATATAGAAACATTAACTCATTCTCACCCACGAGCCACATGGTGCACCAGGTTACCCTATAGATCTACCCGCGAGCCGTATGGTGTGCCCGCTTAATATGAGTTCTGAATTTGAATGAAAAATTAGAAAGTAAGTGGCCATGGCTTGTTCAAATCATGTAAACACTTCCTGTGGACCTCATGTTTTTAACTGGTAGCAAAATAAGTATTCTGGTGCTTAATTTGTGCATACTTTTATCAGATAATGACGTCATTAGGCAGTTTGTTTAGGCGTAGTCACATACATAACAGTCATAAACGATTAACAGATCAACCGCAATAGATTATTTCTAGATACATTTTAGCGATAATAACCTATTTTTGATTCTGAGAAGGACGTTTTACAAATTTGACATTTTAAAGTAATTAATTAATTAAAATGCATGGAACAGGACAGTGTGAGATTTCAGTTCAGCAATATGTGACTTCACACACACAAAAATCATAATTTTCGTTTGTTTGTGATCAAACGTCTTGGATTAATTTTCAACTGAACATATGTATCGATTCCTGGGCTTTTACCATCAAGGAATTAAGTAGAGCTGAAATATTTATGTGTAAGTGCACAATTTTGATTAATTTTTTTGTTTTGATTTTTTTACGGTTTCATGGTTTCTATACTTCGCAAGACTTAAAAAACAATTATTACACCACATAAGAAATCAACATTGTTTCACAATATTCTTCAGCCAATTTCCTAAAGTTTGATGCATAATACATATATCTGCCGAATTAATATGTATGTCTACTGCCTGTTTTTAAAACATCACTGGTAGGAAAAAATGCCTCCATTTTGGGGCCTGGGTAAAACCAGAAAACTGCCTGGGTTAGAATGAGTTAATTAGGGAAGCATTTACAATAAGATTAATAAAATACCTGTAGCCGTAATAATCATCAGGTCAGATGTTAAACACAGTTATCAAACTTCTCTAACCGTTTCACTGGTATATCCGCAAGGAACACAATGCTGACTGAGAGAAGCAGTCATTAAAATAGTTAAGATTTAATAGTAAAAAATTTTTTTTTTTTAAACCACATATACCAAGGAACATCAGTAGTTTTAGTGGTCAGAACATTTGCCTTCCAAGCAAAGGTTCTATTGTAAATTCCTGGCTTTTTCTCTTTAAAAAAAAATGTCCGTCATTTTTTAAAAATAAGTATTTATTAGGGAATTTTTGTTAATTATAGTTTTGAAGTGCCTGTGTATGTATACAGGCTTACATGCTGGGTGGGAAGAAATGGAAAGGAAGAAACTGAATACAGCAGAAATTGTGCTATTCTCAGGACATGAGACAGAAATATTTCTTTGCCTTAATTTCTTGACAGGTTACTTGCTCGTGTGTTAATAACCTACACTCTCTGCTGCTTCCAACAAAAGTTTGCATCATTTCAGCATAAAATCATTATATTTTACTTACAGGTATAAGACCAGTCCAGAGACTCAATACTCTTTCTTGTCGTACAACATTAGCAATCTCAGCAAACATCCCAAGTTTGGTCCTAAAAATGAGTATAACAATCACTCAGCAAGGTTTTGCTCAACATTCTTTCCCAACTAAAAAGAACTGGAAACTGGTAAATTTGGTGTAGAGATTGTCACATACCTTTTTTAATTATTCTCATGCAGCCTCCACCCTTCTCTATGTCCTTGCTATACTCGAACAAGAACCTGTAATCCTTTTTGCTTAAAATGCTGCTGGCTTCCTGTTAAGAGTCACATCTTTACCTCAAAAGCAACTTCTTTAAACACAACATCATCAATGGTCAAACATCAGCATTTTCATGTTGTTGAGCTTAGAACCTTAAAGACTGAAGCTCGATGATTGTAGTATGACTCTTCTTTCAAGTTCACGTTCTGATAATCCCAGAAGTTTTGTCTAGCACCCTGCTGTGCCTCTGTTGACAACTATAAAGGTAAAGGTAGCTACGTAGTAGATCCTATCATTGTGGAGTGAAGTGTTAGAGACTTCATCTATACTAAGTCTCAGTTTAATGAGGTGGGGGTGACCTCCTCGCTGCCTTACCTAAGAGTTAGGCATCAATTTTTACAGCTGCATAGATTAGGAGCATGTCATGACCGAGTGTTGAACCAGGTCACTTTTGCCCCTAGATAAGCAAGTGCTGTAACCACTCTGCCAATCAGACAGAATAGTCTCCCTAAACTTGGGTGTGTTAGTGGAAATTACCTACTGTGTTTCACCCTCCATCACAAAGAATTCAATAAAGGTTGTCTTCTTTCTGGCAATCTTTAATATTAGATACTACACAAAACACTGGCTTCCTAGCTCGGTGGTCCATGGTTTGATCACCAGTTGAGATTGGGTTTTTTAGACCGCAAACGGCTCCGGGGTCGACCCAGCAGCATGAATTGGGTACCAGAGTGACTCTGGGAAGGTTAAGGCAGTCAGCGTGATGTTGACCACATCACCCCTAGTGTGCCGATGGTCGAAAAAATATGGGCCTAACACCATATTCCTAATATGCTTCAATGGGCGTATAACGGGATCTTTTACCTTTACTTTACACAAAACATTGGCTACACCAGTGACATCTGGCAAAACGTCTTGTAACTGTATTTTTGCAAGGTATAAGGTACAATTATTTCTGCTTAAGAACAAAGAAGGAATCAAAATAATGGGGGGGGGGAGAAAGAAGAGACTTTATAAACGATTTTCTTATACAATATATCCATCAGCGTGAACACTATAAACTTGGTTTCCAGACTGACAAGTATTTACCTGTTATATCATCAACATTATTCAAAAATAGTTCTAAAAATGTCATTCACTGGCCTAATGTCATACTGAATTTTCAGTCTGGTTTGTTAACAATTAACCTCAAAAACAAATTACCTGTCAAAATGCCATTTAATCAGACTGTATTTAAAAAAGTTAGTTTGAGAAATTTAATTCAATAATTTAAAGTAAGAAACAAAGTTGCTATTTCAAAGAAAGTAAAGTTTATACAAAAATAAAAGTTTCCGGCACAAAAAAGTGTTGGTAACTGATACAAGTCATTGTTTACTAACTACTACACATTTCTTTGTTGCCTGCATATAAAGTACAAATCTCAATTTAGCAATGAGATTCCCTTGACCTTACTGGTGACAACAATTCATTTCCAGAAATTATAATTTATTCTGCTTCAAAGGGGCAATATTGGCAGCCTGTGAAGGGAAGAGAGAAGTGGGCAGCCTGTGAAGGGAAGATAGAAGTGGACAGCCTATAAGGTGGAAATAAAGAGAAGATCAAAAGGATGGCAGCAGATTTTCATACACTGACCAGCAACTTACCCCAAATTAGTTGACTTTTGAAGCCTGGTTTTGACTAGATCTAGTGGCTGGAAAAGAACTGTGGAGCAAGTTCCACTAATGGCACCAGCCATAAAAGACTTCGTAATGGGGGACTGCAACATAACAGATGACCACTTATTAAATGTAATACTGTTGTGACTGTACTAAACAGCAACACTAGTAACAGCAATCCATATATCACCTACTCTGAAAGTAGCAAACTTAATCTTTCATGTAATATTCATAATAAAAATATTTCATAACGCAGCTTTTGCATCTGATCAATGGTGATACAGAACTGCTTGCATAAAAAGACCCCAAAACACACAAAGAGAAACAAGTTATTAAAAAAATAAATAAATAAATAAGGCTTAGGGATCCACTGTTTTTATTGTTGTTTTTCTCCTTTCTTCTTTTAGTCCCATACCAGATACTGCTAAGCTTTAAACAAAGAAAAAAACAAACAAACAACAACAAAAACACACACAAACAAGCATGCGCACACACACATGAGAGCTGCGTAATTTTTGTACTTTTGTACAGTGTAGAATGCTGGAGAGTAACAGAAAAGGAAATATCCAAACTGTCCTCTTTCCACACAATCTGCCTAAGGAAAATTCTTCAAATATTCTGGCCGAACACTATCACCAACCAAGAACTGCTAACACTGAGCCACCAAGAAGACATGTGCACCATCATATCGGGTAGATGCTGGAATACGATTGACCACATCCTCAGAAAATACCCTGACGCCATCACCAGAACTGCCATGCTATGGACTTCAGAAGGAAAGCGAAAGCAAGGCCGGCCAAAAGCCACCTGGTGGAGAACAGTGAAGGCAGAGATGCTAAGCATGAACCAGAGCTGGGGCGCTACACAAAGGTTGGCAGCCGACCGAGCAAAGTGGAGACTATTCTGCCCTAAGAGACACCACCAGGCGTCATGGTCACTGATTGCTTTGTCAGTCGGTGGCCAAGGACCAACAAAGCAGTAGGGGAATGAAGTGTTACAGATTTCACTAAACTAGGCCCAGCTTTGAGAGGTGGGGTGACCAGTTCCCTTCATCAATGCCTTTTCCATCTCTAACTCAAGAGCAAAGTCATGTACCCATTTACAGCTGGGCAGACTGCAGCATGTTGATACCAACAACAAAATAAATGTTCCATTCATTCTATTGCATATAATAAAAGTGCAAAGCCGGTAATCATTAATAAGTGATTTGTCATATCTTTCATAAAAACAATATGACGAATTTGTGATTAATGACAATTGGTTTTCCACTTCTATTCTATGCAAGAAAATGTATGGAAAACATCTGAATGATCACCAGCACATCATAAGTTCAAACACTAAGCTAAGGATACCATCAAAATGGCAAAATGCAACAACACATTTAAGTGCTGACAAAGGACCGACCTATAGAGAGATATGTTCAAATTATCCAACTTTTACAATCATAAGGTCCCGTATTGTTCCTGAGGGGGTCTCAGAAGAGACAAAGAAAGAATACAACTACTCCAGCCTCAGGATTGTCGTACAAGCCAACTAATATGAGGTTACACATGGGGCTGGCAACTTCATCATGTGAAAGAAATTGTTACAGAAACAACCCCAGCAAAAGTATGTTAATGCCTGGTGCAGGCTTCCTGCCAGGGGGTCAATTGCAGTGGTGGTCCCGTAAGGAGCACAAAGGAAAATGACGATGACAATTATAAGCCCCACAAAGAAAGTTCACAATTGTCTCACCAAGACCTATTTGTTTGAAGTCATTCAGTACATACATTTACCATAACAGCTTTTTTGTGAATAAAGTACAGGCATAACCCGCTAGTATGACATGTTAGGTTCCAGACAGCTGTCGTAAAGCGAATTTCATCATAAAGCGAATCATTGCCTTTTTTTCCCCTTGTCAATACATGTACTGTACTGCAATCATCATATATGTGCATAACTGACACAAATAAAGAATTTATAATTAAAATAAATACTGTATGCATGCAATTTTGCCATACTGTAGTCTGTAAGTAAGCACACACACATTTTTTTCTCCAACTTATTTTGTGAAAACTTGTAAGTATACTACTTACTGTACTGTACTAGGTCACAATTTAAAACTGTCGTAACAGTGAAGCGTCAAAAAGCAAATAGCCGCAATGCGGGGATTGCCCGTATGCTAATACAAGAGATAATTTCTTTAATGTCTGTTTCAGCATTCCAATGACTAACATTTAAATGATTTGAAATGTCATATTTTTATGAACAGCTCAACGTTTGTTGTTCTCAAACATTTTCTATTTGAGAAACACGAATGCTGATTCATAATTCACTGGGTTCATATATTTTATGTAAAACCTGCCTCCTCCATTGTCATCTGCTCCATTATCTAAAAATTACCACAATTGTATGAAGATAATAAAGGAATGGTAAAACTAGTTAAAGAGTAAATAAACAAGAAATATACAGTGACCACAAATGCATGGAGGTACATCTGGAGTCATCCTTATATGACCACCAGCTATGTACAATGCTACAGTATATGTACGTGAAAGTGAACCTATGTCTGTGAGGCTAATTACATCCTCATTGACTCTTGAAATCATCCACACACTTCCAGGGGTTCCCCCTGTGGTGAAACTTGTTGAGAACCCAGCATTGCACACTAAGCTTGGATAAGTCACTTGAGCCCCAGGCGTAATTCTTTGGCTTTGACTTGGTTGACTGCATGTAGAAGGATCTCACTATGGACCCAGTGATAGGCAGGGGAAGCTGAGAAGTGGCTCTCTGCAGGACGTGACAATTCCTTGGGACAGCCCAGAACCAGAGTACAGTATTTTAGCTCTGCATAGTTGGAGAGCAACCCTTGTTAAACAAGAACAAATCCAGTGACCAAAAAGTTTTACACAGTAAGCTCTTTTAAACTGTAAACTTTCTGTATTCTCTCCTTTGAAGCATGGATTTGAACAACAGCAAGAATGTACAGAAAAGAATGAGTAGACAAAAGTTCTACTGTCTGCTGAAAAGTGCACACATACTGAACATACACAGAACAAACTAATCTCCAGCTAAGTCACAGGCAGTTATGTGTAATCTGCAGAGATAAAGGATGAGAGAAGAGCCGAGGAACATAACAGAAGAGATACCATTACAGAACTATGTCATCTGTGACTATTCCTCTATGGATGCCATCAGGATAGGTAAAGAAGACCCATAGCAGATACTGCTGCAGGGGAGTGGTGTTAAAGACTTCAATATACTAGGTCCAGCTTTGAGAGGTGGGGTGACTAGTTCCTTTCCTCGCTGCCTTTTCTTTCCCTTACTCAAGAGCAGCCATTAATACTGATAATATATCTATGTCAAACGCACAATAGTCGTTAATTCTTTCAAATGTAAGACCTAGCACATTTTCTACTTACTGATAAAAAGTCATCCATCCTCCATCTCAAGTGTGTCTGATCTGCTGGAATTACAACAGTCTTTTCGAGCATTTCATAAACTGTTAAATGTTTTTACAATGGTAAACTCACTCCATCTCACACTCTCTATCTAGCCTCTAAAGCTGCGCACAGTAAAATCTAGCCTTGAATTAGGCGAGTTTTGAATTATGTAAGGTCTTCAGGAATGCATCCTTCGCTGAAATGTGGCTGCACTGTGTTTGGAATAAGTAGTCTACAACTGTTATGTCCACTAGCTGATCTGTTTCCTGCAGTTCTATCAACATGGAGCGGTGGAAAATTTAAACTAAATTATATTTTATCTAATGTTAACTTCACTTCAAATAAAAGATTGTGTTCCTATCTCTGGCAGCTCAAAATTGGTGAGAATTTTTGGAAATTAGCTCGTGAGTTTTCACTGGGAATTAAGAAAATGTACATTTAACCATGTGCTTTTAAATGCCAGCAGGACAGGACTAGTCTGACACTTTTCTAGCTTTAAAAATCCCCGTCACCTACCACATCATCCCCTGTGATCTACTAGTTGATCACATTCACTTAATGAGATGACCCTGCCTTAAGAAGTTGGTCCTCATAAGGTAACCTGCATCAAAGCATGTCATGCATTCTTGCACTGTTTGGTGCTGTATCAATTTGTTTACGCCATGAGCACAATTTTAACTCAGTTGCTCCGCATGACATCCTTGGTGTAGCTCAGTTAATTTTCTTTGCTCCATGATTTACACAGATGTTGAATCAAGCACTGGCATGTCTATCACTTACTGACTGCTGTAATACTTTTGAAACATAACCCATTCTTAGCTCTTTGTAAAGTTAAACGAGCATCATCTCATATACAGTGAAAGGGATAAGAAAAGGACTTATTTTCCCACACTGAAGTAAATAAATCTATGTGTAGGCTTGGTAATCTTTACCTTTAGTGCAGTTGAGTATTTTAATATGTGTATTTTCGTACCCATTAGGGTAATGTTCACCCTTAGCCCCACCGATGTCCTATTGTAACTTTTCGTTTACTTTGTACATCGACTTTAAGCAAACATTCGTACGACTTTAAGCAAACATTCGTACGATATCCATATCGACTTTTTAATCAAGATTTAATGCGTTTCTGTCGCTGCAGCATAGGCTACTTGTTTGTGCCGCGTACTTGTTGTTTAGTTATATACAACTAATATTTCGCACAGCGCTAAAGCTAAATATTTCGCAACACCATAAATTAGTAAGTACAGTATCATAAGATTATGATCGTTATTGTACTTTCAATAATTATTTATTGCGACTTGTTAACACAGTGACGTGATAATTATGATATATAAGCGTCCGATCGACAGAGTTGTTACAGCGCTGGTCTCTCGTGGCTAAGGTTCGATTCATGGTATCATCGCGCTCCAGTCTACCCAGCTGTAAATGGATACCTGACTTTGCTCTTGAGTTAGGGAAGGAAAAGTATCGAGGAAGGGAACTAGTCACACCCCACTTTTAATTATAATTTTCTGGAGGAGGAGCCTATCCTACATGACGCGTCAACCGGGTGGCGGATGGCTGAATGCTCTCTAGATTTGACAGAAATAAACACATTACAGTTTTCTACTTCATTATTTCTTGCGAGTGCCTGCAATACACCTCTTAATGGTATTATTTATTTACTCTAATTTTGAGGTTAGCTATAAATACGAAATAAGCAGCCATTGACAGAAACATGTGGCTTTCACTGAGGGCCAGGGGGTTAGATGTCAAACACAGTTTCTTTTCTTCTTCCTCGTTCACCCTGAAAAGGACGTTGGTTGTCCATTTACAGGAAGCTGCAATATTTGCGCCTTTCGTTCGACACACCCGACTTCAGCACGGCATTTTTTGGGACCGGGTTTGCCTTCCCACTTCGATCCCTACTCTCTCAGCCAGACTGCAGTGATACAGCCTGTTTCCAGGACCACCACTTGGAGGTGGAGTAGGGTCTTGGCCAGCTTTGGTTTGCTGACGCAAGCAGTCAAGCTATGAGTCGCTGACTGCATTCATCTCGGTTGCTGCGTCTTCAGTCCCAAAACACAGTTAACTGTATAAAACACGTGTAAAGATTTCTCACGTGACAATCACCGAGATGGAGGCGATTTAACGCCTTCACTTAACCCTTCCCGTCAAAGGGTGTCGGAGACTCCCATACATAGACTGACGGAAGACAAATGAAAACCACCGTCGTAATGTCCCCTGGAGAGTCATGAATTGTATCAACTTCAATAGGGAAGAGAACAACGTTAATAGGCGCTCCAGATGAACCATCTCGTCCGGTAGAGAGCACAATGTACTACAGGTGATACCCGACCGTCTTCGAACTACAGTAAGCAAAATTAGATACTTTTACCATTGAGTATATGGAATGCCGGGACAGTAATGAAGGACAGAAAATTAGTTACCAATGGAAATAATAAATAAAAATCTACTGGTTTATGTGAAATTCCCTATTCAAGAGCAAGCGCAATATATTCTGACAACAAACAAAATAATTTACTCCGTAGAAAATAAACATAATATATAAGCAGGAATAATTTTGAATGCAAAAGAACAAGTACACTAGAGTGGTTTGAGTCAATATCAGATAAGTCATGTTAGTCAAATTGAATGACAAACAACTAGGTATTAACTGTCGTTGTGGGAGCGGCGCTGGTGTAGAGGTTACCAAACTGCGCTGGCGACCGGGTGACCCAGGATCAAACCCGGGCGAGAACATTTGAAGACGAGTCGTCGACCGGGATTTGGACTGGATTAACTCGAGCCCTGGCGAGGACATTTGAAGTTGTGTCGTTGACCAGGGACTGGCGGCTCCTGAGCCGACCCAGCTCTAATGGGTACCTCCGAAATCGGCGAGTATCTGCCTGAATGGCGAGGGACACCTGTCTCTGTACAAGAAAAAAAAAAGGGAAACTCACGTAAATATCAGTGTCAGGTTAGACATACTAACCTGAGATTTCGCCTCGAGTAATAGCGGGCGTATGAAAAAAAAAAAAAACTGTCGTTGTGCTAAAACCAAATGGAACTTTCAAAACGTTTGACCATTGTAGTATCACTATCAACCCTTACTTGGATGTAGATCAATACCCAATGCTAAGAACTTATGAACTTTTTCATAAACTTCAAAAGTTAGGACGCTTCTTGATATTTGATCTCTCATTTCTTTACTTACAGACTGAGTTGGACATTTGGGTTGATGAAGCCAAGCAACGTGCTGTCTGTCATAAACACCAAACATAGACTTCTTCAATATAAAAAAAAAATATAAAAAATTACCATTTTAAATGGACAGTGTCATAAAAAATTTTCAACTATTCATAGAACAAATCACTTTGGGCCATTCGGCTGTGCAAATAATCTGGTTGATAGTAACGTCGTTGGTATAACAGATAAAGATTACCTTCATACACTTGAAGAATTATTTCGCCACCTGCATCAGTATGTGTAAAAAATAATAATAATAAGTTACGATTTAGACAGCCCCTCCACCATGCAAAGGCACAACAGGCCAATCACCTGTTTGCTTTAAACTATGATTACGAGTAATGTAAGAGAGAAAACCGGGCTGATTCTAAAGGCGACGAACTGGAACGGATTACGGACTACGACTTATGGAACTTGGAACACAAGAAGTATAAATGGGAAGGAAGAGAAGCTGGTGGAAGAGATGAGGAAAGCAAAACTAGAAATCCTGGCTATTACCGAAACAAAGAAAAAGGGACAAGGAGTCATGGATCTCGATGGCAACACGCTGCCATACAGTGATGTACCCACATCTGAAAGAGCTAAAGGGTCGTGGGTTGCATTGTGGCCAAAAACCAGAAAGATAGTATCAAGGGATGGAACTTTGTCTCGGAGCGCATTATGGTTGTAAAACTAAAAGAAGGAGAAACCATAGTCAACCTGGTCATAGTGTATGGGCCAAATGAGGATGAGAGAGCAGAGGTCAAGGAGGAATTCTTCGAGCTGCTTCAAAGGACAGTGGATGACTGCCTAGATGAAATTATCATGCTCGGAGATTTCAATGCCAGAGTTGGAAATGACCATGCTAGATGGGGTGGAGTTATCGGAAGATATGGAGAAGATACTCTCAATGACAATGGAAAGCGACTTCTTAGATTCTACAGTGAGCAGAATCTGATCATTACCAACATAAAGTTCCCCCATAAGCGCATACATGCATACACTAGGTATGAACCAACAAAGAATGAGAAGTCAGTGATCGACTATGCCATTGTTAGGAGGAGCTCATTCAAATATGTCCGGGATGCTAGAGTCTGGAGGGGGCCAGAGATTGGAAGTGATCACTACCTGCTTACAATCAAAAGAACAACTGAAAGAGTTGCTCAACCTAGGAACTGCCCAGCATCACGCAAGAAACCAAGTAAACGAACGGAAGAAATGAGCATTAAGACCTACAAGCTGAGAGAGCCAGAAATTAAGACCAGATATCAGGGGCTTATTGCTACAGAGGTGAGAAACACAGAAGAACAACCTGATGACTTGGAAACCCTGTGGCTTAAATTCAAGGACATCATAAAGACAGCTGCTGCAGAAGCATGTGGTGAAGTCCGACTTGGGAACCTTGGTGGACAGAGGAAGTCAAAGAGAAAATAAGAGAGAAGAAAATGGCATGGAAACAATACTTATGAGCTAAAAACACAGCAGGACAAATAGAGAAATATAGGGAATATGTGATACTTAGAACAGAAGGAAAGAACAAGGTGCTAGCAGCAAAACAGAAGTCCCGGGAAGAATTTGGAGAAAAGCTAGAAAAAGATGCGCAAGAAAACCAGAAATTGTTCTATAAGACCCTAAAGAACATGAGGAAGGAAATACTAGGCCCTCTCAAATTTATAAAGAACAAGCAAGGCAAATTGCTTACTGCCCCGAAGGAAGTAATGGAAAGATGGAAAGAATATTTCTCAGAACTCCTGGATGGTGAGCATGGTGAAGCATCAGAAACGATAACCACTAGCACAGAAAAGAAAACCAATGATGGTGAAGATGACATAAAGATGGAAGAACTGAGGATTGTCGCATGAAAATATAATTAATAGTAGGTAAAGCTTGACAGCTGTATAGGCGTGATGGACAATAGTGCACACGGACGTGTGATAGTGGTGCGCAAGAGAGACAGGCAGAAGGCACAGGCTGAGTCAGTGAGTTCTTCACCAAGAAAACCACACACACAGCTCTTCTTGTTTTCTCTGGCGACAATATTACTCTTTTGCACACACTGTGTCACTCACAAATAGTAGGGTAAAGAAGTAAAGTTAGACCGAGGATTTGGTAGTCTGAACTGAACGAACAATCCTATCGAGGTTAACTCAATTTATTTCAATTTAGAAATGTAAATAAATCAATAAGGATTCTACAGCACACAATAATAAAGATTATCACGAGAAAACAAACTCACAACAATTTTGATGATTTTAAAGAAGAAAAAAATTAGTACACCAATAGTGAAAACAAGGATTATGAATGAATTGTGTTAGTAAAGTTCCCGGCAGGCCTGATAGGCTTTTGCTGGAAAATATGTGAAATACTGTTTGTGTGTAAATGAATCTTTGTTCCTTTGTTCCTTTGGTGTGAATGTTGGAAACAACTTATATCCTGGGGTTCTCTTGGAAAAATATATCGTAATCCAATGCTTGAAATTAACTTCACTGTTCGAATAAGGTATCCACAAAGGGTACAGAATCTGAACACGATTTCATAAATCCAAGATTGGGGTAACGACTTCACTGTTCGAACAAGGTATCCACGAAGGGCACAGAATCTGAACACGATCTCAATAAATCCAAGAAAGGTGTAATGTATCCACAGTTGATGCGATATCCACAGATAACGAATTTGCTTCCAAAGGTGGGATGGAGGATTAAAATGGGTGGAGTATGGTAGGGTGAGGTTTGGTGTTGAGAATGTTTGAAATACTTGAAATAATTGAAGTAATTGAAATAATTGAAGGGAATTATTGTGACTGGTGGACGAGGACTATATGGCCACTGGCCAAAGGTAACCTCTTTTCAGCAATACGAGACAAGACTTGCACTGCGTAAATCCGCTCCGGAATTTTAGTCTGTTAAGTTAAACTAGAGGGCACTTTGTGTGTTTAACTCAAGTCTCCCTATGCACAATTTTACTTTACAAGACTAAGAAATGCGTCTTTCTCTTACAGTATTCTTAACACCAAGTGAAGTCTAAAAAACTAGTTTCTTAAAGAAAGAATGAAAGAATTATTTAGATTTACCCGCTACATTTTTTAAAGTTCCCACGATAGCAAAAGTCTCGCCGCAAATTAGTTTGCATATTGAGTGTCACGACTGTACGTGCTGGTTCCGAGCTCAAAAGTTTTTAACAATGAGGAAGAAGACAGGCCATAAATTTCTAGACGCCGAGTCTGGAAAATCCTAACGAACGGGTTGACCGAAGCTTCACCTGGGTTAAGGTGCGTGAGAAACATTTTTTTTTTCAGAAACTTAGGATAGACAGAAAATAAAGCAATATACAGAATGGATAGAAAATTTCAAATAGGCAAATTATCTTCACTCTGCGACAGGGCAGCACTAGAGAAAATCAAGATGGGCAAAGCAGCAGGGCATGATGGTATAACACCAGAAATGGTTAAGTACATGGGAGCATCAGGCGACCTATTACTCTTAAAGGTCCTACAGGCAGCATGGTGCAACAAGACCATACCAAAGGATTGGGAGATTGCCATCATAACAACAATTTTCAAAAAGGGTGACAATCGACAATGTGGAAACCATAGAGGCATATCCCTTCTCAGTGTCCCTGGTAAAATCTACTCTAGAATCCTAGAGCAGAGACTCCGACGCCTAGCTGAGCCACAATTGCATGAGGTCCAGTGCGGATTCCGAGAAAACCGAAGTACTCAAGACCTAATCTTCACACTCAGACAGCTGAGTGAAAAGGCCCTTGAGTATAAGAGTGAGATCCATCTTTGTTTCATAGATCTTGAAAAGGCGTTTGACAGGGTCCCATGGAGCAAACTTTGGGACTGTTTGGCAAGGAAGAACATTCCAGCACCTCTGATTCATGCTATACAGAGCTTCTACAAGTCTTGCAGGAATTATGTGAGGACAGCAAACCATAAGTCAGAAGGAAGAGTTCAGGACCACCACTGGTGTAAGACAAGGTGGTATCCTGTCACCTTATCTTTTCATACTCCTCATGGACGATGTTATCAAGTCATGTAAGGAGAGAACAAGAAAGTATTCAGTGGGGTACTGGAAGATGAGACAGGTATATATTTCAGAGCTGGCATTTGCTGATGATGTTGCCCTGATTGGTAAATCAGAGGCACATCTCCAATCCAACCTGCAAGTCTGGAAAGAAGAGCTGGAGAAGAGAGGGATGGTCATAAGTAGCTCTAAAACAAAATCCATGGTGATATCACGAGGCGAAAGAAGACACCAGATTAAGCTGGGAGAACAGGTCCTGGAGCAGGTCGACCACTTTAAATATCTCGGAGCCATTATAGACCGAAAGGGAGGCATCAAAGAAGAGTTGGCCACTCGAAAAGCAGCATATCGGAGACTTTTTCAGGCCATAAATCGAGGATTCCTCAGCAAGAGAGAGGTTGGTAAGAAAACGAAGATGGCTGTATACCGCTCCACCTATGTCCCAGTATTAACATATGGATGCGAGTCATGGGTAATGACTACAACCCATAAAAGCCAGATCCAAACCTCATAAATGAGGTATCTGAGGAAGGTGGTTGAAGTAACAAGAAGAGACATGGTCCGCAACCAGACGATACGTCAAGGCTTAAAATCCCACCCCCTGCAGACCCAAGTAGAACAGTCCCAACTAAGATGGTTTGGCCATGTCTGAAGAATGGGAGA
The DNA here is from genome assembly GCA_024509875.1 of Oreohelix idahoensis. Classification (NCBI taxonomy): domain Eukaryota; kingdom Metazoa; phylum Mollusca; class Gastropoda; order Stylommatophora; family Oreohelicidae; genus Oreohelix; species Oreohelix idahoensis. Next base: position 1,028,237 of record JAMPIV010003908.1, on the reverse strand, counting down.
AGATCGGCTACCACGACAAGCATGGGAAACAAAGAGCCAGGGATCCAGAACCCCAGGACGACCCAGAGTCTGCTGGGAGGACAACATTAGACAATCTTTGAAGGACCGAGGACTAGAATGGAACCAGGCCAGGAGGAAGGCAGCCGATAGGATAGTCTGGCGCTCTCTTCCAAACCTCTACACCTCACGGTAGAAGGGGAACGACTAAGTAAATAAGTAAGTTACGATTTGCGATGCTATTTTAAACCAGAGATTTTGCAAATGTCTTCACAGTCTAACTTCTTCTTTTATATTTCCATTGTTTTGTTGTTTCATTTTCTGCTTTGCATTTTTGACTTTGTTGTTAGATTCTTTGCGTTGTGCAGTGATGATGACCTTGCTGATCCGGTAATTGAGCACGAGACATACTGTAAAGGGCAATTTTTACTTTGGTAATCAAAGTATTTCCTTTTTAAGTGCTTAAGGAGAAGTCATTTTTGAGTTACTTCCCTTGAAAGTAGTTCCGTCATCTTCGATCGGACTCCGCGGACGAGTCTAGGCCTACTGCGATTTATTCTTTGGCTGGGTAGGAATAGATTGTTCTTGCTTCAGTATATCTATGGCCTGAATTTATACGTAGTGTTTGTATGAGTAGGACGAGTCTGTCTTATATATGGATATCTTTACATTTCTAAGTCGAACTATGTTGGTTGTGGCTAGAAAAGGTCAAAGGCTATGCAGCGGAAGTATCGCTAGCAAGGGGTGTGATTCATGGCTGTCATCCTGTCTGGATGTAGAATTTTGTGGTAGCCGGCCTATCGCCGAAAAAGTGATCTATATGTGGATGGGGAAAAGTGATAGTCATTTAGACATGTTGTATGTACTTTACCCCAGTGTTTATTCTCTTTTGCCAAGGAATGGCAAAGTTATATTTCGCATAGAAAGGTAAAACCACAATTTATTATGAACTTGGGCTTCGCCATCGTTGTCGATAAACAGATGCACAGTGGTACTTTTGAAAAGAATATTTATTCAAAGGAAGACGACATTCCTATGTATCAGCACTAGATTATATGATATTATTCAATTACTTCTATGATAGAAGTCATGAAGAAATGAGGACATTTAACGAATGACCAATTTTGGTCTGGGTCCTATAGTGAGTGAAACTCACGAGAGAAGAACAGCCATGTTGAAATTCATATACTTTGTATTTATCGAGTGAGAAAAAGGGATGCCTGTACTATCGCTCGATGAACCAAGAGATCACTGCTACATGTGAGAACCCATGTCTGGGATTCCTATATCTTTATGGAAAATATATATATTGAACTTTACGTGAAGGGATATTCACTAGACGAGGTTAGGTCTAGGAGCCTTCCTATATATTGGTTATGGTCTGACGTGCCCAGTCAGTAAAGCCAGATGATTTACATGATGGAACTCTGAATGCTTATTTACGAATGCTCCATTATGATATTTGCCAAGCATGAATGCTAACTTAAGATGATATTCCTGTGATCAACATTATGCTGTCTATGTCGACATTTGTTCCTGTAACCATACACGTACTGTCCAAGTGTGCGTCCCATTAAATGTTATAAAAAGACCACCGTAGTTCCAGTACTTCTTGAATTCGAACAGTGTGAGTATGAGTGATGTACTACCAACCTGTCAACTCTATCGAATCATTCTACCATTCGCGTTCTGACATTCACATACACACTCATTGTTTACACTCACATTCTTGTCGGAGCCTCATCACGTTCCAGGACAAGATGACCTGTATGACCAAAACTGTGCTGGGTTTAATGAGTTGACAATCGTTACACTTTACTACACCAGTCCCAACATCTACATTTATCAACTGGTGGACATTCACGTCATTTAACAAATAAAGCGTGATTCAGCAACTAGTAGCCAGTATGAGTAAACAACTAAACAGAGTTTAACAACTGGTGTGCCAGCTTCCTGGGTCAACCTGCACAGTGACCATATTGAGAAGTAAACTACTGAGACCAGACGTTCCTTGGGGTCTGTTACGACACACAAATACATCAGCAGTACAACTCTACAGTGATGTCAGCGTGACCTGTCCTGTCGAGAGTATGCGGTAACTAGGTCAGCGTTTGTTGACATTTGGTTCGTTGGACATTTGCCATACAACTGACAGTGTTACACAGCAAGCTTGGTTGAAACATAGAACATTACACATCAGGACTGGAGAATATTTGACAGTGTTTGCGAAAGGAAATGTTATTGAACTGAGAAGTCCTACATCGATTGTTATCATTCACATCAACGATGGAGCTTCTATTTCTGTGTTGAATTTAAAATAATTAGACCAGAAGTATTTGTTTAATAAAGTACCACAGTACTGTACTATTAGGCAGTGTAACTGAGCCTTCTTTACAACACATTCTTTCTGCAACACTCTATTTACATCATATTGCCATACTATTTATGCAATTATGTATTTATGTTTAAATATTTATATGTGATATTTGTTTGTATCCAGCGGGTTGTTGTTTTTTGGTTGGGCGGTGTCACACAGCAGAGTATCCCACGTAATAGAGGGTCTGATGTGTGCGTTTCTATAGGTGCAATTTTCTTGATTGAAAATTTGCTGCGACAGCTGTTGCTATTAGTGTTAGCTGTGAAGACTGTACTCATTGTTGTTTTTGTAATATTCCTCTGTTCTTTAGTTTGTTTTGATTTGTTTGTAATTTGTTGGTCTACCCTATTCTATCTTTCAGTTCTATTCTCAATTTATATTTATATACTGTGGCGTTATTTGTATTTGTTATCCTCTTGCGGTTTATCTTTTATTGTTTTTCCCATTTGATTTATTTCATCTCCGCAAATGTTTTCATGTTCTCCTGTATAACTGTTTTGTTTTGTGCCTGATCGACATACACTATTTAAAATATAGTTGATCATATAAATTGATGTACAAGAATCAACTGATAGTTAATTGCTATTACTAAAGGTACACAGTTGATGATATAAAACACTATTTCTGGTGCACTGCACTTATATTATAGAGTGAACCAGCAACTTATAGCTGTTATTATATAAGGATTTATACAAGACCTTTGTAAGGCTTGTTTCCCACAGTGATTGGGATAGTTAAGTACTATTTTCCACAGGTTACAAAGTTATCATACAAGGTCTTTGATTAAGACTAAGAAAGTGAATTTATTTACTTTTGCAAATTACTGATCTTATTAGACAAGATGTCTACTTTAGATTATTTTATCACACAAGGCAAGATTCTTGATAAGACTGGTCAGCAATTAGAAGAATGGGCAGTTGCTCAATATGACAAAGCATTGGCTGCTGAAGAAAGAAAAGCATTGATTGAAGAAAAGAAATTAGCAGCTGAGGAGAAAAAATTAGAAGCTGAGGAAAGAAAATTACAAAGAGACTATGAACAAAAGAAATTGCAGATACAGACTGATGAAAAAAGATTCCAGATGGAAATGGAAAAAGAGAAAAGAAAGGATGAAGCTGCTGCAGAAGAGAGAAAATTACAAGCTGAAGCTCAAGAGAAAAAAGCAATAAGAGAACATGAACACCAAAAAGAACTTTTAGCATTTGAGTTAGAAAAGTTAAAGTTAACAAACATAAGTGATGGTAATCAAGCATCTGGTGGTAATGGTAAACCCTTTACTTACAAGGTCAAGGTACCAGCGTTCAACCCTTCCAGTGATGACATAACATTCTGGCTAAATAGATTTGAACGCTCGTGTCGAGCACATAATGTGGACAAATCACAATATGCTAACCAGTTATCAGAAAATCTGAAAGGTGATTCTCTGACTAGTTTAAGTTTGGTTGAAGAGGCTGACAAAGATAACTATGATGTTATTAGGGCAGCCTTATTAAAGAAGTATCAGTTGTCTGAAGAGGGTTATCGGAAGTTGTTTAAGACAATGGTGCCTGAGGCAGGTGTAGAATTCTCAGAATTCATTGCAAGGACACGTCTTACATTTGATCGTTGGATTGAGCTATCCAAAACAGAAAAGACTTATGAAGCCCTTATGGACTTGATACTCAGAGACAAGATTATGTCAAGTATAAATAAACCTTTCCTCGAATTCTTACATGAGCGTAAACCTAAGTCTCTAAAAGAAATGGAACAGTATTGTACCCAATACGTCACTGCACATCCGGACGTAGCTATTAGCAACAATAAGGTTAAAGAAGGTATGCCAGTTGCTTCTGCAACACCATACAACCCTAATCACTCTCACAAATTCCAAGGACCTCAAAATAAGTTTAATAAAAAAGGTAACTATTACAGTTATCAGAACCAAGGTAACCAATCATTTCAGGGTTCTTCTTCGAATACCTGGAGAAGAGCTGACAGCCCTCGATTCAGGGGTGGTCATAATTACAGGAACTTTCGCAAAGGAAGTCATTCTAGAAACTATCCAAGTTTTCCTTCATGGAGACAACAAGATCATAATTACAGAGATACTCATTATAATGAATATGATGATAGTAACCAAAGGAGCTATGATTCAAACCCGAGTAGAGGTTATAATAGTGGAAACAATGATAAGTACAGAGGCAATAATAACAGAGGTAGAGCACAATTCAAAAAACATAAAGCTCATTACCAGGCGAACTCTGCACAGCAAGAGTCCCACGAAGCCTATAAACAAAATAAAGATAATGATGACTCTAATAATATGGCATGTGCCGCTTTTGATTTTGGGAGAGCATCTCAGTGCCCCCAATGCAAAACATTATTTGAGCCAACCACAGTGTCTACTTTAAGCTGTGGGCATCCTCTTCCCGCTCTTCCTGCGTCAATCGCGCATGATGGGAGAGGTTCTCTTGTCTTACACAAAGGTTTAGTAAATGACAATCCAGTCTCAGTACTTTTTGATTCTGGATGCACAACTATTGGGGTTAGGCAGTCACTCATAGATCCTTCTCATTCTACAGGCAAAGTAGTCAAATGCGTAACATTTGGCGGCACCATAGAGAAATACTCTACCGCTATCATTAGGATTGCTACTCCTTTCTTCACAGGAGATGTACACGCATGTCTTTTGCCGATCCGATCGCTGATCTTATCATCGGTCGCATTCACGGAGTCAAAGAATGCACTCCGGAGCAAATTTCCGTTTGGGAAAATCAAAATATGCAATCTGCTAATGCAGTAGTCACTAGAGCTCAAGCTCTCAATATGCCTGAAACTTCATCTGTTGAAGATAATGAAGTGCATAACCAAGATGATCCCTTGGTAATTTCTCGTGACTCGTTTATAAAACAACAAGAAGAAGATCCGACTCTTAAGAAATTCTTCACTCTTGTAACGAAAGGTGATCCGAATAAAGATTCAAATTGTAAATCTTGGATTACAATGAAGAATGGCGTACTTGTACGTATGGTGCAAGACTCCACTAAGTCAAGTCATTCTCAGATTCTTGTACCCAAGAATTTGAGAGTTAAGATCTTACAACATGCACACGACTCTCAGTGTGCTGGTCACATGGGTTTTTCCCGTACAAAGTCAAGAGTTCTTGCGGCTTTCTTTTGGCCTTTTGTGAACAAGGACATACGGATCTATTGTCGATCCTGTAAAGTATGTCAAGAAGTCAAATCCAAAGGTCCTCGTCATGCTGCGCCTATTCAGGCTGCAGATATTCCTATTCGTCCATTCCAGAAAATGGCGATAGACATCATTGGTCCATTCAAGATCAAATCTGCTAGAGGACATCAGTTTATCTTAACGTGTGTAGACATGTGCACACGTTGGCCAGAGGCTATCCCTCTAAAGAGCATTACTACCGCTGACATTGCAGATGCTCTTTGGCTTATATTTTCTCGGCTGGGATTCCCCGGAGAAATATTATCAGATCATGGCACCCAACTGATATCGGATACCATGTCTCAAGTAATGTCTACTCTACAGATAGAGAGATCTTTGAGTAGCATCTATCATCCTATGTCCAATGGGATGGTCGAGCGACTAAATAGAACACTTAAGAACTTATTAGGGAAGATAACTGAGGATCATCCTCAAGATTGGGATAGGGTTTTACCCGCGGCCCTCTTCGCGTACAGAGAGGTCCCCAATGAACATACAGGGTTTTCTCCCTTTGAACTTGTCTTTGGCGCGCGACCGCGCGGCCCAATGTCTTTGCTGCATGATCTTATAACAGCTGACAATATTGACGATGACACAAAATCTTCTTACGAGTATGTCATCGCGCTGAGACAAAAGATTATCGAAGCATGCAAATTGGCAACGTCCTCTTCTGAATTTGCTAAGCAGAAGGCAAGACAATTTGCTAATAAGAAGAGAACTTTACGACAACTTTGTCCTGGTGACAAAGCATTTGTTTTGCTACCTTGTCGTGAAAATAGACTCCTTATTAGTTGGAAAGGTCCGTACGATATAATATCGAAAATTTCAGATGTTGACTACATCGTCGATATCAACGGGAAGCATAAAACCTTCCACATCAATATGCTTACGGAGTTCCATGAACGTCCTGACTATCTACAGCCTATTTTCCAGGCAACGGACGATTCTCATGTCAAACATGGTCATTACTCATCACTGTCTGTAATACAGGATGAGGAAACAAGTTTTTTCGGATGTTAATCTTCCGCTTCCAATGATCCCACTTCATTCTAGTGAATCATGGAAAGACGTTACTGTTTCTCCTGATTTGTCTCTAGGAGAACGGCGACAAGTTTCGTCTATGTTACAAACATTTCAGGATGTCCTCACTGACATCCCTGGACAAACTCATGTCATTGAGCATGACATTGTTCTAACTGAACATACTCCAATTAGGGTTAGACCTTATCCTATCCCTATACATTTCCAAACACAGGTTGAAAAGGAGTTGGATGAAATGATAGATTTACAAATAATCGAACCATCCACTTCTGCATATTCTTCGCCGATGGTTATTGTTCGAAAAAAAGACAATAACATACGTCTTTGCGTTGACTATCGCAAATTGAATCAAGTTACGAAGTTCGATGCTGAACCTATGCCTTTACTAGAAGAGTTACTTACTCGTCTTTCTAAATCGCATTTTTTTCACTAAACTTGATTTGTCTAAAGGATATTGGCAAGTTCCATTATCCGAACGCGCCAAACCTCTTACCGCTTTCTCTACTCCCAGAGGCCTTTTCCAATGGAATTTTATGCCTTTCGGCCTTATGAACGCACCAGCTACATTTGTACGCATGATGCGTCGAATCCTATCGTATCGGTCAGATGTCATTGCTTATCTAGACGACATCTGTCTTTTCAGCGATACTTGGGAAGATCACTATTCAGGGTTAGTTGAATTATTATCAACTCTGCGTGAGTATAACCTGACAGCAAAACCATCTAAAGCTTGTATTGGCTTTAGCGAAATTGCTTTCTTAGGCCATCGAGTAGGTCACGGTTTCTTGAAGACAGAAGACCATAATATCACTAAGATACTTAACATCTCTATCCCTAGGACTAAAAAGCAAGTGCGAAGTCTTTTAGGTCTCATACAATTTTATGGACGTTTCATTCCGAATCTGTCCTCTATCATGGCACCTCTCTCTACACTATTAAAGAAAGGGTCGCCTAACATGGTTCACTGGTCTCATGAATGCCAATCTTCACTAGAGAAGATCAAAACTATGTTTTCATCACCACCTATTTTAGTGTTACCTACAACAGATAAGACATTTGTTCTTCGTAGTGACGCTTCATCCACTGGGATTGGAGCGGCACTAATGCAAGAGTACTCTGGAACTCTGCATCCTGTAATGTATATATCCAGAAAACTTAATGCTGCAGAAAGGAATTACTCGGTTTTAGACCGTGAATTATTGGCAATGGTTTGGTCAATTCTCAAACTCCAAAGATTCCTTCTGGGCGCGCATTTCGTAGTGGAAACTGACCAAAAAGCTCTTACGGCTATCCAAAGTAAGAACTTGAAGAGCTCGAGATCAACTCGATACGCAATCGCTCTTCAACCTTTTCATTTCTCGGTACGAGCTATCCGTGGTTCAGAAAATGTGATGGCGGACATTCTGTCCAGATGCCCACATGATGCCACTTAACTGTTAAATATTGGATCTTTTTAATATGTATAACTTTACAACAGTTATTTTTTGTTTCTTTACTAAGATACACATTTGTAATTTAATAATAGAATGATGGTATCGCTACTTAGCGGTTTATTGATGTTTATTCACCGCTGTTCTTTGATGATTGTTTCTTCATAAATCATAAATTTAAGATTATAGTGTGAATTTTTGGTATGCATTGTATAATTACCAGAATTGTATTATACGTACATCACACCTTCCTGGAAACATTTATTCGTAGAGAAACAATTTCTCTCAGATTTTGAGATATATTCTCACCGGTCATATTAGGAATTATAGTTATTCCTGATATTTGCATCTGCGCAGTATTCTTGCGTTTTGAGCCTATTGTATGGTGCTCCTAGATGTATTTAAAAAAAAAAAAATTTTTTTTTTTTTTCCCGGGAGGTGTGGTAAGACTGTAAAGGGCAATTTTTACTATCTTGCAATATAATACATTTATATACTTATTATGTTCGCAAATATTTGGTAATCAAAGTATTTCCTTTTTAAGTGCTTAAGGAGAAGTCATTTTTGAGTTACTTCCCTTGAAAGTAGTTCCGTCATCTTCGATCGGACTCCGCGGACGAGTCTAGGCCTACTGCGATTTATTCTTTGGCTGGGTAGGAATAGATTGTTCTTGCTTCAGTATATCTATGGCCTGAATTTATACGTAGTGTTTGTATGAGTAGGACGAGTCTGTCTTATATATGGATATCTTTACATTTCTAAGTCGAACTATGTTGGTTGTGGCTAGAAAAGGTCAAAGGCTATGCAGCGGAAGTATCGCTAGCAAGGGGTGTGATTCATGGCTGTCATCCTGTCTGGATGTAGAATTTTGTGGTAGCCGGCCTATCGCCGAAAAAGTGATCTATATGTGGATGGGGAAAAGTGATAGTCATTTAGACATGTTGTATGTACTTTACCCCAGTGTTTATTCTCTTTTGCCAAGGAATGGCAAAGTTATATTTCGCATAGAAAGGTAAAACCACAATTTATTATGAACTTGGGCTTCGCCATCGTTGTCGATAAACAGATGCACAGTGGTACTTTTGAAAAGAATATTTATTCAAAGGAAGACGACATTCCTATGTATCAGCACTAGATTATATGATATTATTCAATTACTTCTATGATAGAAGTCATGAAGAAATGAGGACATTTAACGAATGACCAATTTTGGTCTGGGTCCTATAGTGAGTGAAACTCACGAGAGAAGAACAGCCATGTTGAAATTCATATACTTTGTATTTATCGAGTGAGAAAAAGGGATGCCTGTACTATCGCTCGATGAACCAAGAGATCACTGCTACATGTGAGAACCCATGTCTGGGATTCCTATATCTTTATGGAAAATATATATATTGAACTTTACGTGAAGGGATATTCACTAGACGAGGTTAGGTCTAGGAGCCTTCCTATATATTGGTTATGGTCTGACGTGCCCAGTCAGTAAAGCCAGATGATTTACATGATGGAACTCTGAATGCTTATTTACGAATGCTCCATTATGATATTTGCCAAGCATGAATGCTAACTTAAGATGATATTCCTGTGATCAACATTATGCTGTCTATGTCGACATTTGTTCCTGTAACCATACACGTACTGTCCAAGTGTGCGTCCCATTAAATGTTATAAAAAGACCACCGTAGTTCCAGTACTTCTTGAATTCGAACAGTGTGAGTATGAGTGATGTACTACCAACCTGTCAACTCTATCGAATCATTCTACCATTCGCGTTCTGACATTCACATACACACTCATTGTTTACACTCACATTCTTGTCGGAGCCTCATCACGTTCCAGGACAAGATGACCTGTATGACCAAAACTGTGCTGGGTTTAATGAGTTGACAATCGTTACACTTTACTACACCAGTCCCAACATCTACATTTATCAACTGGTGGACATTCACGTCATTTAACAAATAAAGCGTGATTCAGCAACTAGTAGCCAGTATGAGTAAACAACTAAACAGAGTTTAACACATACACATATGAAATACTTTGCAAAGTCCGGAAATATGTGCAACAAAGTGGCCAGATTCCACATCTCGAAAAGATGACTCGCTTAGAGCATACTTTGATCTTCGTCTGAACTTGTCTATTCACATTTTACTTTGGCAAGCTAAAAATTAGTCGCGCTATCATTCCTTCATCCCTTCACAAGAAAGTCCTGCATTTATTGCATAACGGACATTTCGGAGTAACTCGTATGATATAGTAGGTAAGATGCTGTTGATGGTGGCCAGGTATCAGTACCGACATTGTAACGAAGGCAAAGAAACGTGCTCCGTTACATTCCAGCCAATTATATGTGTATCACAAGTCTGCTTTGCTTAATTAAAACATGTCATGTGTGCTACAGCATGCTCGCAGTTATGTTTTTCATGAATAAAGGACAATGCATATGATTAATTGATTACGAACAGTCTAAGGGGTTTCCAGAGTGTGACAACAGCGTTTCTCACAGCAATTTACCATAGGGGTCGTCCACATATGTTAAAGTTAGTTGCTTATCCTTTACAGGACGTGGCAATCAACCCCAGCTTTTATTGGCTGTTTGTGATTTTTCTAGGCAATTTTTTCATTCAGTAGTTTGCCATTGCTTTCTGAACGGTACGGCGCTTATACCATTGTTAAAAATCCACACAAAGCGATCTGCTACCAAACTGCCTGCAACAGGTTTCGAACCTGGTATATCTGGATTATGAAACTGCGTTCATATCCATTAGGCCACAGACGCCGACCGTCCACATATGACGTCACGTAATTTTGGCAATTTCATTTTTAAACCCCCACCCCCCCCCCCCCCCCCCCCCCCCCCCCCCCCACATGTCGTCACAAAAACCCAGAGGTCACAAATCAGTTCTCTCCCCCGTTTTTTTGTAATACTGAAAAGAAAAAATGTAATCGAACTCGTAAATAGTTAACTAGTCATCATCGTCACTTTTCAACTCCCTAAGGAACATATGCTTTATGGCAAGTCTTCCTGTTGTGTGCCATCAGCTCAAGGTCTGTCTATATCTTCTTCACCCCCTTCATGTCTGTTTCCAGTTCTCTTCATTATGTGTTCCCTGCGCCGAAGGGCGAGAGCCCAATCGCCGCTGGATCAATTATGTGTTCCCTGGTCTTCTTCTCTTAACATGGGGATTTCAGAACAAGGACTGCCACGTAAACTTTTCTACAAGTTTGCTCATTGTGTGTCCTATCCTTCTTAGCGTCTTCTTCTCGTGATTTGTTCTTCTGGCACTTATCTGGTTCGTGTCATAGTTTCACATTAGTGATCATATCATACTACTACAATCCTATTTTAGGCAAGCACCCATTTATAACAGCGTCCGGGGTTCACAGTGTCTCCACCATTTCTCATTTGGATTTAACGGTAATGACAACACAGACGTTGGTAGAATGCATAGAAACAATAGAAATACGATGTTAGAAAATCAGGGCTTTGGAGCGGAGCACGGAGCTGGAGCTGGAGCTCTGAGCAGCAGGTTTCTGCCCGGAGATGAAGCGGTGCTGGAGCACATACAATTTTGACTGCTGAATTGCTCCAGTTCTTTTTGTTTTCATTTTCAGTTCAACATGAATTATATTATACTAGATGTATAACACTGAAATAACAATTATGTGTGTTTTATTCGAAATGTGAGCTAATTTAGTGGTCTTACGGAGAGCTTCAGAGTTGGGAGTTGGAGTCGAGGTGCTGGTAGTTTTGTTCAGAGTCGGAGTCGATTACAAACCTCCCGACTCCCCTCCTAATTTTAAAATTCCAGAACGCTTTTCGCCGAGAAACTCATCTATTGGACGATGACAACCATTTAGCTGCCATTTATGTTGACCCAGTGTATCGAGTACACCAAGTAGTTCACAGGGGTCTTTGAAGAGACAAGGGACAAAACGGACCACTGCGCCCTCACGCGTGTCTTCCAAGGCGACTTGTATGGATTTGTGCTAGGACTGGCAACTTAATCTTATAGAACAAATTGCCACATAAACCACGGCTGCAAGAGAATGTGAATGTTTGGTACAGGCTTCCTGTAAGGTGGCCAGATGCAATGGTGGCTCCGTGCTTCTTAAGGAGAACAAAGGAAAATGAATGAATAAATGTACCGAGTAACCCTAAAAAATAAAAAGTAAGACATAGCTAAAATGCATTATGTGAAGTTGCCATTCGAATGAAAGGTTTAATGCTAGAGAATGGGAGCCGCGCTGGTGTAATGGTTACCACACTGCGCTGGCGATCTGGTGATCCAGGTCCAAGCCCGGGCGAGACCATTTGAAGAAGTGTCGTCGACCAGGGACTAGAATAACCTGAACGGCTCCTGAGCCGACCCAGCTCTAATGGGTACTCCCCGAAGACGGCGAGTATCTGCCTGAATGGCGAGAGGGCACCTGTCAGCGTACAGGGAAAAAAGGATACTCACGTAAAATTCAGTCTCAGGTTAGACTTACTAACCGGAGATTTTGCCTCGAGTAATAGCGGGCGTACCTAAACAAAAAAAAAACAATGCTAGAGGAAGAGGCTTTAACATCAATCACCACAAAACAACTCTTCATCGCCCTCATTACTTCTTTGGATACTGAAGATGGTCTGGATTTTGAAAAAAATATCTAGATGAGAAGGAGCGATCAAAGCGCCGCCGATTAAACCTAGAGGAAAGCAGAGAAAGAAAGTCAACAGAAATACTCACATTTAAACTGGAATGTAACAATCCACTGAATGAGGTAGAAATAATTGAACACACGTCTAAGATACACGTAGAAGAGGCAAATACTTCGATACTGCTCAACTGTACGAAACGTCATTCTTAATCGGCTTTACCACCAACACAAATAAGTGCAGATTACTTTGTTTTCTGCCCTCCGAATAGTAAGACCGACTTGACAGCCACAATGAAGGCGTATGTAACTCACTCGATCCTCCATCTTAGAACAAACTAAACTTTATTAATTCCATTTTTCCACGAGATGAAGATAAGCTCCTAGTGGCAAATGAAAAAAAAGTAATCTTTTTGGTTTATAGCTATTAAATACATTGTAGTTTTTAGTGTCATGCAACAAATGATGGCTGTCAGAGTTAAAGAAGACTTTTTTTTTTTTTTTTTTTTTTTTTTGCATTGCCGATTATTTACAAGTACGATATATATCAGATCTCTTCAGCATTATCTGTCTTGAAAAGATTATCTGTGTTGATAATGAATTCAAATTCTGTGTTTATATTCTTCAGTCGACTGAAAGGTATTGACATTTCCTGCTGTAGTCTGCATACGATGCACGTCACTCGCGCAATCTCATCTTCTGCCGTAAGTTAAGATCTTGCGCTAGTTCACCGGGCATCACACGTCGACCTTCAACTTTTATCCCCCATTTTTCGCATATGGTTTTCCCATTCAAAACTGTTTCTTTGACAGCACTGTCACTCGTTTTTTACGCGGTCAAATTTTTGATACCAGAAATTTGACTCTGTACCAGCAATAAGGGAAAGCAATACAAATGAAGTTAAAATCATTTTGAAGTAGACAATGCCTCGCTTCTTGTGTCATGTATTTGGTTTGTATCTTTGGGCAGCCTCTCAGGTAGATCTGCCAGTACATCAAATCTTTCATAAATGACGTTAACAGCTTCTGCTATAGAACTCCAACAGAACTGCTTCCGGGCAACATAGGTGCTACCGTGCAACATGGGTTTCGGGAAAGATATACGTAGCGTATAGGTTTTCTGCCAACGAGAGGACTTTCAGTTGTGATCATATAGCCGAAGAAGAGGAATGTTTTGGATTTGAAGACGAAAATGACGATATATTTTTTTTTTTAAATTTACCCCTTCTGTGGCTCAAAGTGAGGTCTATTGACTGAGTAAAATGTATAAATTGTGTATTTCAGGTGGAAATGACGATTTTTTTTTTTTTTTTACGTGTTCCACATTTTTCTTTTTTCGATCTTAATTCGCATTCCGTTTGAGTTTACAAAACATGTTCATTTTACATATTTCCATAAAGAAATTTCAGAGAAAAGACAATTACACAATGAACAGTTGTATAGAGAAAAAAAAAAAAACTCTTTCTTGCACATTTAAAAAAGTTATGCATTGTACATTTTTTTTGGTAATGATAGTAGTGATTAAAGGAAGACGGGGAAAGGGGATCTTCTCTTCTTCCATCCTTAGCCATCAACCGGCAAAGCAGTATGTGGCCAGTACGCCTAGTGGCGTCTTAGGGCAACAACAAATTGATCGATCTATCGCTGTTTCCACCACGCCTAGTGGCGTCTTTGTGGAACAAAAACAGACCAAACAATCTATCATTGTTTCCGTAATCAGATTGGTTGGCAAGCAGGTGATCAGCCCACTGTGCGAAGTTTTTACGGGATGGGGTAAACAGCCCCATGCCCATACCCTCCTTAGTCACTTTTTACGACATGCGTGGTAGGGTGCAGTGTTACTATTCTTTGCTCCCCTTTCGGGCCCCGGTAACACACGGGTGGGGAAAGGGGATAAAGGAACCATACTACCTTGTTCTTGAAATTATAATGCACACTCGTTTTTATAGTGATAACAGGGGGGAAGGAATAAAAAGGGAAAAACTGAATAGACAAAATTTCCACTAAAGTGTTTCGGTGAAGATACAATTAAAAAAACCCTTCTTTCCCGTTTTGCTTTCTAAAGTAACGCTGACTTTCTCTTTCCGATTCCATTTTATTTCCCCAATCGTGGTCGCCTTGCTTTGTACTGGATGAAAAACAATCCTCCTTTCATTCCTTGAGATTCGCTTTCGCAGCCGAGCAGGAAAGGGATGTTATCTGAGCTAGACCTTGGATCTTGACACCATAAATCAGATTCTGAAACCTTACGATGTAGCTGAACTAAAATTAAGTACCACGTGTTTGATTATTTTCTAAGGAAACATAAATCTTAAACATCATGTGTGTGGTTGTCTACAGTTTGCATCTGAGAGTGAGAAAGTGGGCCCGGTGTGTGACCGGTCACAACAAACTTTATTCACATTTCATAAAGAAGAAAAGAGAAATTGAACATTTCATTAAATTGAAATATACATTTATACACAATCGGGCACGTATACGTACACACAGTTACAAGCACGTTTCATTGTACCTTGCATTTTTAAAAAAAAGGATACTGTTGATTAACATGGGATTACTTACGATGTATTTTTTTTCCAATTATACAAAACCATGTGCAATTATCAAAATGAAATACAAGGAGAGTACATTGAAAAATACCTATAAATACTCAAACTTACACTTTCATTGGCACACATACACGCAAATACTACTGTATGTATTCGTTCACCTACACATTTATACTTGCACCCATATGTTATTAGGCCTACTTATTCAATTTCTCAAGATGAATAGAGCAAAATTAAATTTGGCCTCCTTAATGTTAAAGAATAGGATTGTCCCGGTTTGTAAAATATTCACAGTGGAAAATAGGGTACCCATCGCTCTCTCACACACACACACTCACATATTCGGAATGTATTGTTTTTTTAATTAATGTGTTTGCTACTTTTCTTTGTAGCACGCCCCTTCCAACCATCTACCATGTACATGGAGCTGTTGGTTATATCAGGACGTGTTTCATTTATTGTAATATGTTTTTGTTTGTATTTATTTTATACTATATTATCTCTAGTAGGTATTTTTCCTATTGTAGTTATAGTTCAAAATGGCTTTTTTAAAAATCCAAAATATATTTTCTAAGCTGGTACGTTTTTAATTTTCACTGGACGGTTTATTTGCTTAATCTTTATGTATCTGGGGGGAGTCTTTCACCAGTGTGGACTACTGGCTCGGATCCTTATTTTTTTTTTTTTATATGTTAGCTTTAGTTTTTGTAATATAGTGTTTTATTAACTTTTGCACTTCTGATGGGGTCTTTGTGCCTATGAGATTTTCTACACTCATTTCTACCTTGTGGTTACTACAGTATGTCTTAATGTTTTGCCTCTGCTGGTCATATTTTTTGCAGTCCACCAGAAAGTGTCTAATTGTGTTTGGTTCTTGACACTCTTTCACATGTGGGTTCCTCAATCATGAAATATCCAGTTCCAAGCTTGAGCCTCAGCAATTTTTTTATTAATTGGTATTTTTAGTTCATCTTGTATTTGACATTTTTTGCTTGGTTTTTTTTAGGATTTTATATGAGTGTCTTGCTTTTTTACTTTGGTCCCATGCTGTTATCCACTCTTTAGTTATTGCTTGAGCAATTAAGCTCTTAATTTCAAACTTCCCTAAGCCTACTTCAATTTTATTATGGCTAGTTCTTCCCCCTTTGGCTTCTTTGTCTGCAAGCTCATTTCCTGCTATCCCCACATGTGATGGTATCCATGTTAGTGTTGCACAGCATCCTATAGTGTGCAAATATGTATTAACCTGTAGTATTTCCTCTATAATATCTGGCCTGCTACATTCACTTCTGTTTCTGATAGCTAATACTGATGAGAGGGAGTCTGTGAGAATGGTTACTTTATTTGGTGGGTTTTCTGCAGCTATTTCTAAAGCTTTTAGGATTGCCACTAATTCTGCTGTAAAGATGGATGTATTACCTGTTACTTTGTATCTTTTATAAATTTTTAATTTTGGTATTGCTATTCCTGCTCCTAATTGTCCTTCTTCATCTTTTGACCCATCTGTATATATAGTTAGGCTATTATTTATATATCGTTCTATGTACTCTAGTGCTTTACTTTTTGCTGAGATTATGTCGTTAGATTTGCTTATGATCTTTGATAAGTAGGAGTCAGTTTCTGGCACTTTTAATTCCCATGGTGGGATCTTTGCTTTATACTGAGCACTACTGTTTATCATATTAAATAGGTTTGGGTGTTGATCCACTTCATCCATCGTTTTCCACCCTAACGGGTATCTATTATGGTTTAATGGAATGTGGCCTATGTACTGGTTACTCCTATCAAAGGTTTTGTGTGCTGGGTGAGTTGGATCTTTTGCCACTCTTGCCCAGTAGCTGAATCTCAGTTCTTTTCTCCTTAGCTCCAGGGGTATAATGCCTAGCGTTACTTCTAATGCCTCTGCTGATGTTCCCTTTGAGGCACCTGCTATTATTGACAGTGCCTGGTTTTGGACTGTGTCTAGTTTTTTTCTTATTGCTCGGGGCAGCTGATGCATAGTCAACACTGGCATAGTCAAGTTTGCCCCTAATAAATGATTTATAGAAGGTTAACATTGTCTTATTGCAGGCTCCCCAACCACTTCCTTTCATATATTTTAGCATGTTGATAAGTCCCCTACTGCTTTGCACTAATAGGTCTATGTGTTTGTTCCAGTTTAATTGCTGGTCTAGTACCATACCAAGAAATCTAGTTGATTTTGCTGTGCATACGTTTTGCTCATTAATGCTTATGTCAATTATATTATTTTTAATTACACGCCCTCTACTGAAGATCATTCCTATGGTTTTTTTAATGTTTAGATTAAATCCCCACTTGTGCATCCAAGTCAGATACTTTATTTATTTGTTTTTGTACTGTTTTATAGAGGAATAGGAGGTTTCTTCCCGTTCTCCATATCGCAGCGTCATCTGCAAACTGAGATCGGTTGTATTTTAGGTCTTTAAACTCGTCGCCAAGGTCGTTGACCATAATCGTAAATATAGATGGTGATATTACTGATCCTTGTGGGATTCCATTCTGTAGTTCATACACCTCATATCTATCATTGAATATTTGTACAGTGAAGTATCTATCCTGCAGGAAGTTTTCTAATTAATAGTAAGTTCTGCCTACTATACCTAGTTTCCTAATCTTATAAAGTGCACCCTCCCTCCCTCCAACACTCATCATTTGCTCTTGCTACATTAAGGAATATTGCTACTGTCTTTTCATTCCTTTTAAAGCCTGTTTTAACATTATGATCCAGCCTTAACAGTTGCTCTATTGTACTATGTTGGCTTCTAAAGCCTGCCTGGGTTGGACTGTACAAATTATGCTTTTCTAGATGAAATTTTAGTCTGCTGTTGACTATTGTTTCTAGAATTTTTCCTAGATGCGATGTTAACGATATTGGCCTGTATGAGCTGACATCATGTGTTTCCTTATCTGGCTTTAGTATGGGGATGACTACTGCTGTCTTCCTTGAACATGGTATTTTTCCTGTGTGCCAGATTTTGTTGTAGAGGGATGCAATCACCCTTAGAGTTGTATTTGGTACCTTTTTGAGGATTTCATAGCTCAGAATGTCTTTCCCAGAGGTGGTATTGGTTTTTCCTGCTAAAGCTCTTTCTATTTCATCTACTGTAATATCTGCATTTAAATCTTAGTCTTCTTTCGTTCGCTTGAAATTCATTCATAACCCTCCACTCCCAAAGGAGCATAGGCCTTCAACAAACACATGCCAAATCCTCCTGTCACGTGCCATCATCTCAAGTTCTTTCCACGTTCTCCTTATTTTTACCTCTGTTTCCAGCTCTCTTCTCCATGTGCTTCTTGGTCTACCTCTGCTTCTCTTGCCTTGGGGGTTCCAGAACAAGGACTTCCTTGTAATGCTATCAACATGTTTCCTCAGTGTGTGTCCTATCCATCGCCATCGTCTTCTTCTCATCTCTTGTTCCACTGGCACTTGTCTAGTTCTTGTCATCAGTTCCACGTTGGTAACCTTGTCATACCATTTTAATCCCTCTATTCTACGCAAGCACCCATTTATGAAAGTCTGTAGCTTTTTGGTAGTTGTCTTTGTTGTTCTCCGTGTCTCAGAGCCATACAATAGGACTGACTTCACATTTGAGTTGAAGATTCTTATTTTCGTGTTGGATCCGATTTCTCTTGATCTCCATATATTTCCCAATGTAATGAAAGCTCCTCTTGCTTTTTGTATTCTTATTTTGATATCACTGTCTGTCCCTCCAACTTTGTCTATATTGCTGCCAAGATATGTGTACGATTCTACATCTTGTATTGGTGTTTCTTCAAGTTCAACCCTGTTATCATTACCTGCATTTATTCTCATTATCGTTGTCTTTTCCCTGTGTATTTTCAGACCCAATGGCTGTGACCTCTCATCGAGTGTTTTCAATTTGTCCTGCATCTAATTACGGTTATGGGACAGAAGAGCTAAGTCATCAGCAAAATCCAGATCATCCAACTGCTTAGTCAGAGTCCACTGGATTCCATTTCTGTTGTGTGTTGTCGATGTTCTCGTAACCCAGTCTATTGCTAGTAAGAAAAGAAATGGAGACAAGAGGCATCCCTGTCGCACTCCTGTTCTTATCCCAAACGGTTCTGTAAGCTGTCCTTCATGAAGAACTCTGCATGTCATGTCTTCATATGTTTTCTTTATTAAATTAATGATCTTCAGGGGAACTCCATAATGCCTCATCAATTTCCAAAGTGATTCTCTGTCTACACTGTCAAATGCCTTTTCGTAGTCCACAAATCCGATGTATAGTGATGAATTCCATTCCAGACTTTGTTCAACTATTATTTTCAAAGTGGCTATCTGGTCTGTACAGGATCTGTTTTGTCGAAAACCTGCTTGTTCATCTCTCAGTTTCTTGTCTATGGACTCTTTTAATCTTTCAAGGATAATCCTGTTTAATACTTTTCCTGGCACTGAAAGTAACATTATTCCTCTATAATTTGTGCACTCTTGTAAATTTCCCTTCTTAGGCAACTTAACCAGATATCCTTCCTTCCATTCTGCTGGCATCTCTTCCTTTTCCCAGACTTTACCAAGTAATTTATATAACATCTCTGTAGCCGTGTCGATATCTGCTTTGATGGCCTCTGCTGGAATGCCATCAGGTCCAGACGCTTTTTCATCTCTTAGAAGCTTTATGGCTTTCTTTATTTCTTCCTTCGTTGGTCTTTCACCGTTAATTTGTAGCTCTTCTTCTGCTGGCTGGATGTCCGAGGAGTTTTGTGGAGCTGGTCTATTGAGAAGGTCCTCAAAATATTCTGTCCACCTCTTCATTTGCTCTTGTATATTGCTGAGCAGTTTTCCATTCTTGTCTTTTATGAAGCAACTTGTTTGCATGTATTTCCCCGTTATCTTCTTTGTGCTGTTATACAGTTCTCTTATATTCCCTTTGGCTGCAGCATCTTCTGCCTCTCTTACCAACTCCTCAATATACTTCCTCTAGTCTCTTTTGATACTTCTTTTTACTTCTTTGTTTGCTTCTGTGTACACTTCTTGAGCCTTGGCTTTGGAACTTCTGGTTTTGCTTGTGTTTAAATCTGCTTTCTTGTTTTTCCTGTCTTTTATCTTACTGATGTTGTCTGTTGTTATCCATGCTTTTTGTTGTCGTTCCCCTTTCCCCAGTATTTCTTCACATGTCTCATTCCATACCGTTTTGATTAGCTGCCAATAGTCTTCTGTATTCTCTGCATCTTCCAGCTATTGGAGCACCTGGAATTTGTTGGATATTGTGACCGCAAATTTGTCTCTTGTTTCTTGATTTCTTAGATGTCCTACATTAAATTGTTGTCTATAATTTTGCATTGCTGCATATCTCTTGAGTTTCATTTTTATTTTGGCTATCAGAAGGTGGTGGTCTGATGCCACATCTGCTCCTCTATATAACTTTACATCCTGCAATGATGATCTAAACTTCTTGTTTATGCATATATGATCAATCTGATTTTCTGTTCTATGGTCTGATGATATCCATGTTGCCTTGTGTATTCTCTTATGTGGAAACATGCTTCCTCCTATAGGCAGTTAATTTGAAGCACAGAAGTTTGAGAATAGTTCCCCATTTTCATTCATTATTCCTAGCCCCTGTTTTCCCATGACTTCTTCAAAGCCGGTGTTGACTGTACACCTATCTTTGCATTCATGTCACCCATCAAAATTGTGATGTCTCTTCTTTTTACTTTTTCCATAATTTCCTGTCGTCTAGTATAAAATGCTTCTTTCACAGACTCTTTGTTGTCATTAGTTGGTGCATAACATTGGATGACATTTACATTTGTTTTCTTTTTAGCTGTTTTAAAAAGAAGCTGTTATTATTCTGGATCCAACAGCTTCCCATTCAATGAGTGCTTTCTGTGCTTCTTTAGATAACATAAGATCTACCCCTTCACTGTGGTGTGAACTTTCGTCTTCATGCCATGAGGACAGCACCAATTCACCTGTGATGAGTTTCTTCCTGTCTACCCCCTTCCACTTTGTTTAACACAGTCCCAGAACCTCGATTTTATATTCCCTCATCTCTGCTGCTACTTGTGCCACTTTCCGTTGTTCGTTTAATGTCCGAACATTCCAGGTGCCAAATCTGGAAGTTCTCCTATGTGATGAAGTACTGAGATTCTGTCTTTCAAATGGCCCAGGTCTTTTTCTCCTTGAATTTTTTTCATTGAGGGATTACAGGTAATCCACCCCATATTTCTTCTCCTTCTATTATGTACGTTTTTCAGAGTGAGATCACGATGGAGTTTTATCTCATCTGCTTTATATTTCTTCTCTCTGACTAGTAGGTGGAGTTTAGAGTGGGTTTGTAGGGAATTGTTGCAGTATTATTCTAAAGGGAAGACTATAGAGCTTAGATCAGATTGGTACCAGTTTTAGTCCTTTTAAAGATATTGCGTGGCCATAGTCTTATTTTTCGGGAATTAAATATATTTCGGCCATTTTTGCTTCATTAGGCAGTAGAGGGCTGAGTACAATATCCCGGTTCTTTGTCTAAACGGAGGATAGGGGGAGAGACTGACCTGTTACCCATGCACATGAGTTGTTTACAACTCTGATTGGCCGAGATCTAACTGCATTTGAAATGCTGAGGGATCGTTGGCCTAGAACAAAACCACGCACATGACGTCAAGAGGTCAGCGTGCTGATCTATGATGATAAAAAGGCCCGTAATTCATAGCTCGGTCTCTTTAATGTAATTGCCAGCCGCCTACCAAAGTCAAGTCGATTCGCCTTCAGTGGGAATTCGAATTTGGTAAGCATAATTTTAGCGTGGTGCTTTATTTAATTCTTTTTGTCCTAGGCCGATCAGTTTAGTTTTCTTTTGGGAAGTTTAAGTTTAAATTAAAATTCTTAATGCCAGTGCCATCAAATACTATCTTAGTGATAGACTTGAGAAACTTAAGAGGTTCATAATAATTCCTTATTTCAGGAATAGCGGTATTTAAGATGGTTTAAAAGTTGAGATGTTACGGGCGTGCTTTGTATTATTTCAAAGTAGGTCTGTAGAGAAACCCGCATCTGCGAATTATATTAATTTACAGAATGGCGGGAGCGTGTGTATTTGTGATTTTATTGAGAGTTTAATGCTGCTAGTTATTTATATATTTACACATCTATATGTGGACGGGAGTGAAGAGGTGGAATTTGTAAGCACGTGGGTGCGTTGATTACTGAATATTTATTCGAGACGATGTTCAGAGGGATGAGGAGGAGTGGAGCACGTGGGTGCTATCATTTAATGAATATTTATGCAGTAGCACGTGGTCGTAAGAATTGTAAGCATGTGTTTGTAACTACCGGGATTTAATTCGTAACCTGGGGGTTATGAATAACTTTTGGCAGTATGCAGATGATAGCGTAACGGGTTATATGTTATTGATTGTGCATTATTGTTCTGTGTACTCAGAGGACGGGAGATGTAATTTTTTTGGGAAATTATTTTGTATTACATTTATTTTTTCTGAACGGGAATCGAATTCCTAGAGAGGGCTATTTTAATTGTGGTAAACATTTGCTGCATTTAGTGTCAGTGTAGAAGTGGGCCACAGTATTTTTGCACAGTGTCACGAAATGGATTTAGGACTAGAGACTGTCTACATACAGTGACAAGACACTAGTGAGAAGAAAGACTGAAAAGATAGATTTAGAAGAAAATGATAGTGCAATGTGAACAGTTGACACTATTGGCTCCGAGGTTAAGAACCGAGGTTGATTCTTTCCTCGCCACTTCGGACGTCTTATGTGCTATAGTTGTCAACAACCTCTAGCTACCCTAAGGGGATAAGGTTATATCAAGCTTCACAAACACCAAGATACAGACAACATATAGCTACTGTACTTAAAGGAAATGACTGATGCCAGCTACAATTTATACAAGTTTATTATACACCTATAAACAAACTCATATACATGTCAAATACATAAATTGCGAGGATGCACACCTGAAACAAAATCAAGCACAGTTAAAAATGCATCAACCCCAACCCTTCTCCCACAATTTCAACCTGTATGGAGAAAGAAGGTAAGGTTAACTGAAATGAACTACACTGCACTTGATGTCGCCTACACTCCAAACTAGCTGTTCTAAATTCTAACTCTAACTCTAAGTCCACTGATAGCTGGAACGACTACGAAGTGTCTACACAATCTCTGCACAGACTTCGGTTCTACACAGCCTATCCTGGAATCTCCTGAACACAACTAACTGCACCTCTAAACTTCAGCAGCGGTCCTCTGCTATGATTCACCAAAACTATCAGTTCTGCCTATCTGTGCTGACTTCAGTAGAGAGAATGTTTACCCTCTCTCTCTCTCCACTAACTCTGGAATTGATGACTAAGGTTTAACAGAACCCCACTGGATTCTGGACTGGAACTGTAGCTGGCTTCTCCTAACACCTCTGAGGTTACCTGCCCGATTACCTGCCCGATGGGGCTATCGGCTTTATTATGGCCGTGAAGAAGCGAACATAAAATTACACAACGCTGGCAGCATGCCAAATCTGCGTGTGTAGCAGAATGAGCGTCAGAGCTCAGGATTTATCCACAACAATCCTATTCGCTGGAAAATGTCTTCCCCTGGCTGGGAAAACGTACTTTCTTCCTCTCCTTCCACCACTGGCAATTCATGCGCGACTTAGCTTGTCGGCGAATGCCACAACTTCGCCGTGGGAGAAATTTTTGTGGTATCAAAAATTCTGCTCTTCTCCACAAAAAGCCGGCACCTGCTGTTCAGACGAAACAAAACAACAGCTAAACAAAACGTAATAAATCTATTTCTAATAACACCACCTCCCTGACTCTTCAACACGTTATGCACCTCCATACAAAAAATCATGCCAACACCGTCCGCTCCTCTCCTGTTCCCTTCTCTCATCATCTCATCACTCATCTCAACCCATAACCCGTCATGGGTCGTAGGGGTGCCATGGTGGAAGCATCAGCAGACAGGGTCCTCCACTGCTCTCTATTCTCAGCAATGCGTACAAGTGTGGAGAAACCGTGTCCTGCCCATTCTTTGATGTTATCAGCCCAGGATTTTCTTTGCCTTCCTCTTCTCCGTTTACCTTCGACTGTTCCCTGGAGGATCGTTTTCGAAAGGGAGTCATGACGAGTTACATGCCCAAACCAGGCAAGCTTTCGACGTTTCACTATTGACAAAAGTGGTTCTTGATGGCCTGCATAGGTGTTTATCTTCTCTCTAACATAGACATTTGTTTTGTGCTCTTTATAGCAAATGCGCAAAATTCTTCTATAACATTTATGCTCGAAAGCCTGAATCCTTCGCTCCGTATCTGCAGTGAGTGTCCAGCCCTCACACCCATACAAGAGAATAGATAATACAAGTGATTTGTATAATTTGATCTTCACAGGAAAACTGATGTTACTTTTCCAGATCACATTCAACCTTGTCATGGCAGCTGAGGCCATCTCAAGTCTTGTCTTGATTTCTTTATTTGATCTTCCATCACTACATATCTCTACCTGAGCCTACAAAGTAAACATTGGCTAACCCAGATCGCTTGTTCTGCCTGACTAACTCCGAGCAACAACAATATTTTCACTGGCGCGGTCTGGGCAGTCGTACTGTGGCCTACTTCTTACGCTGACACTAATGCCGTAATGATTAATACAAAATAAAACTAGCCCTCTCTAGGAATTCCTAAAATTCCCGTCAGTATGATTAATCACCTCAAAATTGAAATAAAGTATTATTCCCTTAACAGAAATAAATTTCCTCTCCATCTTCTGAATACACAGAATAACATGGCCCAATCAATAACATATAACCCTGTTTACGCTAGCATCTACATACTGCTTAAAAGTTATACATAAACCCTGTTATCAAATTGAAAACCCCCGTAGTTCAACCACGTGTTTACAATTTTATGACCATGTGCGTCTCTCCCCCCTCGTCCCTCTGAACATCGTATCAATAAATATACCGTAACCCAACGCGCCCACGTGCTCGTGCAACAATACACCTCTTCACTCCCGTCCACAGATATATGCGTAACTATATAATTAGCGAGCATCAACTCTCAATAAAATCACAAATGAAAATACACATTACACACGCTCCCGACTATTCTGTACATAAACAAAATTCGCATCGCGGGTTTCTCTGCAGACCTGTTTTTGAAATAGATCCAAGCATGGCCGAAACCTCGCAACTTTCGAATCATCTTAAATACCGCTATTCCTGAAATAAGGAATTAAATGGACCTAGTAAGTTTCTCATGTCTATCACTCAGATCGTATTTGATGGCTCTGAAGTTACGAATTTAATTAAACTCCACTTCCCAAGAAACTTACTGCTACGCCTAGACTAGAAAAATTAAATAAAGTCCCCACGCAAAAATGATGCTTACCAAATCTCGAATGTCCTACTGAAGGCAATCGACTTGACTCTGGCAACCGGCTTGGCAATTTTTCATTAAAAGAGAAAGAGGCTATGAAATATAGGCCTTTTATAATCGCCTAACAGCACGCTGACCTCTTGACGTCATATGCGTGGCTTTAATTCTAACCCAATAATTTCAAATCCCGTTAGCTCTCAGCCAATCAGGATTGTAAAACAATTCTGATTCAATCCGGTTACTGCCAGACAAAGAAACGGCATTAAGCTCTGCCCTCTAGTGGCAATGAAACAAAAATGGCCAAAATATATATATAAAAAATCCCAAAAAATGTGTCTAGGGCCACCTGCCCTATCTTTAAAAAGACTAAAACTGGGGCAAATCCTGATCTAGCCTCTATAATCTTTCTTCTAGAAAAATACTGTCCAATTCCCTACACCCCCATTCTAAACACATAAAGAAGAACCATAAAGCAGATGAGATCAAACTCCCTCGTGATCTCATTTTGAAAAAACGTAAATAATAGAAGGAGAAGAAACATGAAGAAGGATTTTTCTGTAATCCCTCCAAAATAGTGAACAAAATGCAAGGGGAAAAAGACATGGGCCATTTGAAAGACAGAATCTCAGTACTTCCGTCACACACAGGTAGATAGGCCCTCAGTGTAAAACTGTTGTGATTGTAACCAGTCATGCAGAACCCTAGGTCAGCCGGACTGCGCGTTGTATTACCGGGTGATGTTTACAGTGGACTCAGGTAGAGAAGGGAACAGTGGGGGAGCGGACTTTGTTGGCACGATTACGTTTGTATGGTGGTACATAACGGAAAGAGAGTAGGGGAGTTACGTGTTGAAGACTTGGGACTTAAAGGTTAAAGTCAGGGAGTTATTTGTTATATAGGAATGTATTATTAATGTGTTGTTTAGCTGTTGCATTTTTTTTCCTGTCTAAACAGCAGGTATAGCGGCTCTATGGGATAGAGCGAAAGTGCCAATAACTTTCCCCACGGCAAGAGTTGGCATCTCAGACAGAGAAGGGTTTGAGATTTTTCCAGAGGCGGACGAAGAATAGAGAACCCGTTTTTCCCAGGCAGGGGAAGGCATTTCTCGAGTGGAATAGGATTTGGTGGATAAATGCTGAGCGCTGAGCTCGTTGTTGTTACACACGCAAATTTGGCACGCTGCCAGCGTTGTCGTAGTCATTTCGCTTCGTCCAGCCATAATAAAGCCAAAGGCCCATCCCCCAGAGATAGGTTATCAGGCAGGTAAACGTCAGATGCGATAAGAGAAACCAGCTACAGTTCCAGTCCAGAATCCCGTGGGGTTCTTGTAAACCTTAGTCATCAATTCCAGAATTTGTGGAGAGAGAAAGGGTGAAAATACTCTCTACAGATGTTAGAGCAGAGGACAGCTGCTGAAGTGTAGTCTACAGGTATAGACCAGAAAGACAGAACTGAGACATAGTATTGTTGAAGATCATAGCAGAGGACAGCTGCTGAAGTTTAGAGGTGCAGTTAGCTGTGTAGCAGTGTTCATGAGATTTTCAGGATAGGCTGGGTAGTTGAGAAGTCTGTGCAGGGATTGTGTAGAAAATTCGCAGTAGTTCCAGAGGACTGTGAAAATTAGCAGTAACATTAGAAGTTAGAACAGCTAGTTTGGAGTGGAGGCTCGACATCCGAGACCCCACCAAGTGCAGTGTGGTTTATGTCATTTAATCTTATCTTCTTTCTCCATACAGGTGAAACTTGTGGGTGAAGGGTTGGGTTTTGATGATACATCATTTGTAATTTTGCCTGAATTTGTTTTCCAGGAGTGCTTACACTGCATTTTTGTTCTTTTGACATGTATTTGATTACTTGTTTGTGTGTAAAATAAAACTTGTACATTATAGCTGGAATCAGTCCATTTTGATTTCGTACAGTAGCTATCTGTTGTCTGTATCGTGGTGTATGTGAATCTTGATATAACCTTATCCCCTTAGGGTAGTTAGAGGTAGTTAAAGCTATAGCCAGCTAAAACGTCCGAAGTGGCGAGGGAAGAGTCTATTCTAGGTTCTCACCCTCGGGGCCAATAGTTTCAACTTTTCACATTTCACTATCATTTTCACCTAAATCTATCTTTTCCAGTCTTTCTTTTCACTAGTGTCTTGTCACTATATGTAGACAGCCTCTAGTCTTAAATCCACTTCGTGACATCCTAGAAGAAAGAAGGTTAGTCAGCGACACAGACTCCTTTCGGCTTTCTCTGTGTTGTATCATACGCCTCCCTGCGAGAGGACCTTCCCCTGTCTTAGATGGCTGTGTTTTATTTTCTTTAATTGACTTGTCCATGTTTGTTGAAGTTTTTTGTGGTTTAAATTTTTTACAGGATGTGGTAACCGGCCCCATGCCCAACCCTCCTTAGTCGCTTTCTACGACATGCTTGACAGGGAACAGTGTTACTATTCTTTGCTCCCCTTTCGGGACCCGGTAACACACGGGTGTTCGCTTGAAATATATTGTCTGTATCTGCAATGTTGTTTCTTGTATAAACTTCACTGTCTTTTGTAGTTCATACAGAGGTCCGTATAGTTTTGCTTCCAGTGTTGTTTCTCTGGGCCAGTGGGTTTGCCTCAATATATCATATTCGGGGCAATCTTGAAATACGTGCTCCGCAGTGTAGGGTGCCTGTCCACATGTACACATGGCTGAATTGCCAATCTTGAATTTTGTATACATGTGGCTGCGGAGTCGGTTGTGTCCTGTTCTGAGGCGCAGAATGACAATTTGTTCTGATCTGTTCATAGCTTGGTAGTCATCCTGCGTTGGTGTTGGTGGCTTTCTGATTGATTTGATTATCTTTTTCTTCTGATGGTACGTAACTGGTACATCCGGTTGCTCGTCTGCAGCACCTTCTTTAGCCAGTCGGTCCGCTCTCTCGTTTCCTGGTATTCCACAATGAGACGGTATCCATTGCATGGCGACCCTGCGCTGGTTGCACAGTTCAGAAAGTAGGGCTGGTATACCTGGCAATTATCTGGACTGAAGTGCTTGGAGTGCTGATCTTGCATCTGTCAGGAATACCACAGGCTGTAGACCGAGTTTGGTGTTCAACAGTTTCTCAGTTGCCACCTTGATTGCCTGCATTTCTGCATCATAGTTGTTACAGAATTTCCCCGTTGGTACTCTGACCGTATCCCTTGTGTTGTTTGGGTATTCTATGTACACTCCTGCTCCTCCATTCTTGACTGCATTTTGTGCTGACCCATCCGTGTATACTCGGACCCAGAGGTCCTTTGGGTATTCATCATCCAGGAAACAGAGTGACTGTCCTACGTTGCACGCTGTTCTGTTCTCTCCAAGGGGTTTGTTCTGGCACAGACTTTAGGGGGCTGTCAACTTCAGGCAGGTCTGAGGTTTGTCTACGAAATCGTTTGGCCTGGTGGATGAAGCTGCTTCTTTTCAATCGCCCCATTGCTAGGTTTTGGAATCTGTCCTTCATTGGATGGCTTGGCATACAGAGGAACTTTTCTGCCTGTGTTAGCACTTTCGTGTCTCTGCGTTCTCTCAGTGCTTGTATCCTCCCCATTTTCTCCATCTCCACTATAGGCGTTGATTTCATTGCCCCCATAATGACCCTAGGCGCCTGGTTTTGCACCTTATCTAGCTCTTGTAATGTGGTGTTTGATGCTGGACACCACGCAGCTGACCCATATTCCAGGTGTGGTTGTATGCCTTGCTGGTAAACTTTACTAAGTATTTTCCCGCTGGCTCCCCATGTGGTTCCACTTACGAGGGGCGTTCAGAAATTAATGCACCACATCGTTTTTCTCAGGAGCTGTTTATTCAAAAAGCATGAAATTTATACACAATATACATGCATTTGTCATGTAAACATCGGTATTATTCAACATAATCCCCATCAACTTGTACGGCTTTATGCCAGAGCGAAACAGGTGCATGTATTCCTAGCCCGTACCAGATTTTGTCTTGAACATGTAGCCATTTCTTCGCTGCACGAATCACTCCTTCATCATCTTCAAACCTTGTCCCACGGAGTGCATCTTTAAGTGGACCAAATAGATGAAAATCAGAGTGTGCCAAATCGGGACTATAGGGTGGATGGGGTAGTACAGTCCAACCCAATTTGGTGATTGCTTCCCGTGTTGCCAGACTTGTGTGAAGTCGCGCATTGTCGTGAAGGAGAAGCAGGTCTGCTGGATTCTTGAGCGGCCGAACTCTGCGAAAACGTTGATTGAGTTTTTTCAATGTCTTAATGTAAGCTTGCGAATTGATTGTCCCTCCTCTTGGCATAACGTCCACAAGAATCACACCTTCAATGTCCCAAAAGACAGTGATCATGACCTTTCCAGCTGAAGAAATTGTCTTGAATTTCTTCTTTCTTGGTGATTGCGGATAATGCCACTCCATTGACTGTCTTTTTGTCTCAGGAACCCATCTTGCGCAAACCTTAGAAAATCCGAGAGTTTTTAATAACTGCATTTGCACTACCAATGCTGATTGACAGCTGTAAGGCCAATTGTTGAGTAGTGATATCAGTAAGAATAATGCCCTCAGCGCATTTCAACATTTCTGCGTTGGTGGCTGTGGCAGGACGTCCACAGCGCGACCGATCAAGCAGATCCGTATCTCCACTTCCTGATTCTTTGATTCTCTGAACCCAGCGACTGACTGTACTCTTGTCGACTGCAAAATTTCCATACACATCACATAGACGCTTGTGAATGTTCACATCCGTTTCCTTCTCTGCAACGAGAAATTCTATCACAATTTGCTGCTTAAAACGCACGTTGCTAACACGCTCCATTTCAACGGTTTAGGGCAGCCGTATTATTTGGCCGGTTGAGGTGCAATTTGGTGCACACAATTGGCACATGCCATATTTGAAGTGTGCAAAATTTCATGCTTCTATCTTCTTTATTATTTGAGAAAAACGATGTGATGCATTACTTTCTGAACGCCCCTCGTAGTTTTCTAAGGATGGCTAACTTCCTCCTGGCCTTTGTTGCTGCCTTGTTGATGTGCTGCTTCCATGTCAGCCTATCATCGAATGTAACTCCGAGATAGGTGGGTTGTTTATCTTCTCTCAGGAGCTCTTCATTTTTCTTGATGACACCAGCTTTTTGTTTGGGAGAGAGAGTGAAGAGCGTAGTGCTGCACTTGTCTGTGTTGATGCTGATACACCATCTATCTGCCCACGAGGTTTAGGCATCTATAGCTCTTTGTAGCAGTTTGGTGGCCACCGTTGCATGCTCATCTGTGCACCATGTTACCAGGTCATCAGCGTACATTGCCACTTTCATTCCATGTGGTAGTTCAGGAACCAGGTCGTTGATGTAGACTAGGAAAAGTGTGGGAGACAGAACCCCTCCCCGAGGGACGCCATGACGCAGTAGAATTTTCTTACTCTTGAGGCCATCTAGTTGTACTCGGGCTCTTCTGTTATGCAAGTATGCTTTCACCCATTTGTATATCTTACCATTCACTCTACAGTTTCTCAGTTTCTTCAGAAGCCCTTCTTTCTAAACCTTGTCAAATGCTTTCCTTAGATCTATCCATGCTGCTAGTACCAGTTTCTTATCTTGGAACGCATCCTCAATCTCTTGGGAAAGGTAAGTTGCCTGATCTTCGGTAGAGTAACACTGCCTAAAGCCCGCCTGCTGTGGTACAAGAAGGTTTTCACTTTCAAGGTACCACTGTAGCCTGAGGTTGATGATACGTTCCATTGTTTTGCAGAGACAGCTTGTAAGGCTGATTGGTCTGTAGCTGGAGGCAGTGGAACTGTCATTTCCTGGTTTTAGGAGTGGTATCATGATTGCTTCCCTCCAGGTTTGTGGAACTCTGCCTGAGTTCCAACAGATATTGAAGATCTGCAGCAGCTTTGTTTTTGCTGCGGTTCCCAAGTTCTTAATCATTTCATTGGACACTCCATCAACTCCTGGCGACTTTCTCATTTTCAATTTGGATATTGCAAGCTCCAGTTCTCTTAGTGTGATTGGTGCCTCCATAACTTCAGGTATGGTTCCATCTCGTCCTGCGTATTGTTGTTTCTCACGAGTCTCCCGTTGCTTCTCTGGGCTTACTTCGATGTTGTTGTCTTTAGCGAAGGAGCCTGCAAAGTGATCAGCTGCCTGTTTTCCCATGAGGATGTTTCCATCTTTGTACAGTGCAATCTTTGAGTTTCTCCCTGTACCCTCATCATTGAGCTGTTTTACCAGCTTCCACAGTTTCCTTGTATCTCTTTCGAAGTTCAAGGACTCTGCTTTCTCCTTCCAGCTTCTCCGCCTGTCCTGCAGCTTGGCCTTTTGGAATTTGGACTTAGCGTGCTGGTAGTTATTGTGGTGTTCTTGGCATGGACTGGTCTCTGCCTGCTTTCGAGATGTTTCCACGTCGTTGTGCAGTTGCTCTAGTTCACTATTCCAATATGGTTTGTAGTGCCTACGAGCCCCTCTAGGTATTGTTTCACGAGCAGCCTGTAATATGCATCTGCTGAATTCATCGACTAACTTATTGATGTCTTTGTCTACAGACAGATCTCTAGCCAGTATACTAGTACGGTGCTGGTACATTGTCCAGTCTGCCTTCTTGTAGTTCCACCTAGAGAGAGTGCTGCTCTCCTTGACAAGTTCATTTTCTACAATTAGGAAGATTGGCCGGTGGTCGCTGCCTCCAAGTTGTTTCCCTACAATACGTGTGGTGTTCCACTCCAGGCCTGGTGAGTAGAATGCCAGGTCTGGGGTAGAGGTGGTGTGCCATGATCTCGAGTAGAAGGTTGATGGGTCGATTGGCTGGTTAATCAGGATAAGCCCATTGTCATCCTGCCAGTTTTCAAGCTCATCACCTCTCCTGTCCATGTGATCATAGCCCCAGCTCTATGAGTGGCTGTTGAAGTCTCCGCACACAATCAGTCTTTCTTTTGCTGAGATTGTGTCTAGTGCCAGTGGGCGGTCACTCGGACAGTAGTAGTTGAGCAGGTGGAATTCTGTACTTTCTGTCCTGAGATGTCTGATATTCCGCCCCCTCCATATGTTTCAAGCTGACATGCACTGATGTTATTCCTCACGAGTGTCAGTATTCCACCCTTTCGCCTGTCTATTCGGTCGGATCGGTAGCACAGGTAGCCTCTGATTTTGAAGGCTATGAATTTGTTGAGGTGGGTTTCTTGCAAGCAGCATACATTTACTTGCTCTTCATTCAAGATATTTTCGAGCTCTAGTTTTTTGCTGTAGCCATCTTTTTTACTGTTGACGCCTTCAGCATTCCAGTGCATTATTTTAAGTGGTCTTTGCTTTGCTTGGCCAGTAGCTCTATTCTCATGCCTCCTGGCTCCACGGGGCAATTGAGAAGGACCCCCAGTAGTAGGGGTTGGGCCCTTTTGAGGCAGAGGGCCCGGCACCGCGTCTGCCTGGGTGTCCGTCACAGGGCGAGTGCCATAACGTTTTGTAGATATAGACATATTTCCATTGCGCGTGGCATCCTGATTGCTGTGGTGCGCCTCATGGCTGGTTGCCTCCGTCTTCAGCACCTTGACTTGCTAGGGCAGACTGTGGTCTTGCTCGAGTGTAGGAGGGCCTGGCCAGTCTTGGTTTTTCAGCCGCTGATGGCTGTACTTGAGCCCCATCTCCACGTCAAGGAGCTGGCCTCGATGGGGTGCATTTAAATAATTAGCATCCAGTGTGGTGTCCATATTTTCTTTTAATTTGTCTAGCAGTGTTTTTCGCCTATTTATTTCTGCCTTATCTAGACTGTCTATTGAACTAGCCTGATAGAAGTATTTAGCTAGTATGTTGGCTTTTTCTCTATCTGTTTCAGCTCTCTCTGGTATTTTAATTGTTGGGATTTTAAATGTCTTGTTGTTTCCTCCTTTAATTGCTTTTAGTTTTCTCCAAACTGTAGTTACTTGTGATCTATGGTTTAATGTTTGACAAAATGTTCTCCAACTCTTTTCTTTAGCTCTGAATATTAATTTATTTGTTTCATTTCTTATTTTTTTATAGTTTGTGTAATTCTCTTCTGTCTTGGTTTTTCTATACTTTATCAGGGCCTTCTCCCTCAATTTCAGTTGTTCTGAACATCTGTCTGTCCACCATGGTACTGGATTTTTATATTTGCTTCTTTTCCTATCTTTACCTTTTTGTGTTGGTTTTAAGTGATCAGGCATATTCCTGTTTGGTATATATTTTATTGCTATTTTTAAAATCTCATTTGTTAGTTTTTCTGCAAATATATCTACAGTTAGATTCAATTTGTTCTATGCTTAGTTTACTTAGCTCCAATTGGAAGGACTCCCAGTTTGCTTTTTTTGAGGTTGAATGTAGGTTTGGAGCTTCTTGGACTAGTTCTGTATTTGTCGTTTAGGTTTATTTCTATGGGTAAGTGGTCTGAGCTGGAGTCATTCAGTACTTCCCATTTAGCAGAGGCTAGGTTTGGTGTTATAATACTTATGTCTATTGCTGTATCTCCTCCATTGTTGCATGGGTTAACCCTTGTCACTGAGCCATCATTTAGTATGATTAGCTCAGCACTTTCAATGTAGTCCAACAGTCTTTTTCCTGCTGGATCATTACTGTTGTTACCCCATGCCTCATGGTGTGCATTAAAGTCACCTACCAATAATGTTCTTTGGTCTATTTTTGTGTTTATAGTGGCAATGTCCCTATCGGTTATATTACCCTTGGGGCTATAAATGTTTATTATTTTTAAGTTATCTGGCTCACTGTCTACTGTTACACTTATTCCTTCAATATTTTCAGTGTTAAATTGTTCCCAATTTAATATTTTGTAGTCTTCATGTATTAAAAAGGCCACGCCCGCTCCTCTACCCTCCGGTCTATCATTTCTAAGTGTTATATATCCTTGATAGTTCAGTTTTTGTTGGGGGCTTAGGAGGGTTTCTTGTATTGCAAATATGGGTTTTGATTCCTTATATTGCCCCACAATAGACATCAGGTTCTTCCTGGCACCCCTACAGTTCCACTGAACTACTTTTATAGCTCTATGGTCTCTAGTCTCCATCTTATATGGTTATATTATAGTTATGTTTTTGTTTTTACATTGTTTTTGTTAGTTTCTCTATGTACTTTTTGTTTTGTTTTGCCCACCATCTCTCATGTTCTCTACAAACTCCTCATTCCAAGTAACCATTTTACTCCGCACTCTTTCTACTAGGTATGGAAGGAGTAGTTCAACTGTTTCCTTAATTTTTTCTTCCATATTTTCTTTGTTTTCCTGCTTGTTCACTTTTCCGGACTCTTGCCTTTTTTCTTCTGTTAAAAGTGTTCTTTCAATCTCTATTTTCCTTAGGATTTCTTCATTATACTCTGTTATTTCTGTTATTGTTTTGAGGTCTCTTTCTATTGCCTGTTGTGCTATTTTAATTTCTTCTAATACCTGCCTGGCTTGGGCGAGGTTATGTTCTGTCTCTTCTGTGTTGTTTTCTTCTTCGCTGTTGCTTATGCGTGTTTTACTTTCATCTTCTTTCTGTATTTTCTCCTTTATGTTTTTTACTTCAGTGGTTATTTGTTTTATTTGTTTCTTGATGTTGTTTTCTTGGAAGTTTTGAAGGTGGCTGTTTGCTTTCTGTTTTTCTTTCACTTTCCAGATTGGTGTGTTTGTTTCTAGAGCTTCTTTAAGTATGTATTTTGTCTCTTGGAAGACTGGGCACCCCTGGTACCTGGCACTGTGGTTACCCTGGCAGTTTGCACATCTTCTGTTTTTATTTTCTTGTTTGTAGTCTTTGTCCTCTTTAGCCATTGTGCAGTCTCTGTGTTTGTGTGCTCCCGCACAGAAACTACATCTTGTTGCTCTTTTACAAGCATGCTGCATGTGACTAAAGCCTTGACAATTTGTGCATTGGATGATTGGTGGTATGAATGTTTCAGTCTTCTTGGTTCTCTTGCAGATTTTGACCTCCTTGGGTATTTCTGTACCCTGCACACGCAACACTACCACTAATGTATTCTTCTGCTGCTTAGTTTTAATTCGTTCTACCTTTTCTATCTTAGTTTCTGGGTTTTCTTTCACTATGTTTGTGTGGACCTCTTCTTCTGTTAAGTTTGTATCGATGCCCTTGATTACGACTTTTCTAATCTCTTTGATCAGCTCCATTTGTATATTTATTCTATGTGGGAGTTGCACTTCTTTAGAGTTTTCTTTCAGTTCATTTATTAGGACCATGGCTTTTTCTGTGCTGCTCAAGCACAGTACTACACCATTGCTTGTTTTTTGTAATCTGTTAATAGATTTTTTGTCTATTATTTTTTCTAAGATAACCATGATTTTGTCATCTCAGAGTGGCTTCTGTCCCTTCTATTTGAGTAATTTTAACTCTTTTTCTGTGGGTTTTTGTTTCCTTTAGGCTGTCCTCGGCACTTTCTTTGAGTTCTTTGGTTTCCTGAGTGCATTGGTCTGCATTTCCCTCCTTGTCCTTCCTAATGTGTTCATGCTGCTTTATTTCCTGTCGAAGTTGGTGTTCCATTGTGTGCAGCACCTTGCTTTGATGTCAGAATTTCTGTTTCTTTCTCGTTGCTTTTTTTTTTGTTTGATTCCCTGTCTTTATTTACTTCAGAGTTCACTTTTATTTTGTCCTTGATGGTTTCAATTTTGTCCTTAATTTCTGTGTCCTTTAGACCAGGGCTTTTGTTCCTCTCATTTTCTGTCCGTTTTGATGTTCCTTCCTTAGTATGTCTTTCTGTTGTTTTGCTCCAAGCTTTTCCCTCCCCTGACTGCAATCTGGTTAGCATTATGTTGGACTTATTTGCTCTTATTGTGCTACAAATATTTTGTTGTATACGAGTTGTCTTTACTCTTTTTTTTTTAAATTTTGTCTAATTTCTCTATCTTTATTTTATACCTATCACCGATGACTTACAATTAATATTTATGCTCTATCTATGCCCGATGCTAAATTAACACAAGACAAGTTATTAATTTTTTGTATTAATATATAAATTTTAAATTATGTTTAGATATCAATAGTTAAAAGCTGACTAGTCATACTGCTAAGCTAGTAAATTTGAATTTAATTTAATTTTGTTCACGCGCGGCTCAACGATGAAAGATGCCTGTATTAATTACACAAAGAAAAACAAGATGGCTACTGCACTTCACAAATGAAGACCCCACGTGCTGTTTTTGCATAGCAATACTCCTATCAATTTTTTCAAAACTAACTTAAAGTTCGCAATGTAACCAATACCAGAGGTGATTAATAATATTTAGTTTAAATATGTTAGGGAAGAGAAAAATAACTTATCTTGAAATTCGTCTTGTGTAGCGTACTGAAAATTTCACTGGATGTGGAACGAGCGAACTTCAAGACCTTACCTCTAGACTGGAGAAAGTAACAAGAACATATGGGATGGAAATTAATATAGAAAAAAGCAAGATATTGGTGAATAGCCATAAGAAACATGTTCCGACCAACATTACGTTAAATGGGCAAACGTTAGAAGAAGTTAACACCTTTAAATATCTCGGGTCCACTATATGTAGTGATGGAAGATCAAATAAAGAAATCAAGACAAGACTTGAGATGGCCTCAGCTGCCATGACAAGGTTGAATGTGATCTGGAAAAGTAACGTCAGTTTTCCTGTGAAGATCAAATTATACAAATCACTTGTATTATCTATTCTCTTGTATGGGTGTGAGGGCTGGACACTCACTGCAGATACGGAGCGAAGGATTCAGGCTTTCGAGCATAAATGTTACAGAAGAATTTTGCGCATTTGCTATAAAGAGCACAAAACAAATGTCTATGTTAGAGAGAAGATAAACACCTATGCAGGCCATCAAGAACCACTTTTGTCAATAGTGAAACGTCGAAAGCTTGCCTGGTTTGGGCATGTAACTCGTCATGACTCCCTTTCGAAAACGATCCTCCAGGGAACAGTCGAAGGTAAACGGAGAAGAGGAAGGCAAAGAAAATCCTGGGCTGATAACATCAAAGAATGGGCAGGACACGGTTTCTCCACACTTGTACGCATTGCTGAGAATAGAGAGCAGTGGAGGACCCTGTCTGCTGATGCTTCCACCATGGCACCCCTACGACCCATGACGGGTTATGGGTTGAGATGAGATGATGATGAAAACTTTCACTGCACTCGAGGGAAGTGACCTTGTGAAGAGAAACCAGAGTTGAACCCATTGTAATAGTTGTTGTTGTTTTGTTGAATTGATGGGTGGAGATCGGGCACTCAACATCTGATCATTGTTGCCTCTTCTCGTTCCATCTTGGTCTACCCTGTTCAACCTGAAAGTTGGTTATAATTGGGGTATTTAGTGTCATTTTATTTACTAATTTTGTATTCAATTTAAATAACTGTTGTCTTTTGCAGTTGCTGATTTTTATTTATATTAGTATTTGTCAATTTTATTTTCTCTTTTGTATTGTTTCTAGATAACTATTGTCCTTTACACTTGGTTTTAATTTGTATTAGTATTTGTTCTTTTTGAGTTGTTGTCCCTTTTTTTTTTAATACCTTGTCTTTCCTTGTCCTATGAGTAGTTATTTTTTTTGTTAATGCTTTGTTAGTTCTTGCTGCTTAATTTCTATTTAGTTGGGTGATTTTCCTGAAGTTCTAACCTTATATTTTTTCCTTTGTTTTATGTATATATCTTTTAAGTATTGATTGGGCATCTCTTGGGGCATCTATACTTAAAACCTTATCACCTGTTAAGTCTATATTGTGATTTCTATAGTAAGTTTTTAATTCAAGCCTTTGTTGTTCATACTTTTTACAGTGGATCAGGTAGTGGTCTATGTCATTCTCTTCCTGACATTCTTGGCAGTGTGGTTCTTCTACCATGAAGTATGCTGCACCGAGTCGGAGACGCCACAGTTTTTTGTTCGATGGTATCTTTAATTCTTCTCTGACCTGGCATGTCCTCGTTGGTTCTTTCAGCAGTTTGAACGCGTGTCTGCCTTTTCTACTTTCCTTCCATGTTGTCTTCCATTCCTCGTTTATAGTTTCCTTCACTTGGCTCTTGATCTCTGACCTTCCCAGTCCTGCTTTTATATTGTTTTTACTTGTTCTTCCCTTCTTGGCATTCTGGTCTGCCAACTCGTTGCCAGCTATACCTATGTGTGCTGGAACCCACACTAGCCTCACACTACATCCTCTGTTCTCTAGTGATGTATTAATTGCTAGAATTTCTTCCTTTATGTCTGGCCGGCTACATTTACCTGGGTGTTCTAGTGCTTGTAGTGATGATAGTGAGTCTGTAAATATCGTAACAGCTTCTGGTGGGTTATCTTCGATTATTTCTAGACTTTTAAGAATTGCTACCATCTCTGCAGTAAAAATCGATGCCCCTTCCGTTACACTGTAGCTCTTTTTTATTCCCCATTGTGGTATTACAACTCCGGCACCTAGTTGCCCACTATCACCCTTGGATCCATCAGTGTAGACGGCCAGACTTTGTTTAGTTAGTTGCTCTATGAACTTTCTACTGGGATTGTTGTTGTTTTCTTTACTATGAATGCTGAGATACAGAAACCTGAAGTTTGGTTATAATTGGGGTATATAGGGTGTTTTCTATGTATTGTGATCGGTAGCTTGGGACTTTAAGAATGAAAGAGAGTACAGAAAAATGGTTTAAGAAAGTTAAATAGAGTTGTTAATTGACTATATGTCTTTGTTAAGGGGAAGTAAAATGAGATGTAGCTTGGTGTTTTGGTTTGGTATTTCATGTGAGTTCTAAATTATGGTGTAATTGATTTGCATAGTAATGTTTAATAATAAGTTTAAAGAAGATTGTATGGGTTTTAAGTTTAATCAGCAAAGGGAGATGACTTTAAATTACGTCCCTTGAAAGGTTTTAGTGAGTGATAAAAATAAACACGCACGAGAAAGTGTTGCGAGGGTGAACACATTTTAGCAGAGAACGGGAAAATGTAAAATCGGGAATAAGATGAAGGGAATCTGATTTTGAAACGCGCTTAGCGTAGGATAACAAGTTTGCTATGTATTAACATTGTGTAGTGGCGAGCGATGTTTGATGGTGCATTTTGGCGAACAAGCCACTGAAGGTGGTTGGTTGCTGTGGTCACAGTATTGTATCAAATTATTTTGCCGGACCAACAAGACGCTCAAACGACACCTTTAATAGATGATAGAGAAAGACAATGTCGTCAGTTCAAGATTGTGTTAACAATTTATCAAGACTACAAGACGAACAGGTATGTTGTGTTAGATGCAGAGACAATAGACAGTAGCTAGGGGCAGCGTAGAACAAGTGACTACTGATACAAATAAACAGCCCTGGTGGTTAGACAAGTCTTATATCAAAGATACATCGATTAGTTTCACCAGTCCTACGGGTCTTATCAAGGGTTAGGAAACCAGAAGAACAGAACAGTAGATGAGCTAGTAATCTTAGAGACAGCGTCAGACTATAGGAAAAAATGATGGAGCGAGAGAAGATTTATTACAAAGGTTGCCTATGAACATTGTTATTATGGGAGATGACCCGCTTCAGAGGAAAGGTTGGGCATGAATTATGATTTTCAGCGGATTTGATGACTAGCTGTAAATAAACATCATCTTTGTTGTTCACCGCTGTTTGAGTGCAGTACTTTTCGCCAGATGTTCTCCATCCCATCATCTGTCTGTCGTGTGATGTAAAACTTCGCATGGCCATCATGAAAAAGTTAGCAGGTACCACATGGGGTGCTGATGAGAATATCCTCAAAAAGCTGTACACAGGCAGAGTCAGACCTGCTATGGAATATGGCATCACAGCTTGGTCGACGGCAGCAAAGTCAAATTTTGACAGAGTAAACAGACTCCAAAACCAAGCAGCACGTATTATAACAGGGGCCCTAAAGTCTACACAAATCAACCATATGGAAAACATCACAGGGCTACAGTCAATGGAGGATAGACGTGACAGCAGAGTCTTAAAACAAGCTGAAAAATTTAAGAGGCTCGAAGGACACCCCATGTACCAAAGAATGAATAGGCTAGAAAGAGGCAGGCTCAAGCGAACTAACTTTGTCGCCCAAGCAAAAGAAAAAATTAACAATAATACCATACTAGCTAGCTCAGTTGCAAAGAAAATCCCAACAAGCTCAACTATCCCACTGTGGAAAATAAGATGCTTTCCTAAGTTAAAATCTGATATTCCAGGCATTGAAGGTAAGGGAACACAGACAGAAACACAAAGAAAGTGTATAGCAACCAAGTATATTGACCAAACATTTCCAGTGAAGCTTTGGACACATGCATATACTGATGGTTCGGCAACAAATGCAGTTGAAAATGGGGGTGCCGGCATCCTCATAAAATTAAAGAATAGAATTCACTCTATGGCAATTGCCACTGGAAAATACTGCAACAACTTCTGTGCTGAAGCAGAAGCCCTGAAACAGGCAGCTGAAACTCTTATTGAATGCAAAGCACAGGCAGAAAAACAGATAGTAATCTTTTCAGATGCCCTCTCAATAATATCAGCGCTGAAGAGCCACCAAACTAAAGGATTGAAAGATCTGATAATCTCCCTTGAAAGACTGGCCGAATGCTTCAAGAAGTGCACTATCCAGTGGATACCAGCCCATTGCAACATACCAGGAAATGAAGAGGCAGATAGACTTGCTAAAGAAGGAGGTGCCTTACAGCAAAATGATATAGAGACAACTTACGCAACGGCAAAGACCACTATAAAGGCTACATTCAAGTCCAAATGGGAAAGAGAGCACCCGGGACATTTGAAAAAATGACGCATATCATCAACTATCCAGAAAAGAACAGGTCATCATTTTTCGACTACGCACTGGACACAACAGATTGAGATACCATCTGTACCACAAATACAAAATTGGTGCAACAGATCTCTGCACCTGCGGTACCAGGCCGATGACAGTCGAACACCTGCTGCAGTACTGCCCAACCTACAGTAATGAACGGGGTAGCATATGGCAACAACCCACTTCTGTCAACGAAAAACTGTTTGGAGATGTCGGGAACCTTGAGTTGACTGCTGCCTTTATTAGAGTCATAAATGTGGAGGTCTGAGGGCGAACGAGGAAGAAGAAGAATCCGCTGTACGACCACAGTATTAACAGGACACATGCGTTCGCAGAGAAACGACCTGGCTTTTTCGCGCCAACCCCTGCCCCTTCCCTACGCCATTGCAGTGGCTTACCAAGTGCTTCCCTTGCTCAAGAACACTGTACAGCAGGGGTCGGCAACCAGGCGATCCAGATTTACCGGTAGCTCCCAGTGGATGATTTGACAGATCTTTAGGCGACTGTGGGGAAAAAAAAAAGAAACACTCTAAACTAAGGAAATTTAGGACTACGCCTTCATCCGCCGGACATTTAAAATCGTGGTGTCCCCAGGTTTAAAGGTATTTTTTCGGCATTCAAATATGTGTTGTATTATTATTTTTTACTGTATTTCACCCAGAGGCGTCCCTAAAATATTTGACACCCGGGGCGTATCTTACCTTTGGCACCCTTCTGCTATAAAAAGAAAAAACACCTGCAAGTATATTTTTAACAATAATTACTATCATAATAGTGTCATATGGCACCCCCTTCCTGGCTGTCAACCAGGGCGGATCGCCGCCCTCGAACGCCCCTGATTCCACTTACTTGTATTTCTCACGTTCTTTCTCTTCTGTTGTGATTCGTTCGTCACTGACGAAGGTCTTGTGGTAGAAACGTAGGCAACTCTCTTTCTCCTAGTAAGAACTGTGTTACCAACAGATTAATGGTGGCAATGTATGTAGTTATTATAATATTTATTTGTCTGAGGGAAGGTATTTGTTTTTAGAATCAAAATGCTTTCCTGGTCAAAGATATATCACCCATGATTGATAGATACTTTTGTTATATGGGTTATCTCCCCTGGATATCGAATTTGGCGTATGAATCTAGATTTCGTTAGTTTGTTCCTTGTTGGGCCAGAAAACAGATTGTTCTTGCTTAGGTTTATGCAGGAATGTTTATGGTCCGAGTCTATGTTTACTCCATGTCTATTTCAGACGATTCGGTCTTATATCGTGATATCTTTGTATGTCTAAGTGGAACTATTTTTCCTTGTACTGAACTTTGGGGTCAGGCAGTTTCTGCGGAGGCCGAGACGGAAAGAGGCTCTTGGGTGATGATGGACGAATCTTGAAGGCTGTCGGACAAAAGGGAGTCCGAAGTTTTTCGTCATTGTGATTGATTCTGGGGAAAAGAGGAGTTTCTCTTAGTAGAATATGATGGTCGATACTTCTCCCACAATATATATATTCTAGTGTGCTAGTGCTAGTGTTTTCTGAACTTAAGGTAAAGAAGAAACATTTTCTAAAACTTTACCTAGGCCTAACGATATCATAGATGTTATATCATCTTTATATATATTTGATGGATCGTATGTAGACGATTCCTGTACTAGCAGCACTGTGAGTGGACATATGTAACATTTCTTATGGGTATGGAAAACCCAAGATATTAGTTGAGCAAATGAACGGAGCTTTCATTTGTAGTGAGGATATCTTTTTTTGGATGAACGCCGCTCACTGGGACCAGCGCCATTTTGAACCCCACTGTTGGTCTGTTTGAATTGTCAGTCAGAGAACAGATATATCTTATTACCTGATGGCGATACCAAGACTTACATTGTATTGAAGTCCACTCTTGGTT
This sequence comes from Oreohelix idahoensis, assembly GCA_024509875.1. NCBI lineage: Eukaryota > Metazoa > Mollusca > Gastropoda > Stylommatophora > Oreohelicidae > Oreohelix > Oreohelix idahoensis. The sequence continues at coordinate 984,990 of JAMPIV010003908.1, read as the reverse complement.
ATTTGAGATTGTCAACCTTAAAAGAAAGACCCTGTTGAAGTTAAAGCCTAAAAGACTTAGCCTGAAAGACGTAGTCAGCAGAGGGTCTGTAAGAGAGCATTGTGATGACCATTATTATTGTTAACTCAAACTGATACGATTAGTCAGTGGAGATATGAGACGATAGACAATCAGAACTATATATATTTGCTACTATCGTTCAATTATATTTACATGCTATGAGATTGCCAAATTGATGTTGCCACCCATTTGGTCAAGTATCCAATGATTTACTGTGTCAACCTGTTCCAATGACTGTCAACCGTGCTGTCAGAGTGTGTGTCATTAAACTGTTTAAAAACGTCTACAGTAGTTCCAGCTATCATTGACTTCCAGCCGTGAGGGTATGAGTGCATTGTTACCAACTTGTCAACTCCACAGAACCATTCATCCCATTCGCGTTACCTTGCACTCTCACTCCATGTTTACACAACCCTGCGTCGGTCGAGTTGACCTTTATTTTCCATCACACGCCCAGTCTTCACCTACTTACAACACCCATCATTAACACCACTGATTGTTGGTTTGCGGTACACTACCAAAATGGGATTGTTACAAACTGCATACATTCCAACTTTTAAATTATTACCCTTCAGTGCGCTATGGACCATAGGTCTTCAAAAATCTCGTGCCAGGTCATCCTATCTCTGCCAGTTGTTCACATTTGCTCCATGTCTTCTTTAACGTTATAAGTTCAGGTGCTCAATCCTGGAGGTTTTCCTAGATGACAGAAGGTGAGTCTGCGCACAGATTCCATTTTGCTGTCTCTGAGCTGCATCATTATCTACATTAACAGAGGATCCTCTTCCAACTTGGATGACAGAGTTGAATTACCCAATTTTGTTTACCCCCATTTATTAGTGTAAATATTCAGTGTTTGCCGCAGCAGAAGACCCAATACTCAAAAGAGGCATTTGTTTCCCTCTTACGTTTGTGGTACAAGTTGCTAGCAGCAGAAGCTAGACACCAACATCAGATGGGTCTTGAAGACGCTTGACAACCTAAGTAGTAACCCAGGCCTTGTCGCAAGGGACGTGCTACTGCCATCAGATTAGACTATTGAAGAGAGTGACCAGCCCAAAGCACATGTGAGAACCAACAGCGACTGAAGCAGATGCCTAATGCCCCCACACCGTCAGCTAAGTAGCCAACGAGCATAGCCAATGGACATTCCAATTTTTTTCCTATTATCTACCAAAATTTAACATCATCTGATCATGACAAATATCATTGCTTCATTTTTATAAACAACTTTATATATTTTTACATTGTTAACCCATTAGTGACTATAGCACCCGGTTATCTGTAACTTTAAATCTATAGTTGGATTAATCAATATTGAGTGAAATGTATGTCTGCACTATACTCATATTGTTTTTAATATATAACCATATAGAGCTATTAAATTAATAGTTGCTGAATCATCTTCAGCTGGGGAGTTCAGAAAATATGAGTGAATCTTTCCACGTACAAGGGGCGGGAGAATAAAAAGTTCATTACAGCTTAGATGATCCCAGTTGTTATGCTTGCTTTTTTTTTAAATCCTGTGAGGCTCCCTGAAATTGAAGCATTATTCTTCTATTTATATCTCTGTCAACAGTAATCTTGAGGGAAGGTTGATACCTTAGAAGACCCTCATTTTTGTACTCGCCATTGTTGGACCCACTACTGCAGAGCAGCGGAGACACCTTCATAGATTCTATGACTCCAAACTCCACAGCCCTGGTGATCAGAAATGACTGCCATATCTTTTGTTCAGAAGAACAAAGATGAATTAACTGCATCTAATCTTGTCCCATCATGTTGGAAGCACGTGAATTGGGGAAAGGGGGGGGGGGCTGTGAAGAGATTAACATAAAAGAATAGAACCACTGCTCCTTCAGGAATATTGTACAAGATAACTAATATGAGGTTGTGCATGAGGTTGTGTATGAGGTTGGCAGCCTCATCATGTCCAATAAAAACTCACAAAAAGCTGAGCTGCAACAAAAATATGAATGCCTGGTGCTCCCTCCTTCAAGTGGTTCATCTACACTGGTGGTGGCTCCATGCTCAGTAAGGAGTTCAAAGGACCAAAAATGATGATGATGATGATTTATTTTTGGAAGTACATGCTTATTAAACGCTTCTAGTTCATGCTTACATGGACAATAAAAAAAACATTGACCAGATGGTACAGGACAGGATAACAATGGTATGAAATTGTTGAAGATTTATGTTTCCACAGAGCGTTGATGAGTAATGACTGGGCTAGTTGTCGTAGATTTTTGATAGGAGAATTAAGACTTGGGTTGGTCCCTTCTGAATAGGTTTGAATGAGTGATAGTCACAGTGTGAGATAAAAATACAAAATATAGATTTCCACGAGTGAGGTGGTGGAATTGTGATAGAGGCTGTCTCTGAGAGCGAGAAATCATCTCTCTCTCTCACCTATCTTCTACGACAGATCTAGAGTAGTCAGACAGTCTAACACATATACATTAAATATATCTATATCCACTCCCGTGCACGCACAGTCACGTGACGACAGGTAGACACACAGACGTGGGAAACTATAACAAATGCTTATATAGATATTTAGAACGAGCTGACCAACATGCTGATTAATTTATTGTTAAGTTTATTTATCATTGTAAACTTACGTCACAACATGTAAAATTACATCAAAAAGGCATATACACAAAGTCATAAACAAATCAAGGAATGCTACAAGAACTGGTAGACCCACAGTTATGATCTTCCCTCGATGGATAGCCCACAGTCCCGTTAGGAGAAAGATGATAGCACAAAGAGTCCCAGATACATATGATTGAGTCTAAGAGTTTTCCCCGTTTAAGGTATGAACAGACCTGATACTATAATCTAGTTTAAGGGAAAATATTGTTAGCAAAAACAAACTTGCATGAAGAAAGTTATGACAGCAAATAGGTGCCAAAATACAACGGTAACAATAACACTCAGACCTGCGTTCACTCTATTCATTCAGCCGTGGCCACATGCGCACATTTATACTTACAGCTTTGATCGCTGCCTCTGGGAACATAATTTTTTCTAGGACCTTCACACAGACCCGTAAATGCAGTCTCGACCAAGAAATCTCCAGTTCCAAAAAGACGTACTGAATTCTCTGTCTCAGGGAACGATTCCTTGGGTGTTCTTATTTTTCGGATGTCTGTTTAAGTCACATAAAATTTGTCCAGGCACAACAATTAGCGGAGCACAGTGTCACTAGCGTAGGTTTTCAAAAAAAAATGAGGAATGTCAGGTCGGGTGCCTTATCTCAGTATATGACTATATTTGGTCACCACAATACTAGTCAAAACTCTGTCGGAATGTTACTGATATTTTGCTTGCCACAGCGGGCTGATCTGTACTTAAGTGTTATTCTGGAAGAATTAATGCTGGCGCGATAGGCCTTTTACTTCATTTAACTGTTACAGTTCATGTAATGAAAGTGCTTAAGTTCTTCACAGATAATGTTCACGTACTAGAACGCTGGCAAAGTTTGGGTACCACAGTTTTCACTGAATAAGGGAACAAACACATATAAATAATTATACATATTATACTTGATAATTTAAACTGCAAGCGTAGCTTGTCTTATAGTTTAACACTTCCCGTGGAATAAGTTATATTTAAAAATCAAACATCCTGAATTAGGAATACCTACGCATTCCGTCAATACTCAAGATGTAGCAGTCATTTAATAAGTTAGTTATAAAATATGCTCGACTGCGTATTAGCAGTTAAATTAAATCCATTATGGCTACATGATTTTAAGCTAGAAATTGTAATTTATTCCGCTTTCCACTGTAACTCGTCGACTAGAGAATATAACAGACCTAATAAATATTCACTCTGCACAAAATCTAACTAGTGAAATAAAATAAGCGATTTAACACTTTAAACACTTCACGAAATACTAGATAATATGTATAATATTTTACCTCCACACAGAATTTACAGGCGATCGCACAACTTTGGAATTATATGCTTATATTTATTGGTAGTCTAGAAGTTCGGCAAAATTTTTGCCAAGAACAAACTAAGACTTCGCTATACAGCTTATTCTCTTTGCACGAAACGTCCTGTCTACTGCGAATTTAGGAGCGAGAATGCCAATCTAGTTTCAAACTCTGGTTATATCTATTCTGACCATGGCCCACAATGAGTGTCGTGTCAGGTGAAATTTCCAGACAAATGTCTCGAACTGCACCGTAGAGGTGTCAGTTATCGCGCTTTTCCTGAGCGCTCAGCCGAAGAAGCCGCGCCTGTCAGCTGAAAGTGCAGACATAGTCTGCTCGTATGTCTGAGATAAGCGAAAGTTACAGTTTCGTGTCCTGACATCTAATGCAAATAGAAATGCATTTTAACACTCTCCCGTCTCTGTAGAGACTGACACGTTACGTCATAACTGCGTTCTCAGTTTTGAGAAAAGAAATAGGTAAACGTTAGAATGGGAAAATAGTAATGTATATAGTCGCAAACGAACGAATGCGAAAAACACAGGAAAAAAAGGTAAAGAGTGATGAGAAAAAATAGAGGATACGGGTGACAGAAAAAGAAGAAGATATAGGCAATTTAATGATCATAAAACCTATGTGACAGAACGTCCCCCCTTTAAGATATGGAAGCACTCCATGTCTACGTTATGGAATAAAATTTCCTATATCCGTAGCTTCAGGGTGTATGTCTTCTTCCCTCTCATCTCCCCCTCCATCTCTGTCCAATTCCTACTCAAGTCTACTCCCAAAGTTTCCTTCCTCTGGAATGTCTCCCATGCGCGCTTGAAAGAGCGTCGCCGCTTCTGACATTTTTGAAAGATTTCGTGTGTGTGCAGTGGAATTTCCCTGCCACTATCGTCATCTTCGTCCGTTTTGGCGATCGTCAGGAGATGGTCGGAGGTTGGCACTGGTTTTTCCAAGTATCTCTTTAACAGATTTAAATGGAAAACCTTTTCCTTTCCTTGAATAGAGATCTGGTAGTTAGCCTTAGAAATCTTTTTCCGGACGGTAAACGGCCCTTGCCATCCGATCCTCAGTTGGTTGTTTCCGGTAGGGAGTAACACCAAAACTTTCTCTCCTGCTTCCAATTCTCTCTCTTTCGCGACTTTCCTGTATCGGTTAGCGTGCTTTGTGCGAGCTCGCTTAAAGTTGGTCGTTGCTAGGTCCTATCCTAGTTTCAACCTTCCTTTTAAATCCGACACATATTTACTTGCTGAGACGACTGTCTCATCAGCCTTCTGGTCTGTCAGCGACCAAAGTAAGGCTTCAAGCGGGCCCTTAATGGGTCTGCCGAATAAAAGCGTAGCTGGCGGAAATCCTGTGGAAGTATGAGGAGATTCTCTGTAGCCAAATAAAGCTGCCGGAATGCAACAATCCCAATCTTCAGGTTTCACTTGTGCCAGTCTACTTAACATCATGTTGAGGTTTCCGTTAACACGTTCTGCTAGCCCATTTCTGGCCAGAGTATAAGGCTTAGTGTAGATGTGCTGGTCCCTCAAGATCTTGACGATCTCATCCATCAACAGGTTTCGGTATGGAGATCCGTTATCCGTCAGCACTTGCTGAGGGAATCCCAACCGAGTGAAAATCTGCACGAGGGCTTCTGCGACATGCTTGGCATCTGCGCATGTTAGCGGTATAGCTTCTGCCCATAAAGTGCATGTATTGACTAATGTCAGGATAAACCTGTTCCTTCTTTTAGTCCTTTCTAAGGTTCCTAAAATGTCAATCACAACCCGTTCGAATGGTGTTCCCACTATTGGCATTTCACCCAAAGAGACTGGGGGTGCCCGTTGCTTGGGTGGCACACGTTGGCACTGGGCACAGGATTTGACATATCTGATAATATCAGTATTTACTCCTGGCCACCAATAATGAGTGGTTATCCGTTGGTTTGTGGCGTTCTGTCCCATATGTCCGCTGAAGGGAAGAGAGTGCCCCATTTCTAGGATTTGGCTTCTGTACTGTTTCGGTACTAGGAGCTGGTTGTAACCTTGGTCAGGCTTGCCCGTTCTGCGATAAAGTACGCCATCCTTAGAAAAAATGTCCCCGTGCTGTCTGGGTTCCTTAGCCATGGGCAGTTTCCTAAAGCAGGGTGCTAAAGTAGGGTCCTTTTGTTGCGCTTCTTTAAGTTCCATGGGTAACAAATTAGGCGCAGGCTCCCGTTCCTTCTTGGTTTGCCTTCTTGTAGTTACTGCTGCCACAATCGGCTCTTTCGGTTTCCCAATACACACGTATCTACCGCCAAGTATGACTGGGTAGATGGGATCATCCATAACAGCCGCTTTGATCACCCCTCTGACAAAATCAGAGTGGATCTCCACCAATGCAATGGGAAGCGCTGTAGGTGCATCACTCTTACGAACTCCACAAAGTTGGACGGTTTCTCCTGTCTCTTGACCGGGTTTAACCAGGTTTCTGGCAACAATGCAATCATACGAAAGCCCCGTGTCAAATAAACAAGAAGTTTGAGAACCGTTCATAATAACAGTACCTCGCGTTGAGGGTCTATCCCCAACAGGTTGGGAATCACTGTCAATAATTCCGCCTTGCGAGACTGTTAGCAAGCATCCGATGCGTTTAGGCTCGGTGTGCTCACTCTGATCATTAGTCCCGTGCGCAGGGATTTTTCCTTTGTCACCTTGACCTTTCTGGCCACGCTGCCATGAAGGGCGGTCGGGTTGATCAGACTGCTTACTGTGGTTGGGGTACTTGTTTTTGTAGAACTTGGACTTTTCAGGAGGGGGGTTTTGAGGTCCAGTTTCTCTGTGGTTATTTTGGTTAGAAACATGAGGAATATGAGAAGATTGGTCTAGATTATTTTTCCGAAAATGCTCTTCTGTCGGTTTACGTTTTGTGGCCGGCAGTTCGGCTAGCGCATTTTGATAGCGCTCAGACTTTTCTAAGATGTCTTCAAGAGTGATGAAAAAAATAGAGGATACGGGTGACAGAAAAAGAAGAAGATATAGGCAATTTAATGATCATAAAACCTATGTGACACTAGTATGAATGAAGGTCACAATAGGAAGGATCACCATAAAGCATACTAAAGAGAAAAACAATGGGATAAAGATACCTAGGAAAATAAGAAAAGGGAAGAGCAAGGACAACAAAAATAAGCATAGTAAGAACACAAATAAGCTCAGTTATTCATAAACAACTTACATAACCCATGACATTCCATCCTGACACTAACAGCCAATAGAAACTTAGCTCATGAATTAATATGTAAGTGTCATGACAGAAATACTTTGTTAATACAGCCCGGGGTGGACTGAAATGTTGGGCAATCGGGCAGTGCCTGAGGGTCCACAGCAGCAGGGGGCCCACTCTTCCCAGCCTCCATCTAGCTTAAATAACTGGTGGGTAAATAATTTATTATTGCCCAGGTGTCCAGAACGCTGTCAGTATGTACGTGAACACGGTCATTTATCAAATTGTGAGATGGGGAGTTTGTCACATCTGTTGTCGGGATGTGATAATGAGAACATCTCATCTTTGTGTCACACTGACATTTTTGTAATGTTATGATGTGTGTATATAAGCATTACCTCGTCATCTACACAAGCACACACATGTTTCAGAAGGCACTCAGTAAAAGCATGTTCAGTTTGTAGCCATGTTTATTTACAGAATATCGTACATGTCAAGATTCGCATTATATTACCCGTCTGAGTAGAGTGGATGGTGATAAGTACGTGAGAAAAAAAAGGTGTGAGAAAGTCTCTGGAATGAGTAAGTTTCTCTATTCCAGCCTATCTATACGACTATAATTTAGTACAAGACAACCTTGCCCTCCTCATACATATAAATATAAGTTTAACTACACACACACACACACACACACACACACACAGCTATGTGACAACAAGACACACAAACGTGAAAAACTACGGTTAATTAGGTATGGGTCTGACCAACACACAAAGATAAGTTTCTTTTGTTGTTTATTATCATTTAAACTTGACAACATCAAATATCTAAAGAAAGATAAAATAAAATGAGATTTACATACATATGAAAATAACAGAATAAATGTGCCCCCCCTATGGAGAAAAGAATCCAAAAAGTTAATAACCCAAAGGTCAAAGATTAGCACTATGTTACAGAATAGACAGTAAAGAAACAAGTTCCTACTATATGCTACCCAGTAAAGTTAACACGTTTAAGCAAATCCAATTTTGGCAAAGTCCCTGTAACAAAGAAAAATTATTCACTCTCTCTTTCATACAGTGGCCACTCAATCACGCTTACCTACTCTTGGTGATATCCCTTGGAATTAAAAATTTTCCTGATTATATAACACATCAGGTTTTTATTTCCCAAATTGGCCCCAGTCCATCCTCTAACAAATAAAGACTAGCGAGATGAATGCCGAATCTGGTGTGGGTTATTCCTGGATGAATAAATGTCACCGCCAATAGTTGATGTAGAACCGTGATCTTGGGGTTCACAGTAAAAGGAGGGAAATACTTCCAGTATTGGGAAACCTCTGGTTGCTAAAAACTGTTACAATTGATAAATGATGGTAGTCCTATCGGCTGGCTCTATGGTAGAGTGCCGATTCTGAAACAGCGTAAATTCTGGATGCTACACTTGAATACGACTGTCAGAAGTCGGGGATAAAGGTTATTTTATCCACAACCCAGTGGGCTGATAAAATTGAAAAAAAGTATTGCTGGGTTTCGTAAGTCCAGTTAAATTTACAAGTTTAAATGCTTCTTATGTATCTTTGGCAAGTCCTTGCTCACAAATGAAATTGGTGACGCACAAGCCAAGAAAAGACAACATTAACCAATCAGTAAAGAAAAAGAAGACCGCTGGATGCTCTTGATCAGTTCAGAATATCAGAAGGAAAGATCCCCACGAATGCTATTAACACATTTTCCACAATGGTTCTAGAAAAACGTGCTTAGACTATCCAACAATTCTGAGTGACAACTGATAGCAGGTTTAAGAAAACACAGTTTATATATCATCATGTTTTTCTGATCTATAGGTGATGTTACTTTTTGCACTATTGTGTGTACCGGAGAATCAGAAACATGAGTTCCCCAGATAAAAGTTTACGGTCGGCCTTCCGTCGAGCACTTTCGATCGTCATCAAAAGACTAATATGGGGTTCTCAAAGATTTTCTCTGTGCGAATGCCCGCTTCTGAGATCAAAGAGCCCGAGTATGAACTTTAAAGGGTCTCAGGGAAAGATTTTGCCCGTGAGTCTACTTCACGTGCGGTCTGTCAGGTATCGCATGATTGACACATAAGCTCGCGTGATGAGACGAAGTAAACAAGCCTGATTCGCTACCTGTTTATGACGGGCAAGTCACAAAAGTTTGTAAACACTTATTTTCGAAGAAAGAGGTGTGGATGAAAATAAGCTTGTGTGAGTAAATGCAGATAGAAAAAATGCATGGTTTTGCTAGCAAACATAGAACGCTACGAGGTCACAAAAAGAGTGTCATATAACTGTAGGCTCTCTTTCTATTATACGTCACACTGAGAGTGATTTTACGTGAGTATCCCTTTATTTCCTTGTACAATGACAGGTGTCCTCTCGCCATTCAGGCAGATACTCGCCGATTTCGGAGGTACCCATTAGAGCTGGGTTGGCCCAGGTTATACCAGTCCCTGGTTGACGACACTCTTTCAAATGTCTTCGCCTGGGCTCGAATTATTAAAGTCCAATTCCCGGTCAATGACACTGCTTCAAATGTCCTCACCAGCGCACGAACCTGGATCACCCGAATGCCAGCGCAGTGTGGTAAGCATTACACCAGCGCAGTGTGGTAACCATTACACCAGCACAGCTCCCATATTAGATGATGACCTCAGTTTGATTTTTAATTAAAATTAATATACAGTACCAGATTATTCATTAGACCCACTAGACACGGGCCGCAGGCTTACAGGGGCCCCCGTGAAAAAAAGCAACGGAGTCATAACACTAATAGCTCTACAGCAATGGCATGTGCACAATAGTACGCTTGTTCGTGCAGGGTAATAGTATCTTACTATCTGTACAACAGTTAGTTTATTAGTTACTTACAACCTTGCTTTTTTCCTTTTTTTTAAAATTATATTTTCTATGTAGGGGCTGCGCTACCTTTAACAAAATCTAGGGGCTATAAAGAACACTGATTTTTTGTTTATTTACATTTTATTATATATTAATTAAAATATTTATCTGAAATCCATTAGTTTTTTTTTCTAGTTTTACATTTTAGGAGATTGGAGAAGGGCCCCAAAATATCTTAATAGTCTAGGGCCTCCAGAGTTCTTAATATACATTCGTAAACAAGAAAGTAGAAAATTTTTTACAATTTTCTTTTCTTAAATGGAGTCCACAACAACGCTGAATATATTTACATATCTTTGAATAAGTAACATAATATAAATGAGCAAATACAGGGTTTAGCCAGACAGGAAATGCTTAAACTAAAAGAGGCAAAACTGATCAATGAACTTAACAATGATTTTTTAAACAAATTTCTTACAAGTAGATGAAAAATGGAAAAAATTGCTTTGCTTTAAGAAACTGAGAGGCAAAAATATCAATGAGTTATAATTTGGACATAAAAGGGGTCCTACATCGGTGGTGCTGTTTCAATAGTGCTGCGATTTAGTGCTGCTCCCTCTGAGCACAGCGATGTTTCACTAATGAACGCAAAGCTGTGTGCAAATGGAGGTGTAACAAGCAGATACTTGTAGTATATCCACAATTACTTTACATATCCTAATTATAACCTATCAGGGGTCTAATGGGTAGTTTTATACACAATTTAAAAAACAACAAAAACATTCAGTTTTCCATTTACGTCTTCATCATTTTCCTTGTCACTCCTTATGCAGCATTGAAGGAACCACCACTGCCACCTGTCATTCACATTGGTCTCTGTGGCATTTAGTTTTACATGATGAAGTTGCCAGCCACATGCATAATCTTAAATTAGTTGCCTTGTACGACATGCATGAAGGTGTGTCCTGATCTTTCTTAGCTTCTTCAGAGACCCCCAGCAAATACACAGGACATTTACTTACCTGACAATGATTTACCTGACAATGATTTTAAACAGATTTCTCTCAAGTCAATAAATTTCCCCTTACTTCTTCTTCTTCTTCCGTCCTTAGCCACCGACCGTCAAAGCAGTCAGTGGCCATTACGCCTAGTGGCGTCTTAGGGCAACAGCAGATAGGTTTTCTTTGCCATTGTTTCCCATCACGCCTATTGGCGTCTTTAGGGCAATGGCAAATCAATCCATCTGCTGTTGTTTCCGTAATCGAAGTGACTGGCAAACGGGTGATCAGCCCGTTGGTTTCCCCTTACTTACTTTGAAGAAATCTGTCTAAAATCATTGTAAAGTTTTGTCCCTTTTGGGGAAACATTTCCTGTTTTGAGTAAACCCAGTGTCAATTTTAACTGTATAGGCCAACCTTTTTCTGTCCCTTTGCCCCCATGGCTTGTGATAAACCTTCCCGTTCACCCTATAAATATGAGTGGAAATAAATTCTAGAGATTCATGAGGATTTCCTGAAAACAGAAGAATGTTAAAAAATACCATGGACTGAAGAGGTCAATGGGCAAAGGAAACTTATTTCACAAGTTAGAAAGAAACAATCCACTTTTTTGGGCATGTTATGAGAAGAGGAAAGCTGGAATATATCGTTACAACAGGTAAGATTGAAGGAAAAAAGAGATAGAGGAAGACAAAGAGAGTAAATACTGGACTGAAGAAGAATTGAGACACTTCTAAATAGATCAGCCACATAAGATCACCTGGGCATACAGCCATAATACGAGGAGTTAAAGGTTAATTATGAAAAAAAATAAAGAAGAAATACATAAAGCCATACAAATTCTAAGAAATAGAAAAGCTGCTAGTTCTAATGGCACTCCAGTAGAAGCTATCAAACCAGTAACTGGTGCTTCTAGACATTTTACATAAATTACTTGGTAAAGTCTGAAAGAGAAAAGAAATACCACAGGTATAATGTTACTATCAGTGTCAGGAAAAACAAATTAGGATGATCTGCGAGAGAATGAAAAAGGCCATAGACACACAACTAACAGAAGATAAATGCAGGTATTTTTGACAAAAAAGATCCTGTACAAACCAGATATCCACACTGCTCATAATAGCTGAATAGAGTTGGGAACTGAACTCTCATTTTACATCGGATTTGTGGACTATAAAATGGCAGCTTAAAGAACCACTTTGGAGACTGATGATGCTGTTCATTAATCCAATAAAGAAAACATACAAAAATGAAATGCAGAATTCCTCATAATGGACATCTTATAGAACACTTAGAGATAGGAACTGGAGTGCAGCATGGACACTTCTTGTGACAATTTCTGCTTTTATATTCACTATCGACTGCATTATGAAAACAATAATATTAGCTAAACGAAATGATATTCAATAGACTTTAATAAACCACCTTGATAAACTTGATTTTGCCAATGAACGGGCTCTTCTGTCCCATAATTGAAACCAGATGCAAGACAAAATGAAAATACTCAGAGGCCACATCTATTGGATCCTAAAATACACAGAGAAAAGACAAAGATTATGAGAATAAGTGCAGCAATTGATAACCAGACAGCACTTGGAGAAACATTGCTACTATATGTCTACATACCTATATCTCGGCAGTAACAACACTGACACTGTTGCTGAAACAGACAGTGATATAAAAAAAAAAAAAAACACAAGGCAAGAGAAGCTTTCAGTGCATTGGGAAATATATAGAGATGAAAAGAGACCAAAAAGACAAAGAATCTTTAACTGTCATGTGAAGGCAGTTCTTTTGTATGGCTCTGAAAGCAACAAAAATGACAACCAGAAAATTACAGACTTTCATAAATTGGGTGCTTGGGTAGAACAGAAGGATTGAAATGATATGACAAGGTCCCCACTGTGGAACTGATAGAAAGAATCAGAAAAATACCAGTGAAATAAGACATGAGGAAAACAACAACAATGATCATCACTGCAGCACTTTACCAGAACAATACATGTCACCCCTGCCATATTTTACAACAACTAAAAATCATGGTCACTGTTGTATTTTCACCCATGTTTTACTAGGGTCTGAAAGAGAAGCAAAGAACAGTAACACTGACCCGACAAAGCATGTTGTAAAAAGCGACTAAGGAGGGTTGGGCATGGGGCTGGTTACCCCATCCAGAAAAAATTGTGTTTACCACAAAAACTTCAACTATTGTATTTTACCACAGCAATGTATGTCACCAGTGTAACATTTTACTACAACAAATCACCACTGTTGTATTTTACCCCAGTAATATAATGTTACCATTGCAGAACTTTATCACAGCAATACATGTCACAAAAGCAGTTTTTTACCACTACAATATTTCAACACAGCACCCACATGGTCACCAAAGCAGTAGTTCATCACAACAAAACATGCCAACAATACAGCATTTTCCCCACAGCAACACATGTCACCACTGACATAATTCACCAGATCAATACATAACACCACTGCAGTAATTTACTACAGCAATACATCTCACCTCTGCAATATACGTCACTACTGCAGTATTTTATCACAGAAACACAAGTCACAAGTGCAATGTCACTAAATTGCATTGAAACTGTTTTGTTAAAAAAAAAATCGTTGTGATGTGAGATAAAAATAAATAATCTGACAACACTTGAATGATCACTTTTGAATGATATTCAATGGAAATAACATGAAATAAGGGTCAATATCACCTTCAACTCCTCAGGGAACATAGAAATTCAACAAACGCATTTCAAGACTTCCTGTGCAATACCATCAGCTTCAGGTGTTTCCATGTCTTCCTCGACATTTTCACTTCTGTCTCCAGTTTTCTTCTCTATGTGTTTTTCAGTCTACCACTACTTCTGTTACCCTGGGGATTTCATAAAAAGGACTGCCTGGCACGCTATCAACAGATTCACTTAATATGTGTCTTAATCACTGCCAACATCAATTTTCTTCTTATGTCATTTTCCACAGGCACTCATCAGGTTCCTGTTATCAGTTTAAAATAAAAGTATAAATCTCATTAATGAGCCTAACCTGAAGATAAAAGCCCCTGTGCTGTACTGTGATGAGCTGCATTATTCTGTACAACACACTAATTTACACTGCTTGTAATATACTGTCCTATTTCATTACATCCTGCCCTGTTCAGCCTAATTCTCAATGGCTTTTTGAGTCATCAAGCTTTGCTAGCTAGGGGCACTGGTACCTGTTTTAATTTTTTACACAGAGCCTCTGACTGATTTCTGATGTCTGGAAATACTGAATGCAGACTCTGACTGATTTCTGATGTCTGGAAATACTGAATGCAGACTCTGACTGATTTCTGGAAATACTGAATGCAGTCTCTGACTGATTTCTGGAAATACTGAATGCAGACTCTGACTGATTTCTGATGTCTGGAAATACTGAATGCAGACTCTGACTGATTTCTGATGTCTGGAAATACTGAATGCAGACTCTGACTGATTTCTGGAAATACTGAATGCAGACTCTAAAGATAAAGGCAGCTCCATAGCAGCAACTGCTGTATGGGGTGTGAAGGGTTAAAAGCTTCATTGTACTAGGTCACAGCTTTATAAGTTCCCTTCCCTGCTGTCTCTACCTTCACTAACTCGGGAGCAGAATCATGCTAACTCTACTATCTTACAAAGTAAAAATGTAAGGTAAAGGATCCCGTTACATGCCCATTGAGGCATATTGGGAATATGGTGTTAGGCCCATATTTTCTTGACCATCAGACAGAGATGTGAACTCACAATGTATTTCCCACTCTTTTGCAGGCATAATATTCTTAATATTTGTTAATTATTTAATTAATCATGTTAATTATTTGTGTGCTCCGCTTGCAGATGTGAGTTTAATACAAAAACAAAATGCATCAACAGCTCTGGAATTTGAAAATAAATACAACCTATTATTCTCTACAGAAATGCATAACCTTTAACATATAAATATATCTCTTCTTATGTGCAATAAATAACTAGTTTCACACTATATGCCAAAATTATACCCCATTTGTGGTTGAACCAGGTGTTTCATGCATATGATAAACACCAATTTTTTGGTGCATGGTCTAAAAATCAAATCAAACCAGTTGCACCAGCAGCTCAGATCTAACAGTCAAAAGTAACATCGTGGTTACATAATCCCTTAAAAAGAAAGGATAATAAATGGCATGAGCTCAAACCTATTTCTTTCAAAAACTACAGGAGGATGACAACTGCGAGTCATGAATAAAGTAGGACTCTTATCTCTCTCTCTCTCTCTCTTTTTTTTTTTTTGCCTTCCTCACCTTTTGGGAAATTTCTGGTGATCAGAATTCCTGTTAAGTTAGTGCAGGATGGCAGAGGTCTGCAGTGTTTGCTACCTCAGCTGAATATGTTCTTTAAAACTACATGAGAGATTTACAATCATGAGAACTAAATTGTGCCGATCTGGTCTACTGAAGTGTGTATGTCACTGCGAAAAAAGTGAATATTTTATTAACATAATTTATGATGGAAAAATACACATTGAACATACTGTGAAATTTTGAATGAAATCAGCTGGTTCATACATTAATATGAACTACATTGGCAGCGTAGTTCCCAGAGGGGGGGGGAGATCTTTGAAGACAAAAAAAGAATAGGACTACTGCAACATTAGGCATGTCATAAAGGGTGACTAATATGTGGTTGTGCACGGTGGATGGCAACTTCATCATGTAAAACAAATTGCCCCACAAACCACTGCTGCAAGAGTTTATGACTGCTAGGTGCAGGCTTCCTGCAAGGGGACCAGCTGCTGTGGTAGCTCCATGCTTCCTAATGAGTGCAAAGGAAAATGATGATGATGACATTGAGAGTAAAAGGTAGTCCCATAGCAGATACTGCTGTAAGGGAGTGAAGTGTTAGAGATTTCACCATCCTAGGTCCAGCATCGAGATGTAGGGGGTGACTAGTTCCCTTCCTTGCTGATTTTCCTTCCCTAACTCAAACAGCAGAGACAGGTACCAATTTACAGCTGGGTAGACTGGAGCGTATCTGTAATTTGAAACCAGCACCTTTTAGCGTGAGAGACCAGAGCTCTGACCACTCTGCCGATCCGACGCTCGACATTGAGAATACTTGAGAAAAAACATAAGGGAAATTTGATAATCCTTTTGAAACAAATGATACCCAGTTACTTGATTTTTACATAATTTATGTAAAACTAAAAAAAAAGAAAACAATCTTTTTTCTATCATTTTTTTTTCTTTTCTGCGTGAGATTAAAAGAAAAATGAAACCGTCAAATGTTTTTCTTTACTTTAACCAGTGGTGCTGATACGACACCAACAGACTCTGTACAGCAGGCGAAAGCCCTGACATAATTTCACTACAGCTTTAGGAATGGTTACCAATGAGCAATTGATGACAAGAACCAGAAAAGTGCCAGTGGCACAAGAGATGAGAAGATGCCGATGATGGGTAGAACACACACTGACAAAAAGCCATTGATAGCATTACAAGGCAGTCCATATTCTGGAATCCCCAGGGTAATAGAGGTAGAGGGAGACCAAAAGACAAATGGAAAAGAGAACTGGAGAGATAGAAAGACAGATATGAAAGGGATGAAGAAGACCATGGAAAGATCTTGAGATAATGGCATGGGACAGAAAGATGTGGCGTGATTTCAATGAAGGTTAATGCTCCTTGGGCAGCTGAAAGGTCATGAAATGAATATAAGAAAAAGGGGCCCTCAGTCATCCAGTCATAGGAGGGCCCCAGAACCAGTTATTTACGCTACTGACTGTGACATAATATATGATATATAAAGTAAATGGTTCTGGTGTCCCCTTGCTTGCCTTCTTAAGCAGAACCAGGCTGGTTATGGTTCCTCTCTTAATAAACTCTTCTGACAGCACACTTAAACACCTGCGGTTTGTCTTGATATGGACAGTCCTAGATCATTTTCTGAAAATAAAAACTAAACAACAGTGGCATGCCCTAGTTCTTCTTCTGAAAACATGGCATCCAAAACTGTGACACAAATTTTGGCTCTCTGTAACTGGTCTCTTAACTGAAGCAACTGGTAGTCATCCCTCAGAATCTTCTCATGTTCTTGGAATTTAAGAACTAAACAAAAATTTGCAAGGGAGTCCTCTGAATAGGCGTAGACTCCTTTGCCCTTTTTTTGAACCACAGTGTTGAGGTGTCTCACAATGAGGTTAATGATGTCTCTTGATGTTGTTTGTTCCGTGATGTGCAGTTTGATGTTCACATTCTTGTTAAGTCCTGTATCATACATCGCATGAACTTTGATAATAGCAAATGATGAATCTTGGAGCTGCATAAGCTCTGTTGATGTTGTAGTCGATGATGAAGCTGATGATGATGTAGATGATAAAGATGAGGTTGAAAATCGAGCCTGAGCAGCAGCATGTTGTGATGAGACTGATAGCGGTGAAGCAGGCACACTGAAACTCTTTGTTTCCTGGTCTGTGGGACTTGTGGGGGTCCCACCAATGCTAATACTGTCTGAACTGTGAGGGTTTTCTTCATTTGGATCATAAAACTTGGCAATACGTCTCTGATCACCTCCAACACTGACAGAACTTAGTCTGCTGCTTTGTGAACACAGGGTGGAAGAATTTGGTAAGTGGCTGCTATTACCATGAGTCTCGTTGTTTATTCTCATTGTCTTCTGATTGCTGTCACTGGCCGATGTATTACTACTGCTGCTAACTGCAGTATTTTTAAATATATGAGACAGATGGATGCCTGCTTTTTTCTCTCGATTTCTTGCATAAGAGGTTATGTCTCGGACCCAACGAGCGCATTTCCATATTCTGTCTAGATTCTGTTGCAAATGCGTTGTGACCTCTACTCGCTCTTTGGCTTTACTTAATTCTTCTGCTGAAAAGGCCTGAAAGAGAAATGCACGAAAACAATTCAATATCTTCCCTTCATCAATATGTCATTTTAATACTAATAGAAAAATGCTTTCACACTTCAAGAAATACAGTATAGCCAAACAATAAGTACTTATTTCAAGGTGATAGGCAAAATTATTTCCATTTATTTCAACTAATTATTTTTGATGGTCTTTTTCATAAAAGGATATAGCAACACACTATGTTTTTTTACAATACATATACTTCACAAATAAAGGAGTTGGAACAATCTTAAGAAGCTAAAAACAGCACACAATGTTTAAGTCCATATGTCCCAGGCAGGTTTTAGACACAAAAATAGCTGCATAAATTTTCCACATGTTTTAATAAAAGTAGTAAACATATGTTTATGACAAAATATCTCGTAATATTCAATCGTAAAATTGGCTGAAGAATATGTTCCAGTGATGTAAGTCCTGAATACAACAACCCTTGGGAGAAAAATTTACCATATTGTGGTGTGCCAAACAGCTCATAAGGCAGAAATAGTTAAAACTGAAGCCAAACACTCACAGTGTGCGTTCAGAAATGTTAACATAGTTTAAAAATGAAAACCAAGAAGATACAGACTGTCATAAACGTGTGCCTGCGCAGAATAGAAGGTTTGAAATGTTACCACAAGGTCACCAATTTGGAAGTGATGACAAGAACCAGGGGAACAAGAGATAAGAAGATCCTGGCAATAAATAGGACACACACTGAGGAAACTCGTTGGTAGAGGCGTACTCAAAGTATCTGACCCCCGGGGCGGATCCTACCTTTGGCACCCCTCCCTCACAAATAAACACAAGGGAAAGTATATTTTAAAAAGTAAGTACTATCATAAAAGTGTCTGATGGCACCCCCATCCTGGCAGTCACGCGGGGCGGACTGCGTCTCCCTTGCACACCTTTTAATATGCCACTGCCATGTTGGTAGCGTTACCAGACAATCCTCGTTCTGGAATCCCCCAGGGTAAGAGAAGTAGAAACAGACCCAAAAAAAACACATGGAGAAAGGAAATGGAGACAGACAAGAACATGATGAGGAAGACATGGATAGCTGATGGCACAGGACAGGAGAAACTGGCATATATGTGTTAATGGCCTGTGCTCCTTCAGAAGCTGAAGATGAATGAATGAATGAACATGAATGAATAAATGAACATGAATGAACATGCATGAATGAACATACAAGAATGAATGAATGAATGAATTAGTGAATGAACATGAATGAATGAATATGAATGAATGAATGAACATAAATGAATGAATGAACATGAAGGAATGAACATGAATGAATGATACTCTGAGAACTGTTTACACTTAAATGATAACCTTCTTCTGTCAAATAAAAATAATAACTGGCAATTAAGCCGATTCTAGAACTAACCTCTCTGTGACCCTGTTGAGCCAGCACTCCATCCATCTCTACTACTGCTGACAGACGTGCATACAATGAGAAGAACTCAGGCAAGTAGGCTTGCATATGAACTGTAAAAATAAAGAAAGGGAGAGTATAAAAGAAAAATTCAAGCATGCAGAATCTAACATTCTTCTCTCTTTAAACCAGCGGCACTCGAGCTTTCCAGCCCTTTTGGCCCAATGACATGTCATTGCGAGGCTGGGGGGTCAGTGGACTTTCCTTCCAACCCGGTCAGGAGCTTCGCTCCTTCCCATCCACAGGGGGTTTATGTGCAGGAGCCGTTCAGGTTATTCAGTCAAATTCCCGGTCGTAAACATTCCTTCAAACGCTGACGCCCGGGCTTGAACCTTGAAAACCTGGTCGCCAGTACAACGTTGTAGCCATTACACCAGCGCGGTTCCCGAATCTAACATTAAATGACAGCGAAAACATTTAAACACTAGCAGCAGGTTGCTAAACACTAGCAGCAGGTTACTAAACACTAGCAGCAGGTTACTAAACACTAGCAGCAGGTTACGAGAATGTAATAAGGTATTAACTATTACCATTGCTTCTTAGGAGCATAAGCTCCTTTCCCTTTTAAAAGAAAAAAGCTCTTTAAGGAACATGCAACTATCACTACAGCTGGCCACCTTGCAGGAAGACCTGCAACACAGCCCCTGTGCTCTTGTAGTGATGGTTTCTGTAGCAATTTGTTTTACACAATGAGACTGGCAGCCACATGCAGGTGCATAAACTAGTGACCACTTCTTTCCATTCATCATATCTCCCTACCCTTCTCTTCACTCCTCTCCAGGCAACATTTTCCATTTCTGTCAATGTGTCTTGTCTCAAAATGTCTTTTGGTAAACCTCTCTTCTTTTTTTTTCTGAGGATTCCATCACAGTGCCTCAGAAGTTAACACATTAACTACCGAATTAAAAAACACACTGTGGCCGAATTAAATTTTTTTCCCATTTTCATCCTGTAGGTGTTTGCACAAAGTAAGCTGTAGTTTTCGTAATTATTTACAGATTTTTATGAATTACTCGTTATTTTAAAGATAAATGAATGTACTATTACAATAAACACCGGTTGTAACTCTAATAGAGGTTGTTGCTATTTAACGGCCCTCCGATGGCCGAGGACTTGCAATATTTTCACAATTATAACTGCTTGCGCCCCATCTCTATCAAAATCACAATTTCAATCAATGTGCACACCGTTTTCACTCTTGTCCTCGTCGCTAGATCTATCAGTCAATTGTTGAAACACGTTTCTATCCTATCCAGCCGTTAGATGAGATGTACACGCATTTTTTGTAGTCCAATCACTAGTTGCCAAGGTAAACAGTTTTACACGATTTGGTAACTAACCCAAAACGCTAAAAAATATGAACATAATATCAATTTTCCAGTGTTCTACAACAACCATGCTTTGGGAATTTGTTTTCCGGTGGCAACTTAAAATCTCGAACCAGATCAGAGAGTGTTTCATTACATTTTTCATTCGTTTTGTTACTAAAATTAGATTGGCACTCTGAGCGGCTTGCGGTCCAAATGTGATTATTTTGTGAGCCGCTGACAGCGGCTTGCGGTAGTTAATGTGTTAAACTAAAGGTTATTCTTCACTGTATGTCTATTAAATCTATAAAATTGCATTTACCCCCAAGGACTTTATTATTTAAAAAAAAAATAACAGATTTAAAGACGAGCAAAAAACTTTCTTTCAGTAATAAAGGTCTTGTCTTGTCCTTGATCCACCCCCACTAAGCATTAGTTCTTAGTGACCAAAGAAAAGGAGAAAAGTCTGGTCCGGTCTTGTCTTGAAAAGTAGTCCCAAAGCAAATACTGCCATAGAGGAGTAAAGTGGTAGGTATTAGCTCTATTTACATTGTCCATTGCTTTTGTCTGCTGACCTTTCTATATTTATCTGTGTCGCCTGTTTGTCAGTGTGGTTGACAAAGGGTGAATCCCAAAACGTCCCATGTTTTCTGTATACGTTACTGTTTCTATACCATTTTATTTTTTAATTTATATATTACTTTCCTTACCAGTTTTACAGCAGCCATTTTATTTATGAGGCAGGGTGACCAGTTCCCTTCCTTGCTGCCTTTGCCTTCCCTAACTCAAGAGCAGAGTCAGGTACCCATTTTGAGTGCTGGGTTGATTGAAGCATGATGCTACCTAGTTTCAAACACTGTAAGAAGTGAAATTCTCTAATATACAGCATCACTGTAGATGTGATTTTATGCAATTTTGGTTTAACTCTTAGTATACGAGCGGCCTTCTAGAGAGGCCGATGATCGATCCCCGTCAATAGCGAAAATTAATAGCTGAATGCATGTTTAAAACCACTGAACAATTTAGTTACGTGCATGATATAGGGGTTTCATTTCTTCACATTTTGATATATAACACTTTATGTTATCTTTATAAATAAATTATTTATTGCAAAATCTGTAATGGTAGTCATGAAATTAGCTCGTATACTAAGAGTTAATTTTGACAACCACCTCCCCTCTGTTACATTTTGCCAATAAGCCATCTCAAAACAACATCACAAAGTTTGAACCGTTCAGCCTGGTTGAACATGACAGCAACCCAAAGCTTCTGATGACACTAGCTAATGACAAAACCTCCTTCTCTTTGCTCTTTACAACATGCAGAGGTCCTACTCTTTACTCCTCACTACTGGGTCATAGTATCCACACAAGTGATTATAACATAATACTTCAAGTACCACGCCTGTTGGCGTAGAAGATAATGCCTCTCCACAACTTCCTGTCTCCACTAGGATTTATCTATTCTGTCGTTGACTTTTTTCCATTCCATATGTCCAATACCTTCTTTCTTGGTCATCCAATATATTCTTTTTCCTTCAATCTTTCCCTGTTGTTACGATATACTCCAGTTTCCTTCTTCTCATAACATGTCCAAAGAAACCGGATTGCTTCCTTCTAACAGGAGGAATAAGCTTCCTTTGTACATTGGCCTCTTTCCGGTCATCCTTGTTACTCTCTTTAGCTAGCTGTCCATGATATTTTTAACATTCTTCTGTAAAACCAAATCTCTGTGACCTGTAGTGCTTCTCCTAGACATAACACTTACTTGACTCAAAAATCTGCACGGGCAAAAAGCTGCAGTCAGCTCTCCTGGCGAGACTATCAGAGTGTCCAGGTACAATACAGATGTCCTCAATGGCAGGCAACACCAGAATCATGGTCACGGAGGAAGATAACTCCAAAACTTCTAGGTCATAAATGCGGTGGCTTCCCATACTATCATCTGGAAGACCTGGAAGCAACAAAAAGTCTCATGGGTGAGACATATTTTTCTATATAACAGAAAGTCACATGACTACATTTTCCTAATATGATCTTTATCATAACATTTCTTTATAATTCTAAGTTTGCTTGTCAATGATCACATACTATGACTGCAGGTAATCAATGCATTATTTGTTCATGAGAAAGTTGAATACAAAATTAAACACAGTAAAATGTAATAACACACACTAACAAAAATACTAGATAGTCATGTAAATTTTACTTAGTAAAATATCTCCCAAAAACAATTATGCAAAATTAAAGAAAAACAAAAAAAAAACCCCCCAAAAAATATATAAAACTTGATTATGCAAGATGCTCAACCAGAAAGAATAATTCAAAATGCAATGGCTTAAGTTCACCTACCAAGCTGGGTAAAAAGTTTCCTTGTAGCATCTGCCAAAAGTTGTTGGAAAGTCTTTTGTGCATTGCTTGTGTTCTCTCTGAATTTATCAGATTTCAACAGCCATTCCCACTCCTCTCTGTTAAAGAGAGCATGTGTCACAATAAAACAAGAAAATATTACTGGTAAATTATCATTGTTTTTTGGTCTGTTTGTGAAAGTTTCATGAGCTAATTTGGGTCTATAATTTATTCAATAATGCAGATTGGTGCTAAAGGTCAAGAAAGCCAGAACTTTACTTGCTGGTTATTACAGATCAATACAGTACATTGTGTTATTAATCGGATAACAAAGAAACATAATATAGAATACACAACATATAAAGAAAGAGCATACAGAACCTAGCATTCATCTTCCACATACCTGGACACATTTGGACAGTCCCTAATCTTGACATGTGGGACAGAGTTTGGTGCCTTGTTCATGACCATTACTCTTAACACTTCAATGGACGCCTGAAGTTTCACATATCCAAGGTACAGCCCACGAGGGAGGCAAACTCCACTGACTTGGTGATACACGATCATTTCCTGAACATGAAATTATAACAGGCAGATTCAATCAGGTGCTCACAGCATAACATTAACTCATTCATTACCTCTGACCTCCCCAAACAACATAATCCTTCAACAAATCTGTGCCAGGTCCCTCATGTTCTGTGCTTCCCTACAAGACCTTTCCATATCTTCTTTATCGCTTTCATTTCTGTCTCCAGTTCTCTTCTCCATGTATTTTTTGGTCTTCCGCTACCTCTCTCTTGCCATGAGAATTTCAGAACAAGGACTGCATTGTAATGCTATCAACAGGTTTCCTCAATGTATGTCCTATCCATCACCAGCATCTTCTTCTGTAAATTCTTGGTCATTGTTTTTGTTGTTCTCCATGTTTCAGAGCCATGCAATAGGACTGACGACATTAAATTTTAATCAGTCCTGCATTATAAAATGAAAGAACAATTATTCTGCACATTATGCCTCTAGTTCTTTTTTTTTACACGAGGAAGATGGAATGAAGGTATTTAGAAAAATCCTGAGCAAACATGGTCTGATGCTAGGCTGGAGAACATATCTTCCTCCCTTTGCGTGACTGTAAAACTGGAAGCGCAAACTAAACCTTATCTACATACACAGAACCAGCTGATACTGTCATCAAGAAATATTTCCTGTAAGCTTAAGAATTACCACTTTACTAGCTTCCCTGCGAGACCAGTGGTAGTCTACACCCTGGGCTGGATTAAGCCAAGAAGAGCCTCTAAGCTTTTTGGTGTTTGGGCCCCCCCCCTTCACCTAATAGGCAATAATTTTAATATTATTTTTTCTAACCCCTTAGCATGGTGATGGTATATACTAGTATTATTAATAGACTGGTATGTTAGTTTGTTAGCACTACTTACCCCTTTTATTAGTAATTATTTCTTTATTAATGTTTATTAGTATTATGTTTACTATTATTAAGGTAAACACAATACTTCATGCGCCATTATGGTTTTGCCGGGGTGCATTATATCTTTTAAGCTTTTTAGAACGTTATGAATGCAATTGCAAACATTTTATTATTAAACCTACTCTACGCATTTTACAATTTTTATAGCTTATGCACTGGCCCTCAAGAGCTCCGGGCCCCCAGGCTTCAGCCAACTTAGGGGTAAAGTTAAATGATCCTGTTAAACGCCCAATGATTTCTGGCGTATTGGGAATATGGTGTTAGGCCCATATTTTCTTGACCATTGGCACACTAGGGGTGATGTGGTCAGCATCAAGCTGGCCACTTTAACCTTCCCAGAGTTGCTCTGGTACCCATTTCATGAGGCTGGGTTGACCCCCGAGCCATTTGCAGTCTAAATAATCCCACCTCAACTGGGGATCAAACCACGGACCACTGACACTGAGCTAGGAAGCCACTGTAGAT
Organism: Oreohelix idahoensis; assembly: GCA_024509875.1. Taxonomy (NCBI): domain Eukaryota; kingdom Metazoa; phylum Mollusca; class Gastropoda; order Stylommatophora; family Oreohelicidae; genus Oreohelix; species Oreohelix idahoensis. The sequence continues at coordinate 959,975 of JAMPIV010003908.1, read as the reverse complement.
AGTAATTACTAGTTTGCTGTCCCTTTAAGTAATAAATGACTGTTGCACTTGGATTGTGTAGAAATATTTCTCTATTTTTAAAGTGAATATTCTGCCCTAATCTCAGATTATTGGAAGCATTCTTTCTCCCAGATACTGTTATTCAATAATAAATTATGTTACGTAATACTTTAAACATTTATCATTATTATTTTTAACTTTATCAGGCAAGCTATCCTGCTCTACATTTGTTATGCGGTGTGGACAATTGTAACCAATCTTGTGAGAGCATTTTCTACCTAAATAATCATTATGATAAAAAATATAATTTAATTGTGCTGTGCAGTATTGCACTTAGACTTCTTGGGTACATGAGTTTCTCATGGGTCACAAAGCAAGGGAAAAAAAAATGGAAGACCAGAAAGCTAGACTATCAAGGCACACTGAGGTATGTGCATTGTTCAATACTGTCACTTTTCCTGCATTTCTTGCAGAAGAACAATATTATTGCTAATTTATTCAGTCACAAATCTGATAACAGCTCCTTAAAAATTGCAACACTGCTATTTTTCAATATGAATATCCCAATCTTGTATTTGTTTTTTTACATACACACACACGACACTCTACCCCCTCCCCACACCACAATTGCTTTAAAATCAAGAATAGTTTTAAAATCAACCACTTCTACATACTTACAGGAATAGCACCGACAAGCAAGCTGTGAGCATCAGCCATATCCAGTGTTGACATGCTCTGTCTCCGTGCCAACTTGCCAAAAGTGACCCACTTACTAGAGCCCAGAGTCACAAGCTTCGGGTCATGGATTTGATTGACCACTGTTAAAATAATGCTGTTGTTGATGTCCCTGATTGGACGATGGAAAAACTGCCCAAGATCTTGTACACCAAGGCCAGACTGGAATGAAGACAGATATACGCAGCTCAGTACTAATTATAATTTTACAGACAAAATATGAAAGGCTGTGATGTCATTTACCAAATACTGACTTTTAGCTAGCACTCTTCAGGTGTTCCAAGCCAGCTTATGCTTTTCATGGGGGGAAAAAACCATGCATCACCTGTAACCATGGCAACACACTCAAATGAAAAAGACCACAATACAAGACAAATACAGAAAGAGGACAAAAAAAATCTTTACCTGTAAGGATATTATAGCCTGTAATAATTTACACCTGAACGTTGACCCAGCACTGCTAGTTCTTTCCATATCCTGTTTCAAAACCTTCACTTCCTCCCATATGCATGATACCTGTGACATGAGGCAGAAATGTGGGAGATCAAGCTTAATATGTTCAGGGAGATCAATATTAATATGTTCATTAACTCTTACTATACGGGAGCTAAAACCGCGTTTTTACGTGCTAGTTTAGCTATCGTTACCGTCGCGCGCCACTTGAACTGGCGAGCCGTAAAATTGGTACTAAACCCGCGCCACTTCACGGGGCTTGCCGGATACTAAGAGTTAAATAATGCTACTCAGAAAATGACTTAACTGTTGTTATCAATCTTCCTCATTATCTGGCTTGTTGCTCCTTATAGAGCACACAACCAAAACTGCCAGTTGACCCACTTACAAGAAGCCTGCTCCAAACTGTTAATTTGCTACAGTGGTGGTTTGTGTAGCAATCTGAATTATATGACGAAGATGCCAGCCTTATACACAACCTCATACTAATCACGCTTTATAATTTGCCTGAGGGAATAGTGGTCCTTTTATTGTTTCTCTTTGTCTTCCGAGAGAACTGCAGGACTTACACAGGGCAGATTATCAAACATTCATTCCTTATTCTGCTCTAGAAATAATTCTCTTTTCTCCCAACTTCTTCTGGAACGATCTTTTTTTTTTTTTAAAGATAAAGTATAACGTTCAACCCTTGATGGGTTATAATTAAGATATATATTGTAGAACATTCAAGATAATAAAATCTGATTTCCGATATCTAAATACAGTATCTAAAAGAACTACTTAAATCACAATAAGAACTATATAAATCACAATAAAGGAAAGGAGGAAAAAGGATCCTGTTACATGCCCATTGAGGCATATTGGGAATATGGTGTTAGGTCCATATTTTCTTGACCATCTGCACACTAGGGGTGATGTGGTCAGCATCACGCCGGCCGCCTTAACCTTCCCAGAAGTTGCTCTGGTACCCAGTTGGGGCTGGGTCGACCCAGGAGCCGTTTGCGGCCTAAAAAATCCCACCTCATCTGGGGATCGAACCATAGACCACTGAGCTAGGAAGCCAGTGCACTAACCACTATGCTACCCGGCTCCCAAATCACAATAAGAACTACACAAATTCACTATAAGAACTACAAAAAATCACTATAAGAACTACAAAAAATCACTATAAGAACTTCATAAAATCACTATAAGAACTACATAAATTCGCTATGAGAAATAAACAAATTCACTATAAGAAACATAGAGATTCACTATAAGAACTACATAAATTTACTATAAGAGCTACACAAGTTCACTATAAAAACTACACAAATTCACTATAAGAACTACACAAATTCACTATAAGAAGTACACAAAATCACTATAAGAACTACATAAAATCACTATAAGAACTACATAAATCACAATAAGAACTAAATAAATTCACTATAAGAACTACACAAATTCACTATAAGAACTACACAAATGCACTATAAGAACTACACAAATTCACCATAAGAACTACATAAAATCACTATAAGAACTACATAAATCACTATAAGGAAAGGAAAGGATCCCGTTACACGCCCATTTAGGCATATTGGGAATATGGTGTTAGGCCCATATTTTCTTGACCATCTTGACTAGGGGTGATGTGGTCAGCATCACGCCGGCCGCCTTAACCTTCCCAGAAGTTGCTCTGGTACCCAATTGGGGCTGGGTCGACCCAGGAGCCATTTGCGGCCTAAAAAAATCCCACATCATCTGGGGATCGAACCATAGACCACTGAGCTAGGAAGCCAGTGCACTAACCACTATGCTACCGCAGCTCCCAATTCACTATAAGAACTACATAACTCACTATAACAGATCAAACCAGGATGCTGAATGATCATAGTGCACTAAATATGTTGATCATTATCTCCATCCAACCTTATTCCTCATAAATCACAGAGCTGAAATGGTTGCCCTACACTGATTTCTCTTTTGGGATGCCTTCTATAGCACTTTCCCTAGGAGTTTGGTTGACTTGGCTTCATTTTCTACCATTTTTCTCCAGGTTCTCTGAGCATTCCAAGTATATCCTATCATGTGTGCTATTTACCAAGTTTTTTACAATGTTTTCTCAACCTATGTCTCTCTCCTGGCTTTTGTCTTTGTTGCTGGAGAATCTTTTAGCAGCACGACTTCCAATATGTTGCTTTCATCAGGTCACATCATGGCCTCAGTCGTGTGTTTATAATGAATTTCATGAAACCTCATGATGTTTGTGCTTTGGTTTGAAGCTTCTGTCCTAACCATTTTTCTGCCATTCTAACACATCTGACACTAACCTAACCACCAGACCTTGAGGATTTATCTTGTTTGAATCTGGTTCTTCATAATTTTTCTTTGTGTTACTTACAGAGAATGGAGCCACCACTACAACTGGCTCCCTTAACAGAAAGCCTGTACTAAGCAATCACATACACCTGGAGCAGTGGTTTCTGTGGAATTTGTTTTACATGATAAGGTTGCCAGCCCCATGCACAATCTCATATTAGTCACCTTGTATGGCATGCCTGTGTGTGCAGTGGATCTACTCTTTCTTCATCTCTTCAGTGACCTCCGGAAACAATATGGTTCTTTCTGACTTGGCTTAATCTTTTACCATTTCTGACTTGGCTTCATCTTTTACCATTCTTCCCCACGCTCTCTGAACACACTAATTATGTCCTATCCATCTCCAGTTACCCTCTTTAATCTTCAAATGCACTGGTTGCTGCCTGGTTCTCTTCCATCAATATGTGTTTGTTAATACATCTGGCCTTCTGGTGCAGACGAAGTGATTGTCTGCTAGTGCTAGTCTGAAGTTTGGATAGTGATATTTTTGGTGCTTGCAACATTTTCATAGAGGTCAGACTGAAAAGCCTAATTTTATATTTCCCGGTTAATAATAATAATAAATTCTTTAAGCGCCAAACACGGCGCATAAGGCAGAAACCAGTGCTCTCCAGGTTGTTCGTTGTGACGCCACTCCTCTTAGCTCTTGCACATTATTTAGGCCCAACGTTCTTCCTTCTCTTATTATTGTTCTTCTGAGTGTTTCTTTTGGTCTTCCTTTTTTCCGCTTACCCTCAGGAACCCAAGTGAGCGCCTGTAGTGGTATTCTGTTGTTTTGCATTCGTAGGACATGACCGATATATGACCATCGTCTTTTCCTTATATAGTCGGAGACATATTTCTGCCTAGAGTCTTCTCTTATTTGTCGATTAGTCTTGAATTCTTTCCAACTGATGTTCATGAGTTTTCTAAGACATTTGTTCTCGAATGTATTCAGCTTGTTCTCCAATGATTTTGTTATTTTCCAACTCTCACAGCCGTATGTTAACACTGAGATAACATTTGAATTAAACAGACGAAGCTTGGTATGTATATTCAATGATCGTAATTTCCAAATGTTAGATAATCTATTGAAGGCGCTAGCTGCCAAAGCAATTCTAGTATGGATTTCTCTTGTTGTGTCACCATCCTGAGTTAAAAAGCTGCAAAATCTCCCTACAGGTAAAAGAGAACTAGTCCTGCAAATCCTAGCACAGGCATGATTATGTTGTTTTTTCTTCTTTGTTGTTGTTCCTTGCCAGTGGGTAATGCTGTGCACGTCTTTAATCATGTAATCATTCATTCATTCACTCCCCTTTATCTTCCTTTCAAGCAGAAATGAACATCTATCAATATATATAAAATTCCAGCTTTTTCTGTCAGTAACGCTAAGGGATGCAACTTTGGTTGAAAGTTAGACATTAATTGTATTGTTTCCCTTATATGTACTCTCCTGAAAATAGTAACACTTGCTAAAGAACAATGCGGAAATTACGGTGTGCACAAAAATATATTTATAGAATGTGTGATCCCGTATACACACATTGGGATCGTCGCTGCTGCTGCGTAGATCATGTACTGTGGTGATGCACAGTGGTTTTTAAAATACTTTTGAATAAGTAAAATTGCCATTAGGTATTGGGGCTTTTGAATTTAATTCCCATCTTATGACGGGCTTTTACACTAGTTAAGTATAACTACTCATCATCATCATTTCCCCCTTTGCTCCTAATAAAGTATGGGGCTACCATTGCAGCTGGCTAGTAGTCCTATTCTTTCTTTACCCCATAAGAGACCCCCAGGGACTACACGGGGTAATCATTAATCTTTACAGGATTATTTTTCTCTCTACCTCAACATGGTAAAGAGTTTGCATGTTACTTATGACCCCAAGAGCTATGCTGGTGGTAGCAGAGCTAAAAGCAAGGTTTCCCATTTGCGTAACTGTAGGGTAGGGACAGGGTGCTTTGCAGGTGGGCTGGGAACAGCAAACTTGACAAAAATATCTGTTTAAATTTTTATTCCTCATTTTAATTCATTAGCGATAACTTGTATTCATGAAGACATCGCAAAGTTCGTGGAAATGAAAAAGGAAAATGAAGAAATCCCTAAAAGAATTGAAGTGGAGAGACAAGTCATCACAGAAATAAGAGATGAAACAACACAAATATACAAGCGTTAACCAAGGGAAAAAGCACTGGAAGAAATTCTAGAGGACCTTGTCCCAGCTATAATTGACAGGGCCGTAAGACAGCTGAAGCTAAGGAAGACGACACCAGCAGTAGACACCAGACGTACATACAGGCTGGGCAGACCAGAAGCAAACACGATCTCAGCTCATAGTCCTTTTCAGGACTGCCAACAAACAAGTAAAAACAGTTGGAAACAAGAAATAACACGTTTTTAAAAAAGGACAACATGATTGCAGAAGCAGCAATATTGGGAAAAGACAACGAGATAACTCCAGACAGTAAGCTCGGGGTCCTTCTCGGGATCAGCCATTTTCAGAGCTAACACCGGCCTAGCTTCAAACTGAAATAAAGCAATATGCCCCAATTATAACCTAAACGGCCCATTTTTGGGTCAGGTTGAACCGGGTATAAATTGCACTATTACAAAGCGGAAAAAAATAAAAAATGCCAGTACTCCTTTTTAGGACTAGCCTTTCTTAGAGCTGCCAGCGAACTAGTGAGGCGGGACAGGAAATACATTATTGAACACACCACCATAATACAGTCAGCTGGCGGTCCTTTTCAGGGCTAGCATCAAAGAGGTTAACACACAATACACCCCAAATAAAACTGAAAGGTTGAAAAGGGTTTTACAACAATATAATTGATGCAAAAAAAAAAGTTCCTTATTTTTTTCCCTTTCCTTTTCATTCTTAATTTTTTTTTAAACTGGGGCTGTGTCACAAAACTGCAATGTCATTACTTTTAAATGTTTCAAGGCTATGAGTGAAAAAGAATAGTGTACAATGTCACCTTGTACATATCCTCACCTTGAGAAGCCAGTATAAATCTGTCTGTATTGTAGGCCCAGAAAACATCTCATCTACTTCAATAATCGGCAGCTGTTCCTCTGATGTGACCAGTATTTTGTCTTCACAATAAAACAAACAGGCCAAGTGCACACCTCTGTAGAAAATCGTAAATAAATTAAGGGGCTGCTGTAAAACTCGTAAGGAAATACTATTTTTTAATTCCATTTTCTGCTTTTGATTTTCGTTGATTGTTGAATTTCTTGTATTGATTAATTTTTTTCAGTTTTGTAGTTAGTTTCCTTGCTTTATTATTGCTCTTCATCTGTGTTAATATATATTATGTGTTTGTAGTGTCCATATAATTTTTCTTTAACTCGTCTATATTTCTTGTCCTTGTTGCCTGTTTTTAACTGTGGCTGACAAAGGGTGAAATCCAAAACGTCCTTTGTTTCCTATATACCATTAATTTGTAAAACTAATTCAATACCGTTTTATTTGTTAATATATATATATATATATATATATATATATATATATATATATATATATATATATATATATATATATATATATATATATATATATATATATATATATAATCGTGTATGTTTACTTAGCATTATGTCATCATTATGGTTATCATCTGAGTCATCATAAAAATAATATTTACTGTCTCGTTATCATCACCTTTGACATCATTGCTATATTAATGTCAATATCATTACCTCGACATCATTAATTCTATCATTATTATCATTAAAATATCTTTTAGCGGCCATAGTTTTTGATAATGTCAGTAAGTTCTGCATACACAGAAGAAAATTTTGTATTATTGTACATAAGTCATAATTGTGTTAATTTCACCTGCGTTTTCTTCTGTTTCTCGAACGACCCTAGAAGATGACCATTCGAGACTTTAATTCACTACATAAGCACGCCATATGAATAAGTAAACAAGTTGGAAAAACACAAGAGGCCAGGGAAATATGGTTTTAAAGAAGAATGTTAAAAATACCACAGAGTACTGAGAATGTCCTGAAAGAGGCCAATGCGCAAAGGAAGCTTATTCCTCATGTTAGAAGGAAGCAATCTACTGTTTTCAAGCATGTTATGAGAAAAAGAAAGCTGGAATATATTGTGAAAACAGGAAAGATTGAAGGAAAAAACTGGAATATATTGTGACAACAGGAAAGATTGAAGGAAAAAGCTGGAATTTATTGTGACAACAGGAAAGATTGAAGGAAAAAGAGACAGAGGACAGGAAAGAGAGAAGATATTGGACAGTCTGACATCATGGCATGAGAAGTGGTCAACAACAGAATTGATAATTAGTACTGGGGACATATAGTTATGGAGAGACATGAACACTGCTGCCACCCGGCATGGTACTTGAAGATGAAGAGGTAGCATGCCTCCTTCATTCGCCTTAGTTCATTGAGTATAGTCACAGTGTAGTTACAGTATAGTCACAGTATAGTTACAGTATAGTCACAGTGTAGTTACAGTATAGTCACAGTGTAGTTACAGTATAGTCACAGCATAGTTACAGTATAGTCACAGTATAGTTACAGTATAGCTACAGTATAGTTACAGTGTAGTTACAAGTCATTATGCTATAAGCACCATTTCCTATGTATCATTATTATCATTTTCCTTTACGCTCCCCATGGAACATGGAACCACCACTGTAGCTGGTCCCCTGCATAGTAAGTGATTAGTAAATAATAATGCTGTGCTAGCTGTGCATTCAAGGTATTAGAGTTCCAGTTCATCATTGATTTCCGTCTTATAAGTTGTTTATTCAAGTGCCAGTCTACATACAGACCAAACATTTTATTGGCAACAAAAACTTTTAAAGCCATCATTATTATAATCAACACGAGCCCCTGAACATTATCATCAGCAGCTGAAAAAAAAAAACAACATTAAAGAAAAATGGCACAGAAAAAAAAAACTAGAACAAAAGCAGCAAACATTGTGAATAGACCAGAAAATGTTATTTATTTTAAGTGTGGAAAAAAAATTAAACAGAATACGTTCAAACAATGACAAACATACCTTTTGATAATCTTCTGAAACTTTGGTGCAGAAACAAATAAGTTCTTGATGCTAATTCTTTTCTTCTGCATTGGTGAATCTGTCCCTTTGTTCAAGATATCTGGGGAAACAAAGTGTTTACTTTTATACTACTTCAGTTAAATTAAATGCCATAATTTTTACAAAACACAACAGTCTTAAATCTGTAACACTGCGCACGACAGAAGAAATAACATTCAAACAAATGCAGTTTTTACCTTTTGATCAGTAAACCGTAGAGTGATCTCCCCTTGTAATGTTTGTGTTGTCTTTGTAAAAATGTTATGGTCTATCACTCTAAAGTCCGTTCGGAAATTCGTGCCCACAGAAAGTGTCAATTTTCTCCAAAACTGTTTGTTGTATGGACATGAATTTTTGCATGGAGTCTTAGATTGTCCATGCAGTTATTAATATATTTTTTGCCCTTACAAAACTCATGTCATGTTCGAATTTTCTTCTTTACGTTATATAAAAAAATCTTACTGTTGTCTGGGTTAATTTTTAGTAGTTTTACAGGAAGGTTACAAGATCCGTTCAAAAATATTTTTTTTGTTTGAATTAGTTACTCGCGACTGTGTACAATATGTGCGCACTCGTGCGGACATGTAGTCACTACAATAATTCAAAAAATATAAAAATATTTTTGAACGGATCTTGTAACCTTCCTGTAAAACTACTAAAAATTAACCCAGACAACGGTAAGAGTTTTTTTATATAACGTAAAGAAGAAAATTCGAACATGACATGAGTTTTGTAAGGGCAAAAAATATATTAATAACTGCATGGACAATCTAAGACTCCATGCAAAAATTCATGTCCATACAACAAACAGTTTTGGAGAAAATTGACACTTTCTGTGGGCACGAATTTCCGAACGGACTATAAGAGTAGATCACTATAATTTATTAGTCTAAAATTTAGCTACACAATTTCCTGAGCAACTCTAAGCACAATGAGAAACGACAAATTAAAAAAAGAAGAAGAAACAAACAAACTACCTTTCATTTCTGCCGATTCTCGGGGTCGTGATCTCTTGACCTGATGATATAACGTGTACAGTGATGCAACCTTGCCCTCTAACCTTGAAGGAATGCCATCTACTTCCCGCCAACCTGTTACAAAATGTAAATTTTTATTTTTTACAGGAAATAGGCCATAATAGAAAATCTTAGGACTGGTTTTGCGATGGAAAGAAAAGGGAGGCTTTCTATAACTAATAGCATCTTTTTCACCATCACCATCATCATCACTCTTCAGCACCCCAAGGTCAAGGAGCATAGGCTTTCAACAAACTCAAGATAAGTCTTCCTGTCCCGTGCCATCAGCTCAAGGTCTTTCCATGTCTTCTTCATTTCCTGTAAATGGGCACTGAACTTTGCTCTTGAGTCAGGGAAGGAAAAAGCTGCGAAGACGGGAACTGGTCACTTTACCTCTCGCTACTGGACGTAGAATAGTGAAGTCTCTAACACTTCATACCTTTACCTTTTAATCTATGTCAAATTCCCTTTTCTGTATGTTTTTTTTTTGGGTCTCTCTCTCATACTCTTTTCCTTACTTTGGAGATTCCATAACATTGACTTTGTCTTGTTGGTACCAAACTGTATCGGCTACTGCCGTTCCTTTGGATCTACCAGTCTGCTGCATGGGCAATAGCTTGATCTCCAAATAACTGTGCCCAAGCTCGCTCCCTGGAGAGGACACTTCAGCTTCACCCTGTCGCCTCAGGGGCGCATTCCCATAGTCAGTTATGACTGAAGGGGCTATTATTATTATTATGACTGTCTTGTAATGCTATCAGCAGGTTTTCTCAGTGCGTGTCCTATCTAACGCCAGCAGCTTCTCCTCATCTCTCATTCTACTGGTGTTTGGTCTAGTTCTTTCCATTTGCTCCACATTGGTAATGTTGTCATAGCATTTTAATCTTCCTATTCTGCGCTATCATCCATTTATGAAGGTCTGTATCAGGGTTGTAGAGTCGGCCACAAAGTTCTCCGGCAATTTTAGAAGTCCGACTCCGACTACAGTTAGCTAGTGATATGGCATACAATTATGCACTTATATGGAGTTGTATGCACTTATATGGAGTTATATGCACTTATATGGAGTTATATGTATAAGAAGACCAAATTTAGCAAATCTATGCTAAAGCACAAACTTTTGCAGCAGTGGTTTGTGCATAATGAGTTGGCCAGCCTCATGCACAAACGAAATGATAGTCGTCTTTTATCACATGCCACATATACGGTATCAATTCAGTCATCAATCAATACCCTTTAGCTCCCCGAGGATCATATGCCTTCAACAAACACATGCCAAGTCTTCCTGTACTGTGCCATCCGCTCAAGTTCTTTCCATGTTTTCCTCATCATTTTCACCTCTGTATCCAGCTCTCTTCTCCATGTGTTTTTTGGTCTACCTCTGTCTCTCTTTCCCTGTGGATTCCAGAACAAGAACTTCCTTGTAATGCTATCAACAGGTTTCCTCAATGTGTGTCCTATCCATCGATAGCGTCTTCTTCTCAACTCTTGTTCTACTGACACATGTCTGGTTCTTGTCATCAATTCCACATTTGTGACTTTGTCATACCATTTCAGTCCTTCTATTCTACGCAAGCACCCGTTTATAAAAGTCTAGCTTTTTGGTTGTTGTTTTTGTTGCTCTCCATGTCTCAGAGCCATACAATAGGACTGACTTGACATTTGAGTTGAAGATTCTTATTTTCATGTTGGACTTGATTGCTCTTATTCTCCATATGAAAATACACAGGGAAAAGACAAAGATTATGAGAATAAATGCAAGAAATGATAACAAGGTTGAACTTGAAGAAACACCACTAATGGATGTAGAATCGTACACATATCTTGGCAGTAATATAGACAAAGTTGGAGGGACAGACAATGATATCAAAATAAGAATACGGTATCAATTAGCTATAGAAAAAAAACAACAACTTGTTTAATTCTCTCTTTAAACAAATATAAAGGTGGTTAGGAAGTTATTAGGGAAAGAAACAATTATAAAATAATACCTACACAACATGCCACTACACCTCACTGACCTACTTTGTGAAATTAAATATGGTACTTACTGGATGTTACAGCTGAAGTAGGTTCGCTGCTGGAATATGACCCATAACCTTTCACGTTCCAGGCACAGACTCTGACATAGTACATACTCCCCTTGGGCAGATTTGTGATCTCATACTCCGGCCGAGACAGGTCTTCTATAGCAGCTTCTCCAGACAGTGGTACAAAGTTGTCGTTGGCACTCCACTGCACTGTTGTCAAAGAGAATGTTTGGTAAAGTCTTGTGGCAAATGGTTCTTCCTTTCGATCTCTCGCTTCTTTCACCCGTTCCCTTCTCTTTCATCAAATCTCTCCTCCAGCGTCGGCCTTAGCAATTGTGGGGCCCGATTTGGTCCATTCTCGTGGGGCCCCCAGGACTTTAGGTAATAGTATTGTTGTAACACGTTTATGTCAAAATATAACTCATAAATAAAGATATTGGTTTATTTTTAATATAGCGTAATAGCATATATACCCGAGATCTAATTTGACATAACCTTCGTTCCTTTTTTTTTTCTTTCAAAGCGGAACCGCCTGTGTGCGCAGGGCCAGATCGGCCTAAGGCCGGACCTGCCCTCCCTTTTCAGTCCACTCTTTAAAGTTCGTCTTCTCTTTGCCTCTCTCCATTTACCTCTTTCTCTACTCTGTTCCCCCGTTCTCTCTCTCTCTCTCTCTCTCTCTCTCTCTCTCTCTCTCTCTCTCTCTCTCTCTCTCTCTCATTTCTTTCCATTTCTCATTCTCAACTTTGTCTTTTCCCTGTGCTCTCTACCTTTTCTAGCGCCCCGTTCTTCCCAATTTCTCCGCCCTCCCCCACTGCCCTTTTCATCAAAACGGCCGATATTCTGGTAAGCAATGTATACTGTATCCAACACACGCTTTCCTCACTAAATAGATCACGTGCATTCATTGCACTACAACGTGTGCTGACGCGCTTAACAGTAAACGGGGAAACAGTGGATACGTTCGTACTGGTGACGTAATATCGGGTGTAGGGCGAGGGACGGTGGAGGAAAAAGTAATGAGTTGCTGAAGTTGGTATAAGTGAAATGGGTATAGCCTTCTTTTTCTTCTTCGTTGTCGATCGCTTTCAAATTCTATCTCTCCTATAAGCCCGTCTCAGGTGTCACCATGCAGTTTCTCTCTCATCTGGATCAGAGAAGGCCATGATGACACTCTGCTCCTCTCCTCGAGACGGCAGTTTTGGAGTACGTGTTCTACTGTTTGTTTGTCTTCCTCACTTACTTACTACTTACTTATTCGTTCATCTTCTACCGTGAGGTGTAGAGGTTTGTAAGAGAGAGCGCCATACTATTCTATCGGCTGTCTTCCTCCTGGCTTGGTTCCATTCTAGTCCTCGGTCCTTCAAAGATTGTCTAATGTTGTCGTCCCAGCGGACTTTGGGTTGTCCTGGAGGTCTGGATCCCTGGCTCTTTGTTTCCCATGCGTGTCGTGGTAGCCGATCTTCTCCAATTCTGCAGACATGGCCAAACCATCTCAGTTGGGACTGTTCTACTTGGGTCTGCAGGGATTGGGTTTTTAAGCCTTGACGTATCGTCTGGTTGCGGACCATGTCTCTTCTTGTTACTTCAACCACCTTCCTCAGATACCTCATTTCTGAGGTTTGGATCTGGCTTTTGTGGGTTGTAGTCATTGCCCATGACTCGCATCCATACGTCAAGACTGGGACATAGGTGCAGCGGTATACAGCCATCTTCGTCTTCTTACCAACTTCTCTTTCGCTGTCCTCCTCACATGGGCATATATCTGTCTGTATAGATGGTATCTGAGTCTACAATGGCCGGTTCTAACTTATCACTTGATCTCTTCTTGGTAATGTGGAGTATGGTTCTGCAGGAGCAGAGTCTGAGTGTGCAAATGATCTCTATAGTTATTTCCGATTATTGCTTTTATCTAGTCATATGTAGCTCTGTCTTCTGTTTGGATTTTCTTTCCTCCTTCTTCAGCAAGTTTATCTGCCTTCTCATTTCCATATATACTGCAGTGGGCAGGGATCCACTGCACTTTTACTTGCTTGAATACACAGCTGATTTTCATAACTGCCTCTGTCAGGCTGTCTAATTCATTGTTTTTATTGTTCCTGAACACTATGATGACAGTGAGTCTGGAAGGAGCACTTGTGATTGCAGCTGTTTTTAGAGCTTGTGTCTCCGCTTTAAGGCTGTACAGACTGACAGAAAAGATGGGAAAATCGAATGAAATTAGAGAATAAGGAAACGTTAAAATCACTTCAGACAGAGAAAAATACAGAGGTGCAGATGAAAATAAGAGACAAATAAAACAAGAAATGAATCACTCAAGTAAACGGGGCTTATATCAGAACCATAAAAGAAAACAAAGAACAATAATTTAGCCATATAACAATAAATACATATATAAAACAGAAGAAAGAAAAAAACAGGAAACATAATGTGGCATACTGATATATAATTAACAGTATAATATCTCTGTGTAATGCTGTTCGAGGGCGCCACGGCTGCCAAAGCGGTAAAGATCCACAATATCGCGACTGTTTTTCATTTATAATATGAGCTACGAAGATAAGGATCGTTTGTATTATTCTTTTTAAAGTGCATCTAAAAACATATGGTTTTGTACTTATCATATTTTAAAACAATGTGGAAAAATCATGAAATAAGTGTCATATAAATATTAATTATCATCATTTTCTTTTGCACTCCTTTTGGTGCAGAGATCCACCCCCAGCAGATTGTCCTCAATCAGGACAACTTCATCAACAGTCACTAGCTCTTGGTTTATATGACATTTGGTATTACATGATCAGGTTGCCCGCCCCATGCACAACCTCAAATTAGTCGCCTTGTTCGAATGCATCAGTTCTATTCTTTCTTTGTCCTTCCGGGAACTACACGGGGCTGTAATATCATTTAAATACCAGGGTATATTTTTTCAATATACAATGTTTATAATATCTCATCTTTTTCTGTTACTAACGCTAAGGGATGCAACTTTGGCTGAAAGTTAGACATTAACTGTATTGTTTCCCTTATATGCACTCTCAAGAAAATACTAACACTTATCAAAGAAGAATTTATAGAAAGTGTGATCCCTCATACACACACTGGGATCCTCGCTGCTGCCACGTAGTTCGTATACTGTGCTGATGCACAGTGATTTAAAAAAAAGATACTTTTGAATAAGTAAAATTGCCGTTAGGTATTGGTGCTTTTGAATTTAACTTCCGACTTATGATGTGCTTTTACTTATTTACTTAGTCGTTCCCCTTCTACCGTGAGGTGTAGAGGTTTGGAAGAGAGAGCGCCAGACTATCCTATCGGCTGTCTTCCTCCTGGCCTGGTTCCATTCTAGTCCTCGGTCCTTCAAAGATTGTCTAATGTTGTCCTCCCAGCGGACTCTGGGTCGTCCTCGGGGTCTGGATCCCTGGCTCTTTGTTTCCCATGCTTGTCGTGGTATCCAATCTTCTCCCATTCTGCAGACATGGCCAAACCATCTTAATTGGGACTGTTCTACTTGGGTCTGCAGGGGGTAGGATTTAAGGCCTTGACGTATCGTCTGGTTGCGTACCATGTCTCTTCTTGTTACTTCAACCACCTTCCTCAGATACCTCATTTCTGAGGTTTGGATCTGGCTTTTATGGGTTGTAGTCATTGCCCATGACTCGCATCCATATGTCAAGACTGGGACATAGTACTTTTACACTAGTAATTAAATATATTTATTATTGTTTGCGGTTCTATTGTTTCCCTTGGAAACTGAAGGGGCAAAAATTACAACCCTTGAAAAGAAATAGGCAAAAAATAAAATTATTATACAAAAAAAAAAAATTGAGCAAAATATTCAGTTTTCTAAATGTCCTGCAGAGGCTGTCATGTTAATACGGTAGCTTTAATTTTTCTCCACCACCCGGGGTCATTGTTTTAACAGATATACTTGCTCCTACACTATAAATCCACAAGCACCAAATCTAATAATGTCCTACTAACCTTTATATTTTGTGACAACTGCTCCATTGTGACTCTGCGGCTCAGCAAAGCTGACCAACAAGGATGAGATGCTTGTGACTTCAAGTTTGACATTCGTTGGAGGCTCAGGAGGCCCTGTGTGATTGAAAGCAGGGCTTTACTTGCATGACAGTTGATTTATATTAAGTTCTATTGACACAGTTATTCTCTTAATAATTCTCCAGACCTAAGGGTCTTTTATGTTTGGACATGCGCCCTAATATAACCGACTAGGTTGAACGGGACGCGCCTCGCCAAAACGAGGCAAAATTTTATTTAAAAAAAAAAAAATAAAAATTTATAGTTTTATCCTTGTTGTTCCAACACTGCAATTTGATCGTAAACATTTCACCAATGTTGTCTTATGGCTGTAATTTTATCCAGGGGCGTACTTAAAAGTATTTGGCCTCGGGGCGGATTGTTCCTTTGACACCCTCTATAAATAAACACACACACACACACGCAAATATTATGCTTGAAAGTAGATTTTTCAACAGTGAAACTCTGTCATAATGGTGTCCGATGGCACTCACTTCCTGGCTATCACGCCCTCCCACTACCTTTGTACGCCACTGATGTTACCTTTGTAGTCTTATCATGGAACTTTTATCGTTAAGGTTTAATTCTTTTAATGTCTAAAAGAGGTTTGGCAATGCTGCGACGATGGAGTCCAATCAATAACCATTACGTGCCTACAACATTAGAAGATCTGGTTTAAGAGGAGGGATATTTAATATTACAGAAATCCTTCACCCACACGGGCAAACACCAGCCAATGGGAAAAGCTTGGATCAAGAACCAAGACTTAGCTCTTCAACAAAGCTACAATGGGGTCACACCAGCCAATTCAGCTAGCTTGGATCAAGAACCAAAACTTGGCTCCCCAACAAAGCTACACGGGCACAAAGCAGCCAATAGGGCAAGCGTGGATCAAGAACCAAAACTTAGCTCCCCAACAAAGCTACACGGACACAAATGGATCGGAAAAATAAGTATATATTGTCTTACTTTGGATCTAAATAAAATGACTGATAGTTATCACACATACATGAAGGCATATCTGGAGTCATCCTTATATGACCACCAGCTATGTACAATGCTACAGTATATGTACGTGGAAGTGAACCTATGTCTGTGAGGCTAATTACATCCTCACTGGCTCTTGAAATCATCCAAACACTTCCAGAGATTCCCCCTGTGGTGAAACTTGTTGAGAACCCAGCATTGCACACTAAACTTGGAGAAGTCACTTGAGCCCCAGGCGTAATTCTTTGGCTTTGACTTGGTTGACTGCATGCAGAAGGATCTCACTATGGACCCAGTGATAGGCAGAGGAAGCTGAGAAGTGGCTCTGTGCAGGACGTGACAATTCCTTGGGAGAGCCCAGAACCAGAGTACAGTATTTTAGCTCTTCATAATTGGAGAGCCCCTTGGATGGCGGGGAATGCACAGTATGCCACACACTTCTTACTCCTAGCTTGGGACCAGATGTGATGATCCTTTAAATGCAAGCCAAGCTGGAGAAACTGGAGCTCATGACTTCAACTCAACACGTTTCGGAATGGCAGAAAAGCCACAGGAAAAGCCTAGATCTACAGTGTAGATAATACCATAGAGTCTTCAATTTGGTATTGGCTGCTAATGAACGAGAAGCTCAGCAGCCCTAGTTAAACAACAACACACACACACACACACAGAGAGAGGGTTTGAGAGAGAAAGAAAGAAAGAGAGAAAGAGAGAAAGAAAGAAAGAGAGAGAGAGAGAGAGAGAGAGAGAGAGAGAGAGAAGGCATAATGTAAAAAATATATGCAGTGTTACATTTCACTTACTGCATTTAGGTCATTGCCATCACCAAAACAGATGCCAGAAATTGATACAACAAACAATACACTGTTTCAAGTTACATATCTTAATAAACTGATTGACTATTGCCAACTAGTAGAGAAGGATGTTGTATAAATCAGCCAATGCCGTTTGTTTCCTTCTGTGACATCTTTGGGTGCAACTACCTGTGATAAGTTTTGGGGTTCTAAACCGGTATCCGACTTTGTTCTTGAGTTAGGGAATGAAAAGGCAGCGAGGATGGGAACTTGTCACCCCACGTCTCGATGCTGGACCTAGTATAGTCAAGTCTCTAACATTTCACTCTCCTACGGCAGTATCTGCTATGGGACTACCTTTAAAAAAACCTGCAAAACTCTATGCTCCACTCCTCTTCTTCTTCGTTATCATCCTTCAGCGCCCTGAGGAGCATCAGCGTTCAATAAATTCTTGCCAAGTCATCCTGCCCTATGTCATCTGTTGAAGGTCCTTTGTCGTAGATTTTTCGATAGGAGTATTAAGACTTGGGTTGGTCCCTTCTGAATAGGTTGGAATGAGTGATAGTCACAGCGAGAGATGGAAATAAAAAACATAGACTTCCACGAGTGAGGTGGTAGAATAGTGATAGATGCTGTCTCTGAGAGCGGAAAATCTTCTCTCTCTCTCACCTATCTTCTACGACAGATCTAAAGTAGTCAGACAGTCTAAACACAGATATATATATATTACATATATTTCTATCTAATCACGGGCACGCACATACACGTGACGGCAGTTAAACACACAGACGTGGGAAATCTATAACAATGGATATATATATATATTTTTAGAACGAGCTGACCAACGCACTGATTAGTTCAAGAGAGATTTTTATTATTATCATCAAAAAAAAAAATCTTCTCACAACACCAAAGAAATACATCAAGGAGAAACATATACAAATAGTCATAAAATTTAAGAAAAAAATGCTACAAGGATGATAGCCCGTTAGAATCTTACTCTAGGTTTAGCCCACAGCCCCGTTAAGAGAACAGATGATGGCCCAAAGAGTTATAGATACACAGGGTTGAGTCTAAGAGGTTTCTTTCTTTCTCGTAAATGTATGAACAGAGTTGGATAATCTGATTTAGCCTAAGAAAAAGAAACTCTAGCATTTGTAACAAATTCTGCAGATTTAAAAATTTAAGATAGCAACTGGGTGACAATAATACACCGGTAAAATAACACTCTGGCCTGTGTACTCTCATTCATTCAGCCATGGCCTTGCTCACACATATATACTCACAACTTTGCTCGCTGCCTCTGGGAACATAATAATTCTAGGACCTTTGCACAGACCCGAAAAATGCAGTCATCGACCAAGAAACCCCCAGTTCCAAAAGACGTACTGAACTCTCTGTCTCAGGGAACGATTCCTTGGGTGTTCTAATTTTTTTTTCGAATGTCTGATTAAGTCACATAAAATTTGTCCAGGCACGAAAGTTAGCAGAGCACAATGTCATTAGCTTTGGATTCTAGGATTTAAGGAATGTCAGATCGGTGTCTTCTTTCAGGCAGGTACTATATTTGGTCACCACAATACTAGTCACAATCTCTGTCGGAATGTTAATGTTATTCTTGTAATATTCTCGCCGCCAGGCAGCATGTACATTTAAATTTGTGGAGCAATATGAACTGGCTCAAAAGCCCAATATATATTTTTAGTCTTTAGAAACCGTTAGTGGGATTGCTATTACTGTCTCTCTCTGATGGCATATGCACTGTCAGACCAGTGTTACTTGAAACAAAAAAAAACCCCACGTGGTTAAAGATAGGAACTGTCTATGCTTCACACAAATATGTCTCTTTACTAAACGCTGGCAAGTTGGGTACCACCGTTTCACTATATAAAATGGAAAGAACACATATAAAATAATTTACATATATGTACTCAATATAACTTACATTTTACACGACAAGCCTACAGCTTGACTTATATTTAAAACTTCCCGTGAAATAAGTTATATAAAAATCAATCATCAGGAATTAGGAATATCTTCGTATTCCGTCAATATTCATTGATGTCGCATCTAGCATTTATAAGTTAGTTATTAAAACAGTTTCGACTGAGTATTTAACAGTTAAATTAAACTCATTTCAGCTACTTGTTTAGTAAGCTAAAAATATAATTTATTTTGTATTTCCACTGCAACTCGTCGATTAAAGAAATAACAAACTATCAAAATATTCACTCTGCACACAGAACTAGTTTAAAATGAAATCGGCGATTTAACACTTAATCACTTCACAAAATACTAGAGATCTATTATATATAATATTTACCTCAAACACAGAAGTACTAAGAACTTAAACCACTTCGACCAAACTAAAGGCCATCTCTATTTACAGAGATTATTTAGAAATCGAACGAAGGTTGTTCTAGTCTAACTGCAAAGTTACTGAGTGAAATGAAATAGTTTCAAACGTGGGTTAATATTTTAAACCAGACAAAGGATGAACTATCTCCCCCGCCCCGATCTCTCCCCCTTCTCATAACAGCTACGTTTAACTTAGAGGCGTGTCGTAACTGCCACCAGTGCGATTACGCACCTGCGGTAACAAACTGACCGGGAAAAGCGCGTGTCAGTTGCAAATCTCAGACAACCGTCTGAAACTGCGACTATAAGGTGTAAATATTCGCTCCTACTTAAGCGTTCGGCCGATGCGACTCGTTGTTGACCGGTGAAAATGCAGACGGATGTCGGCTCTCTCCTAGCATTCTCACGCGTTTACGTCGAGAATCTAAGTCAGGAGTGTCGTGTCATCTGAAGGTGCAGACCCAAGTCGGCTCGATGTCTGAGATGGACTGCAACTAAATCGCACTTCACGTCTGACTGACATCTATGTAATAGAATTACGTATCCCAGTATGAGAAAAACACAAGGTAAAGTTTGAGAATACTGAAGAAAATATTTTTCGCAAACGAATGATGCGAAAAATACCGGAAAAAGGTAAAGACAGATAATAAATAATAGAGGTTTCGGGTGAAAAGAAAAAGAAGAGGGAATAGGCAATTTAATGATCAAAACCTACGTGACATCCTTCCATCCAGCTCTATGTCATCTGTTGAAGGTCCTTCCATCCAGCCCTATATCATCTGTTGAAGGTTCTTCCATGTCTTCTTACCCTATGTCATCTGTAGAAGGTCCTTCCATCCAGCCCTATGTCATCTGTAGAAGGTTCTTCCATCCAGCCCTATATCATCTGTTGAAGGTTCTTCCATGTCTTCTTGCCCTATGTCATCTGTAGAAGGTCCTTCCATCCAACCCTATGTCATCTGTAGAAGGTCCTTCCATCCAGCCCTATGTCATCTGTAGAAGGTCCTTCCATGTCTTCCGTATCACCTTCCTACTTATCTCCAATTCCCTTCTCAAAAAAGATGTTCGGCCTCCTTCTACCTCTCTTACCCAGGGGATTCCAGAATAAGGACTGCCTTGTAATGCTATCAACAGGTTATCTCAATGCCTAACCTATCCATCTCCGGCATCTTCTTCTCATCTCTAGTCCCACTGGCATTTGTCTGGTTCTTTCATCAGTTCCACATTGGTGATCTGGTCATACCATTTCAATCCTTCTATTCTACGCAGGCATCCACTTAAACATTATTTGTAAGGTCTCGGTTGCATCCTTCCCTTGTCATAGGCTAAAAGTCTAACTGCCATTGTTTACTTGGTAATGAGACACCGCACACAAAAGTTACCCTGCCATTGTTTTTCACTTGTCAATGTATTTAAACAAATAAAGAGGTGCCTAGTTGGCAGGGAGAGTATAGTGTCATTCGCTTCCGTAGCTAGGCGAGGGTGCCGTTCGGAAGGTCATGGGTTCTATTCTCCGGTAAGCTATTAACTTCTGCTGTTCTTTTGTTGTCTAGTTTTCTACTTCTTTATTTTCTCACTAAAAACATACTTTTATGTGTGTAATATTTATTTATTTACTTGTCAATGTAGCCGAGGACGTGAAGGTTGGATGAGGCTCTGCTCTTAACGTGAACATTTTCACCGAGCACCAGCGACACTACCGCGTCTAGTAGGACTGAAGCAAGTCTTCGCTTGCTCTTGAGACAAAACTAAATCCACTATAAGTCACACCACAAACTATACAACAGCCTGACACTGCTACAATACAGCCACTTACTTGCATGGTCGTAGCCTGCCTTCATGCGTTTCAGTAATCGATGTCGGAATTCCCAATGTCCTAGCTGCTTTTCATTTTCCTGAAGAAAATATTTTATGATCTCAGTAATATTATTATTATTCCAGTCAACACCCACGCGTTAACTATGGGCAGTTATATACACGTATCAAAAATAGTTACCACTATCAAACATTTTTCTTTCCGTACAGCAGTTATTCACCTTGCGGTAAGTCAGCACCAAGCGTTCACACACTCTTGCAATGGGGGGTTTCTGTAGCAATTTTTATTACATGATGAGGTTGCCAAACTCATATTAGTGGCCTAGTACGTCATGCCTGAGGCAGCAGTAGTTTTATTCAGTCTTTAGTGACCCCCCCCCCCCCCCCCGGGGGGGGGGGGGGGGGGGGGGGGGGGGGGGGGAACCGACACGAGGTAAAATTAACTACTGTACGAGTACTGACTGTTAATTAATAACGAGAGAAGCGACTATATAAATCTCTGAGGCAATCTGTCAAATTGAGCTGAATATATTGGAAGCCGCGCTTGTGTAATGGTTACCGCAATGCGCTGGCGATCAGGTGTTCAAGGTTCAAGCCCGGGCGTGTGCATTTGAATGAGTGTCATTTACCGGGATTTTGACTGAATAAACTGAACGGCTCCCGAGATAAACCCTCTGAGGATGGGAAGAAGCGAAGCTCCTGACCGGGTTGGAAGGAAAGTCCTCAGGCTCCCCAGCCTCGCAATGACATGTCATTGGGCCGAAGGGCTGAAAGCTCAAGTGCCGCCGGTTAATAAAAAAAAAAAAACAAAAAAAAAAACTGAATGTATTCATTCATTTATTCAGCCGATAGCATGAGGGTTTCTCTCGGTAACCTCTACTTCCCTCAGATAGAAGAGGAGCGACTAAGTACATAAATACGTTAATCATTCATTGAGCGTCCATTCATTGCGCGTCCATTCATTGAGCGTCCATTCATTGAGCGTCCAATCATTGAGCGTCCAATCATTGAGCGTCCAATCATTGAGCGTCCATTTATTGAGCGTCCATTCATTGAGCGTCCAACTGACAGGAAGGCTGGAGCGTTGGTCTCTTGCGGCAAAGGTACATGTACCAGGTTCGATTCACGGTATCTTCACGCTACAGTCTACTTACCTGTAAAATGGGTACCTGACTTTTCTCTTGAGTTAAGGAAGGAAAAAGGTAGCGAGGAAGGGAACTATTCACCCCACCTCTCGATGCTGAACCTAGTAATATGAAGTCTCTAACACTTCACTCCCCTGTGGCAGTATCTAATATGGCGCTGTCTTTACCATTTATTCATTCATTACCCTTCTGCTCCTCAAGCCTGTCTCAGGCTTCTCTGATCGCTATACAGCGTCTCCATCAATGGGTTGGTGACGGTTATGCTGTTAGATTTAAAAAAAAAAAAATAAAGTTTTGCCTCGTTTTGGCGAGGCGCGTCACGTTCAACCTAGTCGGTTATATTAGGGCGCATGTCTAAATATAAAAGACCTTTAGATACAGATAAGCTGAAACAGTACACCTAACAAATGTCTACTCCTGTGCTTCTAGTGCTTCTCCTGGGTAACTCATTTTTCAAGCTGAAATCAAAGTGGCGACAGTCAGTCACTTTCAGATACGCGTGACTATAAATATGAATTATAGATTATGTTTATTATCCAACAATCACAGTGATTTAACTCAAGAACAGACTGAATTTTTAACAACATGTAAATTCAATGTTTTTCAGTGCAACTCGTGTACTGCTGGGAACTCCGATACTGCTACCTTCTCTGCGTCGAATTAATCGTGTCTTAAGTTTTATCCTGAAAGGTTTATATTATGCTGGGACACAGCACATTCTCTTTTAAGTACGTTTATTAGTTCACACCGTTAGGACGAGAACAATTACTTTAATCGTTAAGAAAAAAAAGAGACATGGTCCGCAACCAGACGATCCGTCAAGGCCTAAAATCCCATCCGCTGCAGACCCAAATAGAACAGTCCCAACTAAGATGGTTTGGCCATGTCTGCAGAATGGGAGAAGATCGGTTACCACGACAAGCATGGGAAACAAAGAGCCAGGGATCCAGACCTCCAGGACGACCCAGAGTCCGCTGGGAGGACAACATTAGACAATCTTTGAAGGACCGAGGACTAGAATGGAACCAGGCCAGGAAGAAGACATCTGATAGAATGGTCTGGCGCTCTCTCTTCCAAACCTCTACACCTCACGGTAGAAG
The DNA here is from genome assembly GCA_024509875.1 of Oreohelix idahoensis. Taxonomy (NCBI): domain Eukaryota; kingdom Metazoa; phylum Mollusca; class Gastropoda; order Stylommatophora; family Oreohelicidae; genus Oreohelix; species Oreohelix idahoensis. The sequence continues at coordinate 936,081 of JAMPIV010003908.1, read as the reverse complement.
GGGAATGACTAAGTAAGTAAGTTAAGAAAAAAAAAACCCCCATGCTAAAATGTTTAGCTGAGTGCAAGTTCAGAATGCAGGCACTTCAAACGGCGAATGCGATCGATAATCGGTCGGGTCTGACTTGTCAATGTAGATTCCTTGTAATGTGAGACACCCTTTATTTATTCTCATACTGGTCTTCAACAACCAGATCTCACGTAAGAACACCGTTTCTGTTGTTACAGGCTTCGCTACATTGTTAGAACTATAGCTTCTTGCTACATCACGCCAGCTAATTTGTTAAAAGCTTCGCTGCTACACTGTTATATCTATACCTTCTTGCTACATCACGTCAGCTAATTTGTTAAAGGCTACGCTGCTACATTGTTAGAACTATACCTCCTTGCTACATCACGTCAACTAATTTGCTAAAGGCTTCGCTGCTACATTGTTAGAACCAGACCTCCTTGCTACATCACGTCAACTAATTTGTTGAAGGCTTCGCTGTTATATTGCCAAAACTTTAGGCAGTTGTTACCTCACGTCACCAAATCCTAGATTTCTAAAAATTAAATGCGAATAAAGAGACGACAGTTTCAACGAGAAGAATTAATCTGTGCTAAGTACAATAAGCACAAAATTAGGATTATATCAGAGCTATGTGCTTTCTGTGCTTCTCTATGGCGCGGAGAGCTGGAGAGTTACAGAGAAGGAAATGTCGAAATTGTCCTCTTTTCACACAACATGCCTAAGAAAAATTCTACGAATCTTTTGGCCGAATATCATCACCAACCAAGATCTGCTTACTCGGAGCAAGCAAGAGGACATGCACACCATCATAGCTGGCAGACGCTGGAGCTGCGTTGGCCATGTCCTCAGAAGAGACCCCGATGCCATCACAAGAACAGCTATGCTATGGACCCCTGAAGGAAAACGAAAGAGAGGCCGAACAAAAACAACTTGGCGGAGGACTGTGGAGGCTGAGATGCAAAGAATGAACCAGAGTTGGGGCACTGTACGAAGGATGGCCGCCGACCGAGCAAAGTGGAATCAATTTGTTGTTGCCCTACAAGACGCCACTAGGCGTAATGGCCACTGACTGCTTTGACGGTCGGCGGCTAAGGATCAAAGAAGAAGAAGAAGAAGTACAATATTTCCAGATACGTTTGGCTTGTGTGTTTGATAGCTAGAAAAACAGGCATACATGAAAACACAATAGAAATACAGATAGTTATACTCGGGCACACAGGTGCACCAAAAATACTGTCAGTGACAACAGGAACATTCTCATAGTAACTTCAGAGGCAGATGCCCTGAAAACAGCAGCAGAGGTCCTAATGACCGAGGAACGAATCGAGAGACAAGTCACTTTCTTCATAGACGCACTGTTAGTAATTGCAACGTTGAAGAACCAAAACAATGCGGACCTGGATGAACAATGAGCAATACTCCACAAACTATGTCAGCGATTCAAAAGAGTTGTGATACAATGGATCCCATCTCACTGCAACATCCCTGACAAGGAAGGTGAAAAGCTACCTCAGCTTGATACAAGCATAACTTTCGAAGAGGCAGAAAGTTTTATCAAAAGCAGATAAAGGAACAAATTGGATGGAGAGCATCCAGGCTAAAAAAAATAAAAAAATGATGCAAATTACCAGCTACGCAGAAGAGAACAAGTTATAATTTTCAGGCTCCACATGGGTCACAACAGATTGGGATACCATCTATTCAACAAGCTAAAGATGTGAACCATCAATGAGTTTAACTGTGGCATTAATAAAATGAATGCTGAAAATCTGCTTCAAAGATGCCCAACATATCAGGAAACGTGAAAGCACATTTGACCCTCACCAGTACCATTCATGGAAAAACTACTCTCTGAAGATACAAATAGCCTCAAGCTGACCACTGCTGTCTTTGAACATATTCAAGTTGACGTTTGAAAGTGAACGAAGAAGAAGGAGACACACATGCACTATCAAAGAAAATTTTTGGTTTGACAATCCCATGCATCTAATTGGTTTTTTAAAATATAGACCGAATATCTACAAGAGCAGAATCACGTTATCATTAAAGACTGGAACACAGTTTTTACCGAGTCAACAGAAGCAAATGAAGGCTTCAAGAGTTTTTTTAATAGCAAATAGTTGTATTCGAGCAATAAATAAAGATTCCAAAGTTTCATTCTACTATCTTCAACTACCTTCAAAAGCACATGCCTTCAATCAGTTCCCAGCAAGCTCTCCTGGCCCAGGCAATCCGCTCAAGCTCTATCACTGGCTTCTTTGTCCTTATAAGTATGGCTTCAATTCTCTTCATTATGTTTGTGGAGCTCGCTCTATTGTTTTTAATTAATAGGGGATTCTCGAACACGGACGCCTTGTAACGCTCTCAGCTGGTTTATTCACTGCGTGTCCCAAACCAATACACCTTTATTTTACTTACATCTTGCTCCACTGGCATTTGTCTGGTTCTGTCAGTCAGTTACACGTGCCAATCTAAGTCATCATGTCATGTGATATCCGCTAAGCTAAGTCATCATGTCATGTGATATCCGCTAAGCTAAGTCATCATGTCATGTGATATCCGCTAAGCTAAGTCATCATGTCATGTGATATTCGCTAAGCTAAGTCATCATGTCATGTGATATCCGCTAAGCTAAGTCATCATGTCATGTGATATCCGCTAAGCTAAGTCATCATGTCATGTGATATCCGCTAAGCTAAGTCATCATGTCATGTGATATCCGCTAAGCTAAGTCATCATGTCATGTGATATCCGCTAAGCTAAGTCATCATGTCATGTGATATCTGCCAAGCTAAGTCATCATGTCATGTGATATCCGCTAAGCTAAGTCATCATGTCATGTGATATCCCCTGCTAAGCTAAGTCATCATGTCATGTGATTTTCGGTAAGCTTCATCATGTCATGTGATATCCGCTAAGCTAAGTCATCATGTCATGTGATATCCGCTAAGCTAAGTCATCATGTCATGTGATATCCGCTAAGCTAAGTCATCATGTCATGTGATATCCGCTAAGCTAAGTCATCATGTCTTGTGATATCCGCTAAGCTAAGTTATCATGTCATGTGATATCCGCCAAGCTAAGTCATCATGTCTTGTGATATCCGCCAAGCTAAGTCATCATGTCATGTGATATCCGCTTAGCTAAGTCATCATGTCATGTGATATCCGCCAAGCTAAGTCATCATGTCATGTGATATCCGCTAAGCTAAGTCATCATGTCATGTGATATCCGCCAAGCTAAGTCATCATGTCATGTGATATCCGCCAAGCTAAGTCATCATGTCTTGTGATATCCGCCAAGCTAAGTCATCATGTCATGTGATATCCGCTAAGCTAAGTCATCATGTCATGTGATATCCGCCAAGCTAAGTCATCATGTCATGTGATATCTGCCAAGCTAAGTCATCATGTCATGTGATATCCACTAAAGGCCTTTCCATGTCTTCTTTATCTCTGTCAATTCTGTCCCCTGTTCTCCATGTGTTTCTCGGTCTTCATTTGTCTCGCTTATCCTAATGGGCCCCGGTAACACAACTTTATGGGCCCCGGTAACACAACCATATGGGCCCTGGTAACACAACCATATGGGCCCCAGTAACACAACCATATGGGCCCCGGTAACACAACCTCATGGGCCCCGGTAACACAAGCATATGGGCCCTGGTAACACAACCATATGGGCCCCGGTAACACAACCTTATGGGCCCTGGTAACACAACCTCACGGGCCCCAGTAACACAACCTCACGAGCCCTGATAACACAACCATATAGGCCCCGGTAACACAACCATATGGGCCCCGGTAACACAACCTTATGGGCCCCGGTAACACAACCTTATGGGCCCGGGTAACACAACCTCATGGGCCCCGGTAACATAACCTCATGGGCCCCGGTAACACAAGCATATGGGCCCCGGTAACAACCTTATGGGCCCGGGTAACACATGGGCCCCGGTAACACAACCTCATGGGCCCCGGTAACACAAACTTATGGGCCCCGGTAACACAAATGCGGATGCCGAAGTGTTGTAAAAAGAAAAATTGTAAAAAGAAAAGTCAACCAGCTAAAGAGCTCTATGCAACATCTAGAGTACCACAAAGATATATCGCTGATATTGATCACCTGCATGGACAAAACATCGCTACAGAATCTTTTCTATATTCGTCTGACATAACGAGTTACTATTATGTTGACGACAGACGTACATTCCGCACTGACAGGTTGCATCTTCATAACAGATATAAACTATTAACACCAGCTCTTTACAGCACGATAAAAAGATCAACGCAGAATAAAAAATACAATATTAACAAAGAACGTTAAGGATAAGTAACACCACAAACGCCCTAATTCAGCAAGTCAGCAGACTCTTCTATAAATTTACCCTGGTTATAAAACACCCGCATATTTGTTTGATAGGGTAGGAAAAAAAAACTAACTACAAAACACAGCATTTGTAGCAAAATTAGGCTGCCAATAACAGACCTGAACATTAACGAAGGTATGGAAATGAAAAATCAAGGTAAGTGAACTGTAAAGATAAATGACAACCGCAGGTCACGTAAGACATAAAGAAGTCTAACGAGGAACGAAACAATTCAGACACTGAGGGAAATTTAAACAAAATGAAGATGAGGTCTTAGGAATACTGTCAAGATAATCTCATCCGGCTAACAGCATGGACGCATAGCTAACCTCAAGGATACATAGCCAACCTTATGGGCGTATAGCTAACATCTTGGGCATATATAGCTAACGTCATGCACGTATAGACAAATTTTTTTTTTTTTTTTTTCGTACGCCTGCTATTACTCGAGGCGAAATCTCAGGTTATTATTTCTAACCTGAGACTGATTTTACGTGAGCATCCCTTTTTTCTTGCACAGAGACAGGTGTCCCTCGCCATTCAGGCAGAGATTCGCCGATTTCGGAAGTACCCATTAGAGCTGGGTCGGCTCAGGAGCCGTCAGTCCCTGGTCGACGACACAACCAACTTCAAATGTCCTCGCCAGTTAATCCAGTCCAAATCCCGGTCGACGAAAAATCTTCACATGTCCTCGCCCGGGTTTGATCCTGGGTCACCCGGTCGCCAGCGCGGCGTGGTAACCACAACGCTAATAACACATAAGGAAGGGAAACCACGAGGCCTGTAAACAGTAAATTAATATGAAACAAATATAAAGGTATGTTATAAGGCACTCGTAGGAAATAAAGAAGTAGAACACTAGACAACAGAAAAACAACAGACATGAGTGGCTTACCCAGGATTTGAACCCTGGACCTTCCGTGCGACAACACCGCCTAGCTATGCAAGCGAATCACACTGTCCTCCCTGCCATCTACGCATCCCCAAAAAGGATGTTTCAATGACCTGTCATTGAAACATCCTTTTTGGGGATGCGTAGATGGCAGGGAGGACAGTGTGATTCGCTTGCATGGCTAGGCGGTGTTGTCGCACGGAAGGTCCAGGGTTCAAATCCTGGGTAAGCCACTCATGTCTGTTGTTTTTCTGTTGTCTAGTGTTCTACTTCTTTATTTCCTACGAGTGCCTTATAACATACCTTTATATTTGTTTCATATTAATTTACTGTTTACAGGCCTCGTGGTTTCCCTTCCTTATGTGTTATAAATGTTTATACAATACCAAACCTACCCTCTGTCCTGTTCTTACTGTTCTAAGTCTACTATCATACTGGACACAGTATTAAGGTCTTTGTCTTGTTGGACTGACCAATACTGATATATAAGGGAACAACAGAAGTGATTGCGTCATTAATAGGCTGAACTGCCCATGGTAAACTTCCGGTGTTATGTATAGAGGTTCGCACTAATGACCTGTCATTGAAACATCCTTTTTGGGGATGCGTAGATGGCAGGGAGGACAGTGTGATTCGCTTGCATAGCTAGGCGGTGTTGTCGCACGGAAGGTCCAGGGTTCAAATCCTGGGTAAGCCACTCATGTCTGTTGTTTTTTCTGTTGTCTAGTGTTCTACTTCTTTATTTCCTACGAGTGCCTTATAACATACCTTTATATTTGTTTCATATTAAACCACAACGCTAGCGCGGCTCCTAGACAATATTATGTGCGTATAGCTAGCATCACAGACGTATACCAAACGTCATGAACGTATAGCGAACAGTATACAGGGTGGTCATAAAGTCTTTCCCTGATTTCAAAAAAAAAAAAAAAAAAAAAAAAAGTATTCTGTGCAGAGACATTTGGTTTTTTGGGAAATTATTCCAGAACTAAAACAGTTTTTTTAATGCTATTTGTAGATTTCAACATTTGCGACTTTCAACACTGCTTCGAGGGATTGCAAGTTCTCTTGAGGCACGATAGGTTGATTTCTGAGGACTCCGTTGAAACGCCGTGCGCACTGCGTCCACAGTTTCTTCACTCACACGAGGCCTACCTAATGCCCTGGATTTCTATAAAGAGTTACGATAACTAAGTCAGAATCGAAAACGAGGCTGAACGACGTGGACGCCATTTTTTGTCGACAATACCAGGTTTAGTAGCGGGAATAAGCGTCGAGTAAGATTTTTTTTTTTTTTTAAATTAATGAAGAAAAATATCCCGTTCAACCTCTGATGGGTTATAATTAGGATATATATTGTTTTCAATTCCAAATAATATGAACAACTGCCGATGAGAAAGTGGCATCACATTTGTCAAATCATTGTAAATAGGGACAATCACAATTATGCTAATACGTTAAATAAATAAACAAAAAAAAAAAACAAAAAACAAACAAAATCAAGAAGAAACTCTGAACAAGAATTATATTAAAATGGAGGGGTGTAAAGGCCTGGTGGTTCCAGTTATATAACTGACTTTAACAGATATTTAATTGACTTTCATCTGTTAAAAGTCATATGCATTGTAAGAACAGCATCAGACCTTAACATTCCCAGACACTAATATTAACATTTGTTCGTGATAAATATTGTTTGACTATATTATGCAGTTCCCCAGGTCTGTCTATTCTTAACACCTCTTCTATATATTATATATATTATATATATATATATATATATATATATATATATATATATATATATATATATATATATATATATATATATATATATATATATATATATATATATATATATATATATATATATATATATATATATATATATATATATATATATAATATATATATATATATATATATAAATATGTAATATAAGTTATTAATATTTATATATATATATAATTTAAATATATAAAATATATAAATATATATATGTAATAAAATTTTTATATATTATATTATTTTATATAATATTTTTTAATTGTAATAAAATTATATATATATTATATAATAAATTATATAATATTATTATTATATAATAAGAAAAATTATATATATATATATATATATATATATATATATATATATATATATATATATATATATATATATATATATATATATATATATATATATATATATATATAAAATTATAATTATAAAATTATATAATATAATTATATAATAAAACTATAATAAAATCTCCGGTCCAAAATATGTAATTAGATTTTGTTAAAACTATCTGTACATAGTCGCATTATGAATGAAAACAATAAACTGGTGTGATCATCTGGATCTAAAAAAACTGTCAGTGTCTACAACAGTCATTCACCAGTTTCCACATTTCAAACTAGGTAAATAGTTCAATTCGATGGGAGTATGTTTTTTCCTAAGTGTTGCAACTCTAACGGAATATTTGTTGCTAAATAGTGGAATTCTAACGGAATATAAAATTCAACGGAGTATGTGTTAAAAATCCACGCTACTGATTCTTTTCAATAAACCGGTAAGTAAACTAGTTTTCTTCTTTTTGTTTTGTTACTTCTTCTTCTTCTTCTTCTTCCGTCCTTAGCCACCGACCGTCAAAGCAGTCAGTGGCCATTACGCCTAGTGGCGTCTTAGGGCAACAGCAGATAGGTTTTCTTTGCCATTGTTTCCCATCACGCCTATTGGCGTCTTTAGGGCAACGGCAAATCAATCCATTTGCTGTTGTTTCCGTAATCGAAGTGACTGGCAAACGGGTGATCAGCCCGTTGGTGTTTTGTTACTTGAAATACAAATAATAGTACAAATATGTGCTACTGTATTTGCATCTAATTTTATTTCAAATTATTAGCTAACCTAAACGAAAATGCAAATTGGGTCCGAAACTCATGATCGGGTCCATTTTCCTGCAATACGGGTACGACCGAAAATGGCGGCCAAATTTTAGTTGACGTTACTCTTATAGAAGAATCTAGGGCACTAGGCATACCTGTTCTGGGCATGTCACCGACGCTGCCAGTGTCCGTAAACTTTATATACCAAGCTTTGATGCTTTTAACATCTGGAGGATCTCGTAAAAATTTGAAATCAGGGAAAGACTTTATGACCACCCTGTATATCTAACAACATAAGCGTACAGCTAACAATATAGGCGTACAGCTAACCTCAGGGACGCATAGCTAACATCATGGGCTTATATCTAACATCATGGGCGTATAGCTAACAACACAGTATATAGCTAAACTCAGGGGCGTATAGCTAACATCATGGACGTATAGCTATTCTCAGGATGCATAGCTAACACCGGGGATGTATAATATCCGAATAGTTATGGTTAAAAAACAAAAAGACCACGTATGAGTATGAGAAGATATATTGGTTACGTGGTAGGGAAAAAAAAAATATATATATATAACAGGCCTCACCCCGTACAGCCCATATTAAACTTACATTAAACCCTCCAGGCAAAGCACCAAGCAGAAGGACATACACAATGTACGAGGTGTATACTGTATGGAGACTAAACCACGGGCAGTCAGACGAGAGAGATACTTACCCTAAGCTGTGCTGGAGAAATATTTGAGTTGCCTGAAGAACCATTCAGCACTGCAGCAGTGAGGTCAATGACTCTTTTCTCAGCATCTGTCACTAATGACTCCAGCCTCTGTAGTCTACATTCGCCTTTTTGAACTGTACAGAATAACGTAACACTGTATCTCTTGTATACGGTACTTTATGAGAATATGCTAATTTGATAAAAAATAATTTTAAAAATGTGCAGCCTGATACGCTGAAAAATGGCTTTATAAACAAATATTTTCATGTTCATTAACTTGTGGTTTGAAGACAAACGTGTGTGGGGAAGACAGCGCTGAACATGTGAAGATAACAACAAGAGACGGACAGGATAGGGTCTATCAGAGTGCACCATCAAGATAAGAGACAGAAGACGTTGGAGATCCATTGCAGTCGACGTTCAATGTCGAGACGGCAGGTGAAGATGATGGGTGTTAAGATAACGCTGGCAGGGGTAGGGTTCAAAGTTGGATAAGGAAGATGAAGGCGGGTCGCACGAAGAGAGATATCTGGTTCACGTCCTTCACCCAAGCATGTCCCCGTGGCAAAGATGCAAATTATTCATTTTATTTATTCATTCATTAACCTTCAGCTAGCGGTAGAGCATAGACCCTTAAGACATTCCTGCCAAACCTTGCCGTCAAATGCCTTTCAGTTCAAGATTTGTTCATGCCTTACTTATCTCTGTCATGTCTTAATGTCTGTATCCTCTTCCCGTCTTTTCTGTTGAGCGTGTTATTATTTGTATATACAAGTATCTGTCTTGAGTCAGTATTAGTCTTAACCAGGTGGTCTTTTCCAGCCCATTGCTGAACACTGTGTACCTTTGTTTTATTTCTAGGGCATTTCATTTAACTACAGCTTTGGGCAATCCGTTTAGTCTCTTGACTCGGCTATGCCACTGCATATTTTTACCATTGTTAAAAGATGACTGAATTGCCCCTCAGGCTGTTTAATGATCTTCCGCACATCCTCGCTTGTGGGATCTTTCTGAAGCATCTTGTTTCCACTATTCGTATTTTTCATTATAGGTCAGCGTTTAAAGCAGGGTCGGACTGACCGAGATGAGGGCCCCGGGGGGAAAAAAGGGTTATTGGCTTCTCATCATCGATTCCACATGGAGAGATTAGGGGAATGTGAACCCCTCTACTGCTGGGCCTCCTGGCAGTGTCCGAAATGTCCAGCGCTCAGTTAACTTCTAGTTTAACTCCAGCTCTGTTTATTAATTCTGTTGATGACTTCTTTCCATACCATGGGGTCAAACTCTCCACCATCTTCTTATGTCTCCTTTCCCTTCAATCTTTACTCTTGTCACGATATACTCTAGCCTTTGTCTTCTTATTAATATGCCCACAGAAAGTGGATTGTTTCTTTCTAACATGAGGAATAAACTTCGTTCGCCTCTTTCAAAACATCCTCATTACAACAAAGAGGTAGGACTTAAAAAAGAATCTAGTACAGTATATAGCAACACCGAGAGAATAAATATCACGTACAGACTTGGCTTTCCTTGGCACCTTTGGAAAGCAACATCTTGGCCATAGGAATGTTATTGGTCATCACAGCAATGTCAAGGACAGTCATGCTCTCTCCATTTAAGCTGTATATAATAAGTAGGACATAAAGGAAATTACTGGAGAGAAGGCAAATTGTTACATGGCAGAACTAGTTCATGTTCGGATATATATTGAAAAAGATTATCATTTTTAATGTACTGCTGTAATAGTCTCCTTGCAAGGCACTTAAAAAACCCCCATAAATAATCGATAACAGAGATGCTAAATTTTTGTTTTAAAAAAAGGTATCGTATATATTCTTACTTAGTAGTTCATCTTCTACCCTGGGGTGTAGAGGTTTGCCAGAGAGATCGCCATACTATCTTATCTGCTGTCTTCCTCTTGGCCTGGTTCTAATTTAGTCCACGGTTCTTCAGAGATTATCTAATGTCCCCCCAGCGAACTCTGGGTCTTCATGGAGGTCTGGATCCCTGGCTCTTGGTTTCCCATATTTGTCATGGTTGCCGATATTCTCCCATTCTGCAAACATGGCCAAGCCATCGTAATTGGGACTGTTCCAATTGGGTCTACAGGGGCTGAGTTTTGAGGCCATGACGTATCTCTTTTTGTTATTTCATCCACCTTCCTCAGACACCTCATTTCTGAGGTACGGAGCTGGCTTTTGTGGGTTGTAGTCACTGCCCATGACTCACATCCATAAGCCAAGACTGGAATTAAGGTGGAGCGGTTTACAGCCATATTCGTCTTCTTCCCCATTTCTCTTTCAATTTTTCTGACGGAAACTAAGAATATACATTCCTTCGTCCAAAATATTTATGTCCCATTACCATTAAAACAGTTAAATATCCATTATTTACCAAGAAAATCTATACAGCCAACAGAATGTGTGTTTCCTTTGCATTTATTTGAGGGCTTTTGACTTTTCTTGTCTGTTGGACGCCTTTATTTTACTGAAATACTTTGACAGCTATCTGAGTAATTGATACTTCTGCCTTTATATCCCTTGTCACATGACTTCACGCATCTGTGCCTTAAATTTGTATTCGACTGCGTTGTCTCTCACCATGCGTGTGAGCCATCATCATCATTACCATTTAGCTTCCTAAGTAGCATCAGCCTTCAACAAATGCATGCCAAGCCTTCATGTTCTGCGCCATCCGTTCAAGGTTTCTTTTCATGTCGCCTTTACCCTTTTCAAGACTTTTTTCAGTTTTTATTTTTCAAGTATTTTTCGGCCTCCTAACTTTTTTTCACCCCGGGAATTCCAGAAAAAGACTGCCTTGTAAAGATATCAGGTTTTTTTCAATGTTTGCCTTATCCAATGCCTTTTTCATATCTCTTGTTCCATTGGCACCTGTTTGAAAATTGTCATTAGTTCCACACTGATGTCCGTGTCATACCAATACAATGCCTCTAGTCTATGCAAGGATCCACTTCTGAAATTCTGTTACTTCTCAGTTGTTTGTTGTTATTGCTATTGTCGATGTTTCAGAGCCATACAACAAAACTGACTTGACATTTGAATTGAACATTCCGATTATTGTGTTGGATTTGGTTTAAAAGAAAAATTTGCATACATTTCCCAATGCAATGAAAATCTCTCGAGCCTTTTATACTCATTTTAATATCATTGTCCGATCCTCCAACTTTGTCGGTATTGCTGCCACGGTATATTTATGGGCCCATGTAATGTAGGGATGTCTTTCCTAGTGCAGCCTTGTTATCATTTACTGCATTTATTCTCATAATCTTTGCTTTTTTTCTTGTGTATTTCCAGGCACAACTGCTGCGACCTTTCATCAAGTATTTTCATTTTGTTTTGCATCTAGATATGCCGTAGAGCAGTGGTTAGTGCACTGGCTTCCTAGCTCGGTGGTCCATGGTTCGATCCCCAGTTGAGGTGGGATTTTTTAGACCGTAAACGGTTCCGGGGTCGACCCAGCCTCATGAATTGGGTACCAGAGGAACTCTGGGAAAGTTTAAGGCGGCCGGCGTGATGTTGACCACATTATCCCTAGTGTTCCTATGGACCTAACACCATATTCCCAATATGCCTCAATGGGCGTGTAACGGGATCCTTTACCTCCTCCCTTTGCATCTGGTTACGGTTATAGGAAAGACATGCTATCGGCAAAGTCTATATTGTGAAGGAAGTGTGTAAAAAGGGAAAAGGATCCCGTTACACGCCCATTGAGGCATATTGGGAATATGGTGTTAGGCCCATATTTTCTTGACCATCGGCACACTAGGGGTGATGTGGTCAGCATCACGCCGGCCGCCTTAACGTTCCCAGAAGTTGCTCTGGTACCCAATTGGGGCTGGGTCGACCCAGGAGCCGTTTGCGGCCTAAACAAATCCCACATCATCTGGGGATCGAACCATAGACCACTATGCTACCGCGGCACCCAAAATGAAGTGTGTAATCAACGTTTCTTCAACATACCATCTAATAGAAAAAGTTTCTTCCTTTGTTCCACAATCAAAAGAATGCTATATTGATAAAGTAAGATATCTAACCTGTTTATGTCCACCGTCCAGTTGTCTAGAATGGCCTTGGCTATATCTAGATGCTGCTGCTCTACAGCATCAAACAGCGCTGAGTACAAAAAAGATTGGTCTGCAATTAATCTAACTGTCGAACAAAGAATCAGTTAATCTAACTGTCAAACGAACAAAGAATCAATTAATTTGACTGTCAAACGAACAAAGAATCAATTAATCTGTCAAACGAACAAAGAATGAATTGATCTATGAAATTAAAAATGTAATGAATAAATGAACAAAGAATCAATTAATCTATGATAATGAAAATGTAATAATTAACTTGTTATGCGTAACTGTCCATCTGGGATACTCACTTCAACGAATTCATGTTTTTTATTACTAATACAGAAGTCTAAGACATTTTTCGAGGTGATTCATAGGCGTAACCTTAGAAGAACTCACCCTCCCCCCTTCTTCACCTCATTATATGCCACTGTGCTATCACCATCAGTGTCCTTTTCACTTCGCGTGGAGCCACCAATGAAGAGCGAGGGCCCCCCCCCCCTGGAGGAAGCCTGCATCAAAACATTCATGTGCTCTTGCAGCAGTGGTTTCTGTAGCAATCTATTTACATGATGAGTTTGCCAGCCTCGTTTAATACCTCATGTTAGCCGCCTCTTACGACATGCATGAGAATCAGTAGTCCTCATGCATGTTTTTGTCTCATCAGAGGCCCCCAGGAACTACGCAGGGTCCATTGTATTACAATTTGTTCTAATTGAAACTGAAAATACTGTTTAAAACACGGCTCTGGGGCGGAGCTGGAGCAGTGGAGCAGCAGGTTTGTGCCCGGAGCTGGAGCAGTGGAGCAGCAGATTTGTGCCCGAAGCTGGAGCGGAGCAATTCAAAAATTTGATTGCTCCAATTACCTGGTTTAAAAGGTAAATACGTAACATACTTAAAAACAAGTATGTAATCCCATTTTTATAACCTAACAAAGGGTAGAAAAAATTGGAGTGGAGTGGGGGGCGCGAAGCCCGAAACCCCATTCTAAATACGACAATGCTAATCATGAGTTGTAACGTTCTCACAAGTAAGCATGGGAAAGAACACAAAGAACGGTTAAATGTTAGGGCCTTGAGATTCATGTTTTCTCTTTCCATAATTCCTGATTTCAACACGAGAAAAATATGATCAATTAAAAAAAAAAGCATGGAAAAAAAGAAGGAAAAAAAATAGAAATAAAACAAATAAAATTTCAAATACATTACCCATGCTGTCAAATACTCCTCGCTTCTCTTTATCCGATTTTCGTTTACCCGCCATCTGACTATCCAGAACATCAACGCTCCAGCTTTTCTTCTTTTGAGAATCTGAGAATTTGAAAATAGAAATGACAAACAAAATAAAACAAAAAAATACAAATAGCTTTATTTCAGACTGTAAAGAAAACAAGCAGTGAACACGACAGGGAGAGTGTGAACCAGAAGGATAAGGGATCTAGAAGGGTGAATAATAATAATAATAATAATAATAATAATAATAATATAATGTGAGGCTGCGACAATATGAAAGATGAGCATATGAGAATACCGCGACCTGAAAGATGTACCGGTACAGTCCAGTAGTGGCGTACTTAAAGTGTTTGGCGCCCGAGCAGTTCTTAACTTTGGCACCCCCACCCCCATAAATAAACGCACAGAAAAATATATTATGTTTGCAAGTAGATTTTTACACAGTACAGTACTGTCATAATAGTGTCCGATGGCAACCCCTCCTGGCTGTCACCCGGGGCGGACCGCCTTCCCGCATCCCCGTTAGTGCGCCACTGCATGTCAGCTTTGATAACTAGATATAATAATAACTTTATACACTTTAAAGGGGTAAAGGATCCCGTTACACGCCCATTGAGGCATATTGGGAATGCGGTGTTAGGCCCGTATTTTCTTGACCATCGGCACACAAGGGGTGATGTGGTCAGCATCACGCCGGCCGCCTTAACTTTCCCAGAGTTGTTCTGGTACCCAATTCTTGAGTCTGGGTCGACCATGGAGCCGTTTGTGGTCTAAAAAATCCCACCTCAACTGGGGATCGAACCATGGACCACTGAGCTAGGAAGCCAGTGCACTAACCACTGTGCTACCGCGGCTCCTTTATACACTTTAGTCACTTGAGAAAAAAAAAACTATAGCATCGCAAATTTTCAAATAAGAATTGATAATTAATGAGTTAAGCACAATAAATATAAGATGCTATTTGGAATCCTCATCATTTCTTATTTTGCGCCCCCCCTCCCCACAAAGCATGAAGCTATTACTGCCAGCTGCGCCCCCTTGCATGACGCCTGCACATAAGCCTTCATGTACTATTGCTGCGGTGGTTTCTGTAGCAATTTGTGTTACATTGTGAGGCTGCCGGCCACACACACACAATATCAAATCAGTCGTCTCGCCTATTGGATATGACTCATACTGAGAAAATCGACTGATAGCAGACTACAAACAAAAAAAACAAAAAAAAACCTACGGAGAAGGCAATTACACACAGACATAAAGAGGATAAAGAAAAGACAAGAAAAAGACCTTGAACGGACAGCACAGAACAGTAAAGGTTTAACATGTGTTTGTGGAAGACACGTGGTCCACGGGAGGAGCGAAAGGTAATGGAATGAACGAAAGTCAGCCACTACTCACTTGACATCCAAAAGTCCCTCATTTTGGGGCTGTAGCCACGCTCCCCCTCCTTATTGCTGAGGTAAGCGGGAGCACTTGGTGAGGCTGGCAGATATGTCATCACGTCCAAAGTGCTTTCATCAGGCGAGGATGACAGCGATTTCTGAGTACGTGCATCTCCCCTGGGGAAAATATGGTAGACTGATATGTGTATCTGTTCTGACAAGGTTTTGGCTGGTGATATTAGGACTGTAGCTTTCCAAGTGTTAAATTTTTATATGCTGATGTGTTGCTGGTAAAAAAAATTTTTGGTAGTGTTAGAACGACCATCATCAAAATCATCCGTATCATCACACTACCACCATCGCCTTAATCATCGCCACCATCATCATCATCATCACTATCACCATCGCCATCAAAATCATGATCGTCACTATCATCATCGCCACCACCACCATCAACATCATCATCGTGGAGCATGAAACTACCACTGGATCTGACCTTTTGCAGGAAGCCTACACCAAGCAGTCACATGCTCCTGTAGCAGTGATTTCTGTAGCAATGGCATGCTCACATTTTTGTCAAAAATGTCCAGAAAAGCTCTGGTCACATGCACATACTGATGGATTGAGAATGGGGGCAGGAGGAGAAGGGAGGCTGGCATCCTCATTAAATTAAAGAATAGAATTCACTCTATGGCTATTGCCACTGGCAAATACTGCTATAACTTCAATGCTGAAGCAGAAGGCATGAAACAGGCAGCGGAAACTCTTATTGAGTACAAAGCACATGCAGGAAAACAGATAATAATCTTTACAGATGCCGTCTCAGTAATAACATCCCTGAAGAGCCACCATGCTAAGGGATTGAAAGATGTGATAAAATCTCTTGAAAGCCTGGCCAAATGCTTCAACAAGTGCACAGTCCAGTGGATACCAGCTCATTGCAACATTCCAGGCAACGAATAGGCAGACAAACTTGCTAAGGAAGGAGGGGCGCTACAACAACATGATATAGGAACAACTTATGAAATGGCAAAAACAAATATAAAAGCCACTTTAAAATCCAAGTGGGAAAGAGAACATATACAAATAATGCCTGTCATCAGCTATCAAGGCGAGACCAGGTCATCATTTTCAGGCTACGCACTGGACTAAGATAACTGGACACAACTAATAATCAATCCCAGGCCTAAGGGTCTTTTATATTTGGACATGCGCCCTAATATAACCGACTAGGTTGAACGGGACGCGCCTCGCCAAAACGAGGCAAAAGTTTTACATAAAAATAAAAAAAAAATAAAAAAATAACTGGACACAGACTAAGATACCACAGGTACAGAATTGGTGCAACAGATCTCTGCACCTGTGGCATTAGCCTCATGACAGCTGAACACCTGTTGCAGTCCTGCCAAAAATACAGCAGTGAACGGAGTAGCATATGGCAACAACCCACTTCTCTCCACGAAAAACTGTTTGGAGATGTCAGGGACCTTGAGCTGACTACTGCCTTTATTAGAGTCATTAATGTAGAAATCTGATGGCGAACGAGATGTCAGGGACCTTGAGCTGACTACTGCCTTTATTAGAGTCATTAATGTAGAAATCTGATGGCGAACGAGATGTCAGGGACCTTGAGCTGACTACTGCCTTTATTAGAGTCATTAATGTAAAAATCTGATGGCGAACGAGATGTCAGGGACCTTGAAAACTTTGCCTTTATTAGAGTCATTAATGTAGAAATCTGATGGCGAACGAGATGTCAGGGACCTTGAGCTGACTACTGCCTTTATTAGAGTCATTAATGTAGAAATCTGATGGCGAACGAGATCAGGAGAGCTGACGATTAGAGTCATTAATGTAGAAATCTGATGGCGAACGAGATGTCAGGGACCTTGAGCTGACTACTGCCTTTATTAGAGTCATTAATGTGGAGGTCTGAGAGCGAACGAGGAGGAAGAAGAGGAAGAATAATTTTTATGCAACCTCTTTAACCCCCAAGAGCCAGTATACTGTACTTCCCTCTAGACCCATTTGGCCCAATCAACAGTATACTGGCTTTCGTATCTCTTGATCCTTTCTAGGGCTGTTTTCTAATTTTGACAACTCAAAAACGCTATTTTCTTAAAGTATAGCCATCCATTATGGACTTTTGTTATTTATGAATATGAACATTAAAAAAAATTATTTCCAAACAAAAACAATAAAAACATACTGGAGTGGTATGGCCATTTTTGTTTGGGCCAAACCCACTTTTTTGCTTGGGACTGAAAGAGTTAAAAAAGGTAATCGGCATGCGGATTCACAGGCTTGCAAGTGTCGTGAGAAATTCTAATCCACATATATAAATTAAAAAGTAAATGTAAAGCCTAACAAATAACTTCAATAAAAGGAAAGAAGAATGGTAAAGAACAGTGCTGTCACAATGACTGTACTCGAATCCCCCTTGTTTTCTACTTCGTCTGCGAATTGTAACGTTTCACGTTGATAGTAAAAGCCTACTACATCTCTACACGCTTTCTTCAATGAAACGTGTACTGCCTTTCTAAGAAAACCTTGAGATACGCAAGTTGACCTAGATTTAAAATTCCATTCATGTCATTTTATACACTATGGTACCTAAAACGAAAGACAGATGGACTAAAGATAGAAAGAAAGGGAGGGGCAAAAGCCAGAACACTTGCAACACTAAACACGCGTCGCGATACACAATTACTACCATCACGCGTGTAAGGCCACAAGCACTAGCTTTTTTTCAAATCGTCAGTGAAAAAAAAACACTACCCATAAAGAGAGTTATGTTTAAAAACTTACAAAACGCTTATTAGGAAACATGACATTCCACTGTTTTATGTCTAAAATCCTGACATTAGTCTGACAGTACAGCAGGACAGGTGGCGGTTCTAAACATAAAAAATAAAAAAACAAATACACGACTATCCTAGAAAATACATATTTTGAACGCAGCCACTTAGCCCCATAAAATTTATAAATTTGGGTTCCTTGTGACTTGCTGACAAAGAATATGTTAAGTGTTATGCAAATAGTCTAGGAATTAACAAGTTATAGCCAAAATAAAATGATGGTGCTGTCAGACAACACCCAAAATCAGAATCGCTCAGTGGTAGATTTTTAAACCACCATTGTACGGAAAGAGGTCCCCATGTTACCTCCTATTTGATTGGGTAGAAATAAATGTAAGGCTAAACACGATTAGTCGGACTATAAATACTACTTTTCGTTGCTAGGGGAGACGGATGGAAGGGTACGGTTTTTTCAAACGCTTGGGTAAACATGGCATGATTGGTTAGACTCGTCGATATAGTCACTTAGACGCGTCAGTTCCACACCAGATTTTCAAAAATACTTTCTAAAGCAACAGTGCGTTGAGCATCAGCTTATATTTTTATAAATAAAAGCCTGAGACAGAGGCAGCTCGGAATTTGTGCCATAAGTTGTGCCATTATTCTTCACCAGTCAACGTATCTGTTTATTATTATTCCATGAATTGTGGTAAGCTTGAAATATTTGATATCTTTTAATGAAAATTGAATGTAAATTAATAATTTATGTCTGTATATGTGCGTGGTTCAGTAGCGAACCGGAGGCAAGGTATATATATATATATATATATAAGTTGCTCCAACCTGAACAGAAGGTGTCAGAGGAAAGTAAAACTACATGGAATTACCAAATAGTACACTGACACCTATCTTATTGACTAGAAAGAAATAATGCTGGACTTGCAGAGGCGTAGTAACCATTAGGGAGGAGTATACTGGTGAAAATTATTATAGATGAAGCTGACAGTTGGCCTACCGCTCTGAACTCAGTGTTTGTTATGTATTGTGTTCAGTCTGGAAGGGTATTATAAATTAGTTCTGAAGTAGGAGGTACAACCTTCTTGTTTCAGGGACCGGGGTCCTAAAGTTATTGAGCAGCACCTGGTCAGAGCTTTGCTGAATCCAGAGGCGGACAGCATACTCCTTGGGCCTTGTAGCAATCAGTGTGGTGTCTCCAGAACCCAGGGAGGCTATCGAGCAGAGGAGTCTTTTCCTGCCGCCATCACGACAGATAAGAATCTGTGGCCAGCGGAGCTCAACATTATGCCCCTCTAAAACTGACAGAATATAAACTAAGAGGGGAAATAAATTGTTTGAATGTCAGGAACTGAGAACATCTCCAATACTAGTTCCAACAGAAACAAACACATGAAGTTATGATGACAAATAACAACTTAGATTGACATATAAAACCAGTATTACCTCATAGAACTACTACACAACTGACCCACATATTATAATATTAATAAAATATGTCACTACAAGATTCATATTTATAAATTATGTACATATAAATTGTGATTACAATATATTATGATTCCTGGTTCACTGTGTAATTGAATCAGGATCTCCATTGGTAACAGTACTTAATACATGAATATTTGAAAATTTATCAGTGACTTATTTGAGATAGTCTCATAGAGTGTTATATGTATGTGAGTGTCAAACTGTTGTCAAGTGTGGTGGAATAAATTAAAGTGTTTATCTGTCTGTTATTGTTGTGACTTACACTTCATCATTTACAAAACCCTAGACATTCAACGTAGTCATCACAATATTCCAGAATAATTCTGACTGAGATATAAATATGTGGTAGCAAGTAAGGTCACCTGTATTACACTACACTCATTAGATACAGATACCTTCACAGCTGATCTCAGTCAGTACACTAAGTCCCCTATAAATATTTATAACATCCCACTTTACCACAGCAAGTTTGGCCATTTCCGGCCTTGACCTTACAGTACTCACCAGTCTAAACTTATCGATCGATTCCGTGTCGGTGAGAGGGGATCCCGCTTGTCTCTCAGCACAAATCGTCTGGGGAGTTTCTGGAGATTTCCCGCGCTTGTTGACGTCTCCAGTCTGTTGTGATTAAAACAGTAAATCAAATTGCCGAAATGTAAAGTTTGATATGCGACAAAACAACAGCCTGCTCAAGAAGATATAAGACAAAAATTAATGATAACTGTACTAGATATAAATCGAAAAGTTAAGGCTTCTAGCACAGCTTGCCAGGCACTGATCCGGAAACCACTTACATAGGGAAAGAGTGAGGAACTAAGGAACACGCGGAAAAGAGACACTATGATAAGAGTTAATTTATGAAAGATGCACCTTAAGAAGAAAGCCACTCACATAGAACTGATTTATCGAGTTATTCCCCGAAACCCCAAAGGCGCAGAGAGATAAATCTCAGAAAAAATATGATAGGAACAAAAGGGAAAAACAATAAAAAAAAAAAAAAAAACAAAAAACAAAGAAAGAATAGAAGAGGTATAAATGTCCGACATTTCAAGCACCTATGGGACACCATTAAAAAAAAAAAAAAAGCTAGCTTAAAGGTCGGGATGAGAACTGTAGGGTCGGAGTCGGTAAAAATGCCCCGACTCACGACTCCAAATTTTACAAGACAAGCCAAAGCAGATCCACATGTGATCCATGCAAAAAAAAAAAAAAAAAAGAGAGGGGGGGGCGGGGGGGGGGGTGCTGCGCTTTAAAGAAAATGTAAATAACATGTCGAAGTTGATGTTAACTATTAACTTAGTATATTTAAAGCAACGGACGTTAAAAAGTACTTTGAGAAGTTTTTTTGAAATAGAGAGTTAGAAAAAAAAGTCTACTGCTGTATAAATTAGATGAGACGAGAGTTCTTCAAATCCTGCTCGATCATTACATTATCCAACACTGAAAGAGGTTGAGAAATTCGACAGCACTGCTAAGTTGGAGCGCTCCGAAATCAGTACCCTGCTACCCATATATCATTCAAGATGCTGCTTTGACTGTCATAGCGTTACCACCCACTCTAGTCACGTTTGTTTTATGCCCTCAGAATAATCAAATCCGACTTTAAAGCAGCAATGAAGTCGGACCTACTAGAAGCTTTCTTTTTTTTTTTTTAAGAACCAATACAATTTAAATTAAAAATTATCAAATTTTTAAATACTTTTTGAGTTTTTGTTTTGTATTATTGTAAGAATGAATGGATAGTTAAAAATGTACTCTATGAAAGCCTCACATTAATTTATCTACACATGTAACATTTTATGCCACGTGACTGGTTAAAAACAGAAAAAACTTGTAGGAATCGGGAGTCGGACTTCTAAAATTTCAGGGGTCAGAGTCATAATTTTTTTGGGTTGACTTCACAACCCTAGTCGGAAATTTCTACAACAGGCTGTCATTCCAGCCATACACCAGGTGCAAGCAGCAAATCCTAGAATATGGATGTCCTCGTCTCCATTAGATATGATTCAAGAAGCTTCCAAATCCTCTAATCTTAACAGCCCTAGATACCCAGTAAACTAGTTACGAGACACCCAAAGACTTAATCCGTTGGCATGATAAGAGACCAGGAAGCTAAATATAGCTAATTATAATACATTCAACTAACAATATGGAGTAGAGAACTGAAATCAGACCGAAAAAAGACACAGACGACAGGAAGATAACTCTTTAACCCCCAGAAGCCAATATTTCGGATCCGACAATTTACCTGCCTAGGCAGGTGGCATGGAGCAAGAGAGCTAAGAATGTGGGACGATAGTACACCGGGGGCATAATGGCAAGGATAGTGATGATAGATAAAAGGAAAACTGACATAAAAAATGTCCAATAGACAACAAATATTTACACATTGCTATCGGTATCTGATACATTGTAATTCAGATTACTTATGAAAAGGCCAAGCGTTTTATCAAGCGCAGATACAGGAGCAAGTGGGAAGCAGATCATCCAGGCCATAATAAAAATGTTGCGTATTACCAGGGTTTTGAGCTGAAGTGAAGTGTACAAATGTGTAATCAGTTTTCACAGACCTTGCGCAATCGTCACAAAAGACTTGGGATACCTGTCTAGGGTAATGATAAAATGTGGTGTGCTGGTAATTAAGTGCACACAACAAGCTAAAGATAGGAACTACTGATAAAATTTAGTAATTTACAATTTTTTCCAAATTTATTTTGTCCTGAACCTAGTTTTCTTCTAGTCAGGACTTTCATGAATATGAATTAATTTCAATGAATTACATATAATCAAGTGAAAGACCTGGCATCTACCTCAAAGGTGACCAACATATGAGGAATAGAGATATCGCATATGGCCATCACCAGCACCATTCCTAGATAAGCTCTACGGAGATGTCAACAACCTGAAACTGACCACTGCGTTCTTTGAACGTATTCAAGCTGACGTCTGACGGTGAACGAGGAAGAACATATTCAAGTTGACGTCTGACGATGAACGAGGAAGAACATATTCAAGTTGACGTCTGACGGTGAACGAGGAAGAAGAAGGAGTACTTTCAGATCCTGGAAGTCAAAGATAAAACTCTCACATGGTGCGGACAGCTGTGGTTCGGTGTGGCTCACGGGCATTGTTTCGATGACTGCAGACCGGCGTGATAGCGGATCAGCACACTGGCAGGACTGACCTCAACACATTACTACCTAACAGGAAAGCAATACGCCAGATACGACGCCGAGATTCAGTAACCAGTAATAACTAACCAAAGTTTAAAAGAAAACACCTTCTGGATGAATAATGCAGAACATTATGTGTAGTATATTAAAAGAAACAGGTAAAAGGAATCCCATAGCAGAAACTGGCGTAGGGGAGTGAGATATTAGAAACTCCTCCATACAAAGTACAGCTTTTTTTGAGGTGGGGTGACCGGTTCCTTTCCTCGCTGCCTTTGCCTCCTGTAACTCATTAGGAACGTCAGGTACCCATTTACAGCTGGGCATACTGGAAAGTGACGGTACCAGGTTTCGAACCAGGAACGCGGTAACTATGCCGCGAGAGGAAAGCGCTCTAACCGCTTAGCCAATCGGACTCTCTATACATTGTATACACCAGTGGTCGACGCAAAACATATTCAAGGAGCTTTTGGGAACTACTTGACGTACGTAACGAGGAAGAAGAAGAAGGAGTACACTGAAGCCCTCTAAATGACAGCTGGTGTGGCTCACGGGCATTGTTTCGATGACTGCATAAATATGATATATATATATACCTATTACTACCTAAAATAAAGCAATACGCCAGATATATTCATAACCAGTATAACTAACCAAAGTCTAATACACCTATATAATATTATATATATATATATATATAAAAGGATATAGCAAGAAATGGCGTATAGTGAGATATATATAAACTATACAAAGTATTTTTTGAGTATTCCTTTCCTCGCTGCTATACTCATTAGGATAGTATATATACTAAAGTACGGTATATATTCGAACCATAATAACTATGCCGCGAGATAAAGCGCTCTATATACATTGTGTACACCAGTGTGTGGAGTGTGTGGGATGTGTAACACTGAGCCCTGAATGTGTATATATATATGTGTGTGTGTGTGTGTGTGTGCGCGCGCGCGCGCGCGCACAAACGCGCGTGCGTAATTTCAAGAGGAGGGGAAATGATGAACTTTGCAAAGAAAAGATCGTGTTCCTATCTCATGCAGTTCACGAATATATTTTAGTAGCTCAAGAGTTTTATTGGGAATGCCGAGAAAAGTACATTTGATCCCGGAAACACCGCTATTTTAAATGCCTTCGGGAGAGGCCTAGCCCAAAATTGACCTAGCTTAAAAAGTCCCCCTCCCTCTGCCTAAAGATCCACCAAATTATCCACTGGGATCGACTGGTTGCCGACCCTTGGTGTACACTAAATGAACATAATTCATACTACAGGTATATATAAGAGCGTCCTGTCATAACTGAAAGATCAGTGTATTTCTGTGATGGCTGACAGTGACTTACTACGTAGATGGAATATTTTTAAAAAAAATCGTTCATCCATAATACTTCAACTCCTTCAAGAAGTTCACGCCAGGCCTTCCCACCCTGTGCCATCCTTCTTTATCCTTTTTCAAGTCCAATTCTCCTCTCCTTGTGCTTTCGACTTCCGTCTATTCCTGTTACCCTGGGGGATTACAGAATAAGGATTGTTTTGTAACTACCACCAGCTGGTTTTCTCAACGTGAGTCCAATTATACAAATGCCTTTTTCTCATGTCTAGCCAACGCCATGATCATCAAAAGTGTGCAAGGTCAACTTGTTGATGTCGTTGTGGTTTTCAATCCCGAACCCGGACAAGTTTTGAATAATTAAACATGAATCACGTAGGAATTTTTTACGTTTCAAAATTGTAAGAAACTTACTGTTTAAGAGTTTCATAAATTTGTTGAGGCTTTCCATGTCGCTCTCACAAATTAGTTACCTACTGTTTAAAATAAGGAAGGAAACCTGAGTCATGTGAGTAATAAATAAATAAGTAACTATATAAATAAATATAGATAATTAACAGGCACTCGTTGGACATAAAGCAGGATACCAGACAGCAGAAAAGCTTAGTATTACTCCACCTCATAAAGCTGATACTTAGTTTAGTGAAGTCTCTAACACTTTACTCCCGTATTTGTTAAGGAACTACCTTTATCTCTATTTTTAATGGTTTATGGGCATATAAAAGACAATGCTGAAGATTGTGGTTCTAGAATTATGAAAGATCTGTAACTTTTTGTTACTGTAAACAAATGACATAAATAGGTGATGTGTATTAATAGTACAGTTGAGAAGTATGCCTCTCAAACAGAACCGTGTATAAGCTGGTTGGGAAATTATGGAAATAGACGAATAATATGAAATATACAGAAAGTTTACTAGTGAAGAAATCATAACTTCAGTTGGCTTGAGGTTCTAAATAATTCAGGGCCTTTTATATTTTGGACATGTGCCCTAATATAACCAGTGAACCTTGCCAAAACGAGGCAAAACTTCATTTAATAAAAACAATAACAAGCTATGGCATAAGGTATACATACCGTTGTTTGTGGATGAATACGTTTGTGTAAATATTTGAAACAGTTGTTAATGATATCCTATGTCAAGTGTTAATGGCTAATTTGCTATTATTTTTTTTTCTTACATGATTTCTATTTCGTTTCAGTCAGCTATCCGCGCACAGAGCTCACCTTGACATAAGTATGTAAGTTCATAGTTCTATAAAAAGGCTATACTATGAATTTTCTAAATCAACGGAATCGTTATTCGGTACAAGCGCTAGTTACACGAAACTTGAACTGAGTCATAATTTTTCTGCTTTACTTTAGCATTGCGTGGTCCAAACTGGAACACAGCGATAATTAGCATTATAACACAGCTAGTACAGAATTTATGTCTGCTAATAACGTATCCTTGCACTGTACACAGGTGGTTCCTCATTTCTGAAATATATTTTAACATCACAAGAAGTATTCCCACTTTAACATATTTATTTGGGTTCAACTCATGGTGATAAAAACTTTTAAGCCTGCAGTTAGCGACGACCAAATTGGGCGTTAACTTAAAGGCAAATGCCAAATGAGACACGACGGCTCGTTAGCCATCTCTGAGTAAATGTTTGATTTTCTGAGGCAAGTAGGGATACAGGGGTCAACAAGTAAGCCCACTGACGGTTTGTTAGAAAATTTTCCCCCTCTCGTTCACAAAAAAGTGAATCAGCGTGATTGAGATATTGGACAAAACAGGATGAAGAGGAAACGTAGAGGAAAGGTTAAGGTTTCTGTCTCCTGACCCGAATATTTGTCGGAAAAGCGTTGGTGGATAGACCATGTCAACAGGGATTTGTTTCTCTTCATGTCTCTGGTTCTCGGTATAGTAAAGCAGACAATAAAAATGCCTGCTGTGTCTCAGTTTTACATCCAGAAATACTGCTACAAAATACCCCAAGCTTTGTGCAGCAGTTAAGCCGTTTCTACTAGCCAAGCAAATGTAGTTCTATCAAAGCAAAGGATTAGTCTGAACCTGGAAGAGCGTGGTGACTTACGACTAAAACTTATCAGACCTCAAACCAAATATCAATGCCCTTGTAAATACTCATCAACCAGATACTTTCTTTTTAAAGTATCCCGTTCAATCCTTGATGGGTTATAATTAGGACATTTAGTGTAATACATTAAAGACAACATAATCAGACTTCCGGTATCTAAATAGAATATCTCTCTCCCCCCCCCCCCCCCCCACCCCGCCTCCGCCCCCCCCCCCCAAAAAAAAAAAACAATTAAAAAAAAAAAACCCACCAAAGTAAAGTCTCTCATTACTGCCCTGTTGTTAACAAAGTGCTACTTCCCCCTCAATCACTTGAACCTGTTCTATAAAAAAAAGGTAATGTTAATTTATTGTACCTCTGTAATCATTTCCTTATTTTAATTATTAATTTTTTTGCCTGGGATCGATTAAAGATCACCGACTCCATGGAGGGGTCGGGAATAAAAAGAGTCTGGGTACCCCTGCACTACATGAACTGTTTGCATCCGTTTACGTCTGCTAACCGTTTACATCCGTTTCTGTCTGCTGACAGTTAGCATCCGCGTATGTCTGCTAAGATGTACAGAGACTAGATCAGCTAGAGAAATAGTTAACTGGTGATTAGTTCGATCCGCATGAAAATACAATTTAAAAACGTTATTTAATGTTTAAATATGCTGCTTAACGCACTAAAGAATCACGAAACAAGATAAAGGCACTACTAACATAAATTTAAATTTTCAAAAGAAAATCAGTTCGGCCCTATACATTTTTCTTTGAGATGTTTAGATCAGCCCAGCTTTGAGCATAACAACTTGTTCGACATTAAATTTGAGCGTCTAAAACTGTTTTTTCTTTTGCTGCGGGATGGACAGAATAACTTTTGAAAACTTTATCTCTATCCACCCCCAAGAGCCGTATAGTGTACCATTATGTGGTGTACAGTTCTCCCAAGCCATAAATCTGTGTGTCTTCTGCTTGTTTAAAACATCAATTGTGGGGAAAAAGAAATAGCGTCCATTTTGAAGCCTTAATAAAAGTTAATTTCTTTGAGTTTACTTTTATAAGATGGAGTTTAAATAATGTGCATTTTCACCAGATAATCTTGTGTTATACTTTATACTCGATTAAAATTATATATATATATATATATATATATATATATATATATATATCTATATATATCTATATATATATATATATATATATATATATATATATATATATATATATATATATATATATATATATATAAAGACTAAATTAGAATTTAAAAAAAGCTTCAATTTTTTTATAGACACACGGCAGCTATACAATTCAATTACCTAATGTATACTACTCGTCAAAAGTCAAGGGCCACTTAGAAAAACCTTGGTTGAAACCATAAAACAAATTTGATATAAACGTAATTGGTATCAGTCAAAACGGCATTTATTGAATACCAAATTGACATGTCACGTAAAGAAATGGAAACACACATTCAAACGCAATGAAGGTGTGGAGTATGTCACCCACCTTTTCAAAAGTCACACAATAGATATTGGACAAATAGACATTTCAAAATCTGGTGGTATGACCACCGTTTGCAGCAATGCATTCAAAACAGCGTAGACGCATCGAGTCCACAAGGGTCCGAAGAGTATCCTGAGGAACAGCTTGCCATTCCTGAAGCAGAAATGCAGTCAGCTGTGCAACATCCATTGGCAGGGGGTGATTTGTTGACAATCTTCGACCAAGGACATCCCAGAGGTGCTCAATCGGAGAAAGGTCAGGTGAATGAGATGGCCACGCCATCCTGATGATCCCATGTTGCTGAATAAACTCATTCACCACACGAGCTCGATGGGGTCGAGCGTTATCATCTTGGAGGATGGCATTACCACCTATGGCCTCCAGAGCAGGCTGAACAATTGGTCTCAAGATTCCGTTCTGGTATCTTGGGCCGGTCAAGTTGCCTTGGATGATGTAGAGTGGGGTCCTGCCGTGTCTGTAGAAGCCTCCCCAGACCATGACAGAACCCCTACCATAACGATCCACCTCTCGAATTGTGTCATCAGTAAATCGCTCTCCTGGTCGTCTCCAAACTCGAATCCTGCCATCATTGAATGACACAGGGAAGCGAGATTCATCAGTGAAGAGAACTTGACTCCATTGTTGCCTTGTCCATCGGATGTGCTCGCGACACCAAGCAACACGGGCTCTGCGATGAGCAGGAGTAAGAGGGATTCTGACTGCAGGACGTCGAGCAGCCAGTCCAAATTCATATAAACGTCTGCGAATGGTGCTTTGACTGACATTAACGTTTACAGTTTGTCTCAGCTGACATCTTAGAGTGGAACAAGTCATTGTTCGATGGCGCAGGGCTGACAACAAGAGGTACCGGTCATCATGTCTATTGGTGCATCTAGGGCGACCTGGCCGGTGGCGATCCTCCACACTTCCTGTGGCCTGAAATATCTCCAAAATTCTTTGGATAGTAGAGTGTGACACTGCAAGCCGTCTAGCAACCTCACGGACAGATAAACCACTTTCAACCCACGCTATAGCCCTCATTCTTTGTAAGGTGCCAAGACTTCTTCTCGGTGGCATGGTTTTTGCAAGTGATGAAACTACCCTAAGTCTGCTGATTGTAAAACAAATTAAGAGTGAACTCTGTTCACGAAAAGTCGCCATTGCACGTGGAATGTCAATCAGCACGATTACTTCACCTGTTTGGTTGTACGGAAGTTTGAAAAAACAGATTAAAAATGTGAATTTATGGTCAGCAAACCAAATAGATTGGGTTATGAGATCATCGGCAACACACAACAGAAATGGAATCCAGTGGACTCTGACTAAGCAGTTGGATGATCTGGATTTTGCTGATGACTTGGCTCTTCTGTCCCATAGCCGTAATCAGATGCAGGACAAATTGAAAACACTTGATGAGAGGTCACAGCAATTGGGTCTGAAAATACACAGGGAAAAGACAAAAATAATGCGAATAAATGCAGGTAATGATAACAGGGTTGAACTTGAAGAAACACCAATACAAGATGTAGAATCATACACATATCTTGGCAGTAATATAGACAAAGTTGGAGGGACAGACAGCGATATCAAAATAAGAATACAAAAGGCAAGAGGAGCTTTCATTGCATTGGGAAATATATGGAGATCAAGAGAAATAGGATCCAACACGAAAATAAGAATCTTCAACTCAAATGTGAAGTCAGTCCTATTGTATGGCTCAGAGACATGGAGAACAACAAAGACAACAACCAAAAAGCTACAGACTTTCATAAATGGGTGCTTGCGTAGAATAGAGGGATTAAAATGGTATGACAAGGTTACCAACGTGGAACTGATGACAAGAACTAGACAAGTGCCAGTGGAACAAGAAATGAGAAGAAGACGATGGCGATGGATAGGACACACACTGAGAAAAACCTGTTGATAGCATTACAAGGCAGTCCTTGTTCTGGAACCCCCAGGGCAAGAGAGGCAGAGGAAGACCAAGAAGTACATGGAGAAGAGAGTTGGAAACAGAGGTGAAAATGATGAGGAGAACATGGAAAGAACTTGAGATGATGGCACGTGACAAGAGGACTTGGCATGTGTTTGTTGAAGGCCTATGCTCCTTTGGGAGTGGAGGGTTATGAATGAATGAAACCAAATTGCACGTGATCACCATGGTTGTCGGTGAGTTGTTTTTATGCTTAACGTGCATAGAGGACTGTCGGAGGAAGATATTGCACCCATTTTTACTAAAAACTTCCTTCATTTAATCATTCTATGTGCTTATATAAAAGTGTATTGAAAATAATAGGGTGGCCCTTGACTTTTGACGAGTAGTATATATTAATGACACGTTCAATAACCGACAGACCTTGTGTATGAGTTAAAGGCGCGCGCTTCGTTCCTATTAAAAAAAAACCCCAAAAACTTGAAACTACAGTGCACTGAATGAATTTCCCTTTGGGAATGCCGCCCCGGACACGTGCAAGATTTGGTTATTCCGAACAAAAGTCTCCACAGAATGACACTGACTGGATAATTCTAATGAACAAGAAGATTTAATAAATTGAGCTAAAAAAAAAAAAAAAATGTAGGATCCAGCATGTAACACGTCTGTCGAAATGGGGAGGGCGAGGGGAACTACAGATTACGAGGGCACGTTTTGGACAAGAGTTCAAACATTTATACCTTGATCTTACTCTCATATTCTTGATTTACTGACTCAGTAAATACACCAGTTCCAGCTGCCAAGTGAACTAATAAAATGTATATACTCCATCCACGTGGAGAGTAAGGTGATGAATGAATAAAGACAAAGCTGTTTAGAATCGTTATCACGGTCTTGCTACTTCAGTAACCTGTGCAGCTTTCCAACATACCTGGTCTACCCATGAATGAGAACAGGAAGAATGGTGATCGTAAGCACAAGAACGCGTGATGAACGAAAAATAAACCAGTCTTTAGACCAGGGCTTCTTAACCTTTTCTGTGTGGGAGCCGCGCTGGTGTAATGGTTACCACATTGCTCTGGCGATCAGGTGTTCAAGGTTCAAGATCGGACATGGGCATTTGAAGCAGTCATCGACCGGGATTTTGAATGAATAACCTGAATGGCTCCTGAGATAAACCCTCTGGATGGGAAGGAGCGAAGATCCTGACCGGGTTGGAAGGAAAGTCCACAGGCTCCCTAGCCTCGCAATGACATGTTATTGGGCCGAAAGGCTGACAGCCCAAGTGCCGCGCTGGCTAAGAAAAAAAAAAAAAAAAAACTTTTCTGTGACATGGACGCCCTTTATTGTCCGGTGGAGTTTACGGACCCTTCTTAAAGAAAAAAAAAAAGATGTACAGAAACGCATAACTACATTTTAGGTTAGGTACACGAATCACATCGAATTCACAGGTTAAAAAACCCGACTCTAGACAGTCTCCAAATTATTCGTTGCTATTAAATGTTCAACGATGCGGCGGAATAAAGATCGGTGACAGATATGTGACAAAATGATGGAGACTACTCAATTAAGTTTTGAAGAAAGAAAGACTATTCTAAAAGAATTGTATATCAGTTAGTGAGAGATGTTGCTCATGTACTCATGCTGATGATGGGCATTTTGAAAATTTAAACTAAATTTATATTATTGTGAAAAAAATTGTCTATCTCTTAGTTTTTAAAATACGATAAAGAAAATTAAAATGTGTATGTTGTTCATGAAATATCAATTTTTAAAGTGTGTATACATAACCTCAGAAATGAGGTATCTGAGAAAGGTGGTTGAAGTAACAAGAAGAGACATGGTCCGCAACCAGACGATACGTCAAGGCCTAAAAACCCAACCCCTGCCGACACAAGTAGAACAGTCACGGTAGTAGAGGAACGACTAAGTAAGTGTATACATAGTTTTGTAACACCCTGTACATATGCATGCAGGGCACACAGTACCAAGGTAAACAGGTTTATTGATAACCATACATTCACTCTCAATCTCTCACACACGCACGCACGCACGCACGCACGCACGCACGCACGCACGCACGCACACACACACACACACACACACACAAAACACATTGTGATAAAACATCTTTAGTAATTGGTAACATTACATTCAGTCTATTTAGTGTTTTCACTTCTTCCCGCGACAGTTTTTTTTTTCCGGGTTACCACTAATATTGAATAATTTATTCTCTAGGTCACACGTTTAACCAGCAGACGTCACGGAAGAACTATTATCCTACCAGTACCCGTTACACAATGTTGTTCAAACAAAGTGTTTTCAAACGGGATCCGCTAACCGTGAGGCAAACCTCAGGTAGCGACACATTTACAAACAGGCACATCACACCAGTAGCAGCGGAAACACTGATTACGTTATGAGTAGGTAGAGCGGTTACGTCTCTCGGCACAGTTACCGGGTTCCTGTCTACCCTGCAGTAAATGCTCTTGAATTAAGGAAGGTAAAGACAGTAAGGAAGGGAACTGGGTCATCACGCCTCATAAAAAAAGATGGGCCAAGTAGGCTGAACTAACCCCCCATGGCAGTGTCTGCCATGGAACTAGGTAGTCTTAAAAATGAAGTTTAGACAGGATGACAGACAGGTATGGTACAGGTAGAATGACAAGAGCCAGTCACAGATCACCTTAGTAAATGAGTTGCCTAGTTTGATGATGGTTGACGTTGAGATTCCCTTTTATATTGATAGAAAAGTCGCTTCTTCTTTTTAAATGTATATATCCTCATTTGTTTTCACTCCCCGATGCTAGACCTAGTATAGAAGTCTCTAACACTTCACTCCCCTATGGCTGCATCTGATATGGGACTACCTTTAACCTTATACATGAAACAAGTGTTTAAACAAGAAGCAGTGACTTCCATTTGACTGACATAAGTTTTATTTTTTTACTAGCAACAACTCGCCAATATTGGCAGGTTTTTAATTATAGTGTGTTGTTTCTGTTACACGTATTACAATGCTGCTTCTTCTATAGTCTCGCTTGCTCGCTGTGAATGACGCGATCGTCTCTTCCTTTTAGCCATCTTATCATTTTGATCCATAATAATAAGTCTGCAATACTTTAAATTAAAATTTTGTCTAGAAGAAACAGTCAGAAACTTACATTTTTAAGAAAAATGATGAGTTAAATCCGTTTCCCGAATGAAACTGGACAGAAGAGTATCTTGATTGTCTGTTGATTTAATGCACACCGTCACACTTTTCCTGCTATCAATGGTACCTATACCTTGTAGCGGTATGGCAGCTTGTGTACCCTGACAATCCCCAGAGCTATGCCAGTGGGAGTTTTACTCCTGGTAGGTTCAACCATGCTGGACTGGTCTGCGTGGGTAGGGGTCAGACAAAAGCTGGTACCCTGGTCCTCCAGGTTGGGGGTTTTAGCACAGGGCCGACCCCCTGTCTGTGTAAAAAATCACACACGTTACGGAAACGGCAATAAATGGAAATACTTTGATGCGGGACGGACATCCGGAGTCTCAGGCTCGTATGACTGACAGTGGTGAAAGCCGAAAGGAAGCCACTGGCATGAAAACGGATGCCCAGACCGCAAAACACGAAACCAGAATTGGTTTTTGGAATGTCAGAACTATGAACGAGGCAGGAAAGCTGAGACAGATTACAGCAGAGATGAGGAATTACAAACTACATATCCTGGGAATAAGCGAGAGCAGATGGACAGGGATGGGGAGAATAAAAACAGCTACAGGGGAAACAGTACTTTATTCTGGTAGAGAGGACGGTCAGCACAACGAAGGTGTAGCCATTATCCTTAAGAAAGGAATGGAAAGGTCTCTACTGGAATGGAAACCCATTAACAACAGACTAATAAGAGCAAGACTGAGAGGGAGATTCACCAACACCACAATTATACAATGTTATGCACCAACAAATGACAGCGACGAAGAGATCAAGGACGAGTTCTATCAACAGGTACAAAAGGAAATGGAAACTGTACCCAGGTACGATCTTATTATAGTAATGGGAGACCTAAATGCGAAAGTTGGAACACACAATAATTATAACGAAAGAGTAATGGGGAAATGCGGCAGTGGAACAGTAAATGAGAATGGGGACAAATTAATAAGCTTCTGCAGTATTAACAACCTGGTCATCGGAGGAACACTTTTTCAACACAAAGAAGTGCACAAGTTAACATGGGAATCACCAAACGGACGAGACAAAAACCAGATAGATCACATAATGATCAATGGCAGATGGAGACATGCACTACAAGACGTGAAAGTAAGAAGAGGCGCAGATGTGGGAAGTTATCATCACCTAGTAGTAGCAAGACTGAAGGTGAAACTCAGAGCTGCTGGACCAGTTGCAGTCAAACAGAAAAGATACAACATCACGAAACTTAAGGACCCCCTCACCAGAAAAGCATTTGTGGTCGACGTAAAGAGACGATATCTGATTACCAAAAGCCAGGAAAGAACAGAGACCGACGATGTGGACCAGAAATTCAACACCATCTCAACAATATATAAAAGAAAGCAGCAGCAAGTCATGCACGGGATACCAGGAAAGAAAGAGCCAAGACTGGATAACACCAGAAAAGCAAAACACCACAGCGAAGCGACAGGAAATGAAAAGGAAAACAACAGACGCTAAGACTCCCACGTTAAAGGCAATATATAGTGAACAGTACAGGCAGCTGGACAAGGAAGGAAATCGTCAAACCCGTGCTAACAAAAGGACATTTCTGGATGACCTTGCAAGACAGGCAGAAGAGGCAGCACTGAGAAATGAACAAAGCACAGTTTATAAAATAACTAAAGCTATCAGTGGAAAACGAGGTGCAAACAACATAACGTTAGTAAGAGACAAGCAAGGAAATCTCATCACCACAGCACAGGGGCAGGAAACAAGGTGGGCAGAGCACTTCAGAGAAACACTGAATAAGGAAACCCAGAGACTCAGAATGTTCCACAGGCTGAAAGTGACTCAGCTGAATGTTCCTGAGGCTTCCAAAGTGACTTAGACGTAAAATACAGACATTCCACGAAAAGAAGAAATTATCACAGCTATCAAAGGGCTAAAAAATGGAAAAGCGCCTGGTCACGACAATCTGAATGCTGAGCTATTCAAGACAGACCCTGAACTAGCAGCAGAACTATTAGAACCACTATTTGCACAAGTCTGGGAAACTGAGACAACACCAACAGAGTGGAGTAAAGGAACAATTGTCAAATTTGCCCAAGAAGGGGCGACCTTGCAGACTGCAACAACTGGAGAGGAATTACCCTCCTCTCAGTTCCCAGCAAAATACTAGGCAGGATAATCATCCAGAGAATTTCAAAAGCAGTTGACCATAAACTGAGGAAAGAACAAGCGGGCTTCAGAAAGAACAGAAGATGTGCAGATCATATATTTTGCCCTCAGGAACATTATAGAGCAGTGCTCAGAATAGGGCAGAGACAGCTGTACATTAACTTTGTTGATTTTGAAAAGGCTTTCGACAGCATACACAGGGACAGCCTATGGAAAATTCTGAGGGCTTATGGAATTCCCAGCCGCATTGTTTCCATTATAAAAAGCCTCTATTCTAACTTTACGTGCAGTGTTGGATCGAGTAATGTAACTTTCGAAGTGAAAACAGGAGTACGACAGGGATGCCCCTTATCAACAACATTATTTTTGACAGTCATAGATTGGGTGATGCGCCAGACAACAGAGGGCAGTCCAAGAGGAATTAGATGGACAACGTTTTCTACACTGGAAGATTTGGAATATGCAGATGACATTGCACTGCTCGCGCATTCACACCAACACATTCAAGACAAAACTGATAGACTGAATAAGTATGGCCAGCAGGTTGGCCTGAACATCAATCTGAAGAAGACAGAGGTCATGACACTAAATGTGGGCAATCCTGAGCCAATAACAGTAAGGAACCAGAAGTTAGAACAGACAGACACATTTACTTACCTCTTAAGGGACAGCATAGTCATCAGTTAACACACTGGGTGACGGGGTGCGGAACAAGAGCAAGGGACCTCATTAATGATATGTACAACAGGAATAGTATGAATAAAGCCCGTAGAACAGCCTTTGGTTGCTATTTTTCAACAAACGGTGTGAAAAGTCTTTCAGGATAGTCTTTTTCCCAATTGTAGTACAGCACAAAACAACACAGGAATTTAAACTGGTACGGTTATCCTGTTGTATGAGAGTTTTGTGGCGGGTACGGTTTCTGTAAGCCTTCTATCCTAATGGGTGGTATAAGGGATGAAGGGGTGTGTTAATTGCGAAAGAAGATGTTGTGAGGGGGGGGGTAACATGAGAAGGAAAGGTATGAATGTTTAGACTGAAGGTCCGATGGACCACTGCTCGGATTTTAGGCTTATTTCCACACATTAACTGCACATAGACCTGGAGTGAAGGAGGGGGAAGGGATTCTCTCGAATCTTAGGTTTGGCCGTAAAAACCACCATCAGTCACACCCTGGGGGGAAGAAGGGGAATGGGGTCATAGGGGGGGGTGGTTGTAGAGTTTGTAGGGGGGTTTGGAGGGGTGAAGTGGTTGTAGGGATAGGTGTGTGTGGGGTTACCAGGGTTTGGTGGTAGAGAGGGTACCGATCCCTGAACCACCATCTGGTTAATTTGTAGAGGGACAGGAACACCCATCATTGCCCTGGGGGGAGGAAAAAGACTGAGTTTAGTTAGGAGTTGGTCCCAGTTAGGTTGCCAGAGTTATTATATGATCCCTTAATGGGATTTTTGATAATGAATTGTTTATCCCAGAATATGTGGACCCTCAGACTTTGGGTGTGGGGGGAATTTGACTCATTTGGAAAGGTATAATGATAGTTTCTAGAACCGAAATGTGTGTACGAGGGTATTTGCTAGGATAGGACCCCCGAGGGAAAGGATAGAAATTGAAAATAATGTATAGACCAACAACAAATACGTTAACTTGGGGTTAAAAGGATTTGGGGGATGTTAAGGTAGGCAAAGTATGGTGAGAGGGGGGGTCTGGGGATTAAAGTAACAGGAATTTGGAGTGGAAATGGGGGGGGTTAGTGGTGAGTAAAGAGATGGGGTGGGGGGTGTAGGTGGGGGAGGGGGTTTGGAAAGATTTAGGAATATGGAAGCCGTGTTGAGTTTATAGATAGCAAAAAAAAGTAGAGTGAGGGTTTATGTTGGGGGGATATTGATCACTTAGTGTTTGTACGAACGAAGGGAGGGATGGCTCCGTCTGGGTACCCGATCTACCGTAATAAGTTAGGGCAAGGCAAAGTTTGGGGGGTATGGTAGTGAGAATGAGTTTGTTGCTAATTGGGCCCCTTTAGACATAAGGCGAATATAACCAGTAGTGCGGGGGGGGCTTGAGCACTGACTGCCCTTATAAATCGGTTTGGTTAGTGTTAGGTTATGTGCGGTTCAGGTTGTGACGCGGTTTTTAATGGCTCGAGTATTTTGGTTTGGGTATGGAAGTACAAAGAGGATAAGAGGTAGATTAGAATTGTACATCTTTTAGAATATTTTTGGGGCATCGATTGAACAGGTTATTAGAGATTTATGATGGTCAGAGGGTTAAGATTAGATAGGAGGTGTGAGATTAGTTGTAGAATGGTTTTGGAGATGCTTACCAGTCTATAATTCAGCGAACCTTTACAGACCTAATCGGACAACGTGTCAACTCAGGAAGGCGGCTCAAGTTTGTATTGTGGCAACCTCCCTCATCTCTTTTCTGCCTGTGTAAGGCCATGCTGGAGAGATGAATAGTTCATCCCCTAGTACATCTATACCGTTTGTTACATGTCTTGGGGCACATCACGTCACCGCCCCCTGTAGCCATAAGTAATTCATAGAGAACTTCGCATATACGCAATGTTGATCACAAGCCGCTACATCCTGGCTATTTCCCATTGTTCTGTCAGCAGCTGTCGAGCACAGAAGAAATGTGACTGGACCGACGTACCGACCGATACACTCCTATAAGTAGCTAACTTAGCTTCGCGCCACTCTATCATTGTGTTGTCTCCTTGAGAATTACCTATTTATGTTGTTGTGTGTAATGACGTCATGTTTATGAATTGCTATTCATGTACTTTTTTGTCTATATTTTTCACGGATGCACCTATAAATAAATCAATATCCATAGCTGTAACTAAAACCAATTGTATCGTACATCTAATATTGTCGATGTTAGTTCTAAATAATTGGCTTTATTACAAGACATCTATTTATCTTCATAATATCATTAATGTAATCCCATACTCTTTATATTAGTGCCCATGTTAATATATTGGCATGGTACTTATATATACTATGGTATATGACTTTAACCCCCATTAAATGTGTTGATATAATTCCGCCCATCCATATAATCCCATTGGCCATTATCACTAATGGGGCCATCCTGGCGATTATATATAATATATGTATGATGGTCTCGAATATATACTGAAGTCTGCACTATGAGATATAGTCTCTGCGGCCATTGTCTTGACCTGTCATGTCCTGTGAAATCTATTACTTGTTGGCAATCGAATGTATCCGATGTCTCCTCACGTTCAGCTGTGATTACATCATCATGTATAAACGGTGGGTGCTTTGAATATCGGGCATGTGGCTTGCTTTATTCCATGTCATACACTATAAAGGCACATAGGGATATAACAGTACTTTTTGATTTAGCATTTCATTGTTGTACTACATGTAATACCTTTGCAATTTCTGTCATGTATTGGTGTTCGCATGTTCATTGGTATTCTTTACTCATGCTTTACGGATATCTACCCGGCTAGGAGGCTTAAATTAGGACAGGATTTTGCGGCATTGGGATTACTAAAATTTTCAATCTCTTGATCACGCAGCTCTCTATTACTAATTTGGTCAAGAGTTGTATACATCTACCTCATCTAGAAATATAAATGTGGGTGTTACCAAATGGGTTTGACTACTGCATCGAATCTTTACTTCCGTGGGACTGTTTCTTCGCTGTTATAGAATTTAAAGTCGCTATGAGTATAAATCCACTGATAACGGTATGAACACGGTTTTGCAAGTTATTTAGATTATATTAATAAAGCAACTTGCTGTTAGTTTATCTTTACCGATAGGGCATGACATCCGCTGAATGCGCTTACTCAGATACCTATGATCTTGGAGATGCGGCCATTGAAACCATTGGACAGACATGATACTCAGATTTAATGTGACATCACATCCCCATGTTTTCCATGTCCGCAACAATTCGTTTACTAAAGAACATTATGTATAATGAAATTGGAAAGCTAAGATGTTGTATTTGTAATGAACTACCCATATTTATGAACGACGAGTGGTATTGATGTGTTTTTCATTTTCATATGTGGGAGACTGCATGATCGCTTTGCAGTAAGCGAAGCAACATTGATGGTGTGTGTCCAACTGTACCCATGATTTACTCGTTACTGTCCAGTGTTGAAACTTATCCTATATACACGCATGTGTTGTAAATTAATTTTGGCAGAGCTAGTCTCGCAGTTTTCCATACACTACATGGGGATATGAGTGACATTAAGGTACTTGGTCGGACTGAACACCATGGAACAGGACGATGTCACAGAGTAGGCTGAAATTTTGTACAGTGTTTTATTACTTTTCACACTATACAGACATGCCAAGTCCTGTAATCCTGACACACATTCCTGGCTCGGCATGCTTCTGCATCTGATCTCTTCGGAAAATAGACCCTTGCGGAATAGTAACACCCCTCCTCATTTTTCAACGAAACCAGTCGGTTCACATTTGACCAAGTATTATAGGCCTGCTACTATGTTCTATTCGCTGTCATAATTCCCGCCGGATTTCACTTTTAGTGGAAGGAAACTTATCTGTTTTAAGCTGCATTTTGCCTTCCCTATAGGAACATAAGCAGGTTAGTATGATTGGAGGACCACTGGTAATCGTGGAACGTATATAATTATGTATGGGGCTGTTGTTTGTTGAAGAATTTGTAAGACTGGTGGCTATATTCAGATATATACTTTCGCTCAATTAGGACTGGTACTAACGCTTATTCGTCTTTCTTTTTTTTACATATGCCAAGTAGATCGCTATCTTGGTGAATAATGACTCGGATATATAGCGCAACCTAAGAATGAAAGTCATTGATTGTTCTGCAAAAGGTAGACAGAATTTGACTTGATTGCAGAAGGGTGGCCTATTTTACTATTTGATCCACCATAGTTTCCTAATTCAAATGCCTGTGTAAACCTATATTATCAATCATTATGAACCCTAGAATTTGTTTAGTTCCCCATGTCATAAATCTGTGTTGTTAAAGAATCTTAATCTTTTAATACACACCAGAACAACTATCATGTACTATCCTATATCCATCCGATAGTCTGCTCAGCGTCTGGATGATAGTTAATGATTTGTCTGATATCTACTTGTCACAATAGGAACCCTTTGTCTCTACTCGCCTTCCGTGTGTACTCCAACAAATAGAAACATAATATACTCTCACACTCGTCTTCTAATCCCAAAGCATTATCTACTTTTTTCGGAGCACTTATGATATCTATGTTATCTCTGCCCGCTCACCTTTAGGATAACATTGCACACCACGGTTCCGATTGAGGGTAGCCACTCTCGGTTACGTATTGTCCCTATTTAGCTCCTTGCTCTTGGCAATTTCGCGGATTCAATCGGGGTATAAAAAGGTTATCTGTCACTCAAACAAATTCGGATGCCTTTCACTCTCCACCACTTGTCCTAAAACAACCCCATCTTAGACTAATGTCTACCATGGTCTCACATCAAAGACTACCTTGTAGTGTGTTTTTTCCTAATGATATAAGCTCACTCATCAGTACCTTTCACACACTCTTTAAACGTTGTTTACTGTCATAAAATTCTTTGGAAAGACTACGAACTCTATACGAAGATGTTCCCACGGGTCTCAAAAAACATAAGAAGGTGGCACTATCGTTGACGCGCCCAGGCTGCTCTCCTCATTGTTTGCGGGAAACTCATTGAAAAAGACCAAACACTCAAATATATGTCGACCGATACTTATTTTATAGGAGTGTGCACCATTCGCGCTAAGTGCAATAATAACAATGTTGTATGATACTTGTGTCCAGATATATATGTACTGAACTCCACATCGAGGTGGTTTTACCATTTGTCTTTCTCACTTCTCTTACTCGAATTCCGATTGAAAAATAATCACCAGGCAATTTTGATAGAAGTTCTTCAGGCATCCCAAAGATCTTATATATATAGTATTACTCATGTAGAGTATCCGCCTTGATGTGAACTTATAATATTATATATGATGCACGCACCAACTTTACTGATCTTGAGGATCAATCATAGGTTCTCTCTATAATAGTTAATAAACAACACGATGCCATAGCAAGGAATGAATAAGATTAAGGATGGAATTGATTTAAGACCTGCAAAGTTAAGTCGGTTTTTAAAGCACTGTGAAAATTCTCTCTCGCACGAACCTCTCGCATACAGAGAGACAATCCTAGGACACATCATTACTAGCTTTTCTAGCTAAGTTCAAGACATTTTAAAAGTTCTAGAACCTGGCTCTTGTATGTCGTTAAGACCTCAGTCCTTTGCAGAGAATTTAGTGCTACAGAGAAATTTACTAAGACCTTAATCGCTCTACTATTTTACATAGAACGTTTTTTTTAGTGATATAACAGATATTCTGTGTGTGTGATTTTAGAAATATTTCTGAACATAGCAGCATAATTAGTTATTTACGACCCTTATAGCTGTCGTCATCAGACCATATATATAGTATAGAGAGGAATACGAATCTACCCACTCTCTACGTTCAGTGAGAAAAATTCTAACAGTTATGCTATAAGAAGTCAGCTCTATCGGGGACTTTTGATGATTCCGTTAGCCAGAATATACTCTCTCGGATGTAAATCTCCTTTTATCCCTTCATAACAATAGAAGATTGAACAGCACTCCATAGCTATTACAACATAGCTAGTTAGACACACTCGTGCTCCTAAGACTCTCTCGCTAATTGCAAGTCTACTTCAGGTGTTTGTCAGATGCCCTTTTCAACTGTGAGAATTAATCTCTCTTGTGATAACCTACTGGCGGTACTTAGATCCATCTTCTTCTATATCCTATTTAATTCTCTCACAATCATGTCTCATACCTTCTCTAGCAGTAAGCTCAACGTGTTAATAATGTATTACCTTGGTTGTCACATTAGATTTGTATTGATCTATAACACGCAATAATTATATTGCAGAAAGGTACTCATCTCCACGCACTCAACATAATCTTCTTATTCATTTAATGATTTATCACAACTGTTATCCCACATGATAGTTCTTTGGCCACTCTCACAACAAACTGACCGATCTGGCAACACTTCTCACTCATAACACCTTTTATAATGGCACGATAGAAGCGTGTGAGAATAGACTAAGCGTATTGGGTACATAAACCCTCTCTCGTGCAGACACTAATATGCTCATATAAGATCTCATTTGATTGTTAGATAGAAAATACAACCATGTTTCTACGTCAATATATTGATTTGGTTTTTTAGGTGTTATCCCTTGATTTCACATCAGCACAATCATAACTTTTATACCATAATTGGCATACTCTCTCGCAATAAATCTTAGCTCATCGCCTATCCTCACTACCTTATAAGAATAATCAACAAAATAGGGAATGGTATATTACAAATTATTTTCTCCTTATCTACACATCATCATCTCCAAGATGCAGTATATCTAACATGCTAATATACCCTATCTTTGCAACATGTAAAGCGACATCAACGAGACGCAGAAGTAACATCACAACATATAGACATAAATAATGATAATATGTCATACTATGTTCTGGTGGATTCAAAGGTTTTTCCCATAGTTTTTATTTTTTTTCGCCAGCGGCCAGCCTTGGCCGTATTTGGCCATCCTTATTTAACGACCTCCTCTACCTAACTGCTGAGGGATTATTAATGGGGCGCATTTCTCGCAAAATTGACTATCAAACAAGGGACACATGTATTTTATTTTTTCCGCTCTTTATCTTCCATCAATTATATTCCCTCTACTGGGAGCGAACCCGGTAACTTTACATTTAGAGGTGGAAGCCATATCTCTTAGGCCGCGCCCCCCCCCTCCCCCATTTAATATACTGCTGGTTAATTATCTTTATTTTGACGTTTGTTTGATACAAATTAGTTTGACAGGAGTGAAGAAATAACGGCTGAACACTAGAAAGTGACTTTTTAATCACTCTTATGAGGCTCGGTGAAACGGCAGAAGGGGCATCGTGTTGGCCGTGGAGCAACCGCAACGCGCTATGGAATTCAGGACAATAATTT
Organism: Oreohelix idahoensis; assembly: GCA_024509875.1. Classification (NCBI taxonomy): domain Eukaryota; kingdom Metazoa; phylum Mollusca; class Gastropoda; order Stylommatophora; family Oreohelicidae; genus Oreohelix; species Oreohelix idahoensis. Next base: position 892,804 of record JAMPIV010003908.1, on the reverse strand, counting down.
ATATAAAACATAATGGTGACTTTCACAATTGCTTCAAGGTGGAGTGGGTTCAGTTCGCAGCGCTGGCGGGAAAGACAACAGGAGGCTGACACTTGGGAGTCATGACCCAAGTGGGACCTCCTCCTCAGAGTGTAAAGAAGATAAAGGTCCGAAACACATATCCGAAGAGGGCGGACAACATCTGATGATCAGTTTGCCCCCTGTTGTATTGCTCTGTACAGAGTTTCCTACCATAACACTCTGATATTAGAACTTAGATGTAATACAAATTAAGTGACTAACGTAGATAGTAATATCTGTATTATTTCCATGGCCGTAGATGTTTCCACTCTGATTCACGCATAAGGCTTATGGTATATGCTATCATTATGTGTCATGATTAACAGCCTGAGACAGAACGCCACATTTATATGAGAAATAGATATGGTTATAGGTGAGAGAACGAAGAGGAAGAGCTGATAGAACATAAGTGGGCAACCTATTTTTCAAATTTGCAACAGATGTGGTAAATGAGAAATAAAATTAATACACTAGGACAGAATTCTCCGTTCTCTTTTCCTCGCGTTCATGTTTCTCGCCAACATTACTGATTTACGTCTCATTTTCTGTACTTAATCATGGGCGCCACGCCACATACTGTTTACACTTCCTTCCTTCAATTCTTGTCATGTTGGAGCTTCATCGACCATCCTTACTGATTATTGTAATCACTCACTTGGGTTTGAACCCATATTGACTCCTAGATCTGTAGAGTGAAATGTTTTTTTACGAATGCGTAACACATTTCCGACCAGACAGTAAATGGGAGCGCCCGATTATATGTAAACAATCTTGAGATGGCCACAGTCAGTTGTCATAACACTGATACTATTTTCTGTCTTGCCGGTTTGCTGATTGATAGTTGTTTGCTTGCACAGGAACGTGTCGGACAATATCAATCTAGTGAAAGATTATAGATACCCACTAAAGATAACTTATGAGATTTGGAGCAGGTAAATTATATAATCATTTCCAGACAGATTTGTCGTAGGCAATAGTAATGATAAGTAGTCAATCTTGAAAGATGTTATCAGTGATAGATCTATGAAGTGGTGGGTTGTATACATGATCGATATGTACTTTTTTTTAAAAATTAATGTGTTTGCTACTTTTCTTTGTAGCACGCCCCTTTCAACCATCTACCATGTACATGGAGTTGTTGGTTATATCAGGACGTGTTTCCTGTATTGTAATATGTTTTGTTTGTATTTATTTTATACTATATTATCTCTAGTCGGTATTTTTCCTTTTGTAGTTATAGTTCAACATGGTTTTTAAAAGAAATTCCAAAATATGCTATTTTCTAAGTTAGTATGTTTTTAATTTTCACTGGATGGTTTCTTTGGTTAATCTGTTTGTATCTGGGGCGAGTCTTTCACGAGTTTGGACTACTGACTCAAATCCTTATTTGTTTTTTATATGTTAGCTTTAGTTTTTGTAATATAGTGTTTTATTAACTTTTGCATTTCTGAAGGGGTCTTTGTGCCTATGAGATTTTCTACCCTCATTTCTACATTGTGGTTACTACAGTATGTCTTAGTGTTTTGCCTCTGTTGGTCATATTTCTTGCAGTCCACCAGAAAGTGTCTAATTGTGTTTGGTTCTTGACACTCTTCACATGTGGGTTCCTCAATCATGAAATATCGATATGTACGGAACAGAGAATACCTTATATGGGAGTGACTTAAAAAAATCACATTTTATGTGTCACGCAGGCATTTTCCAAGAGAGGGTTGTGGGGATATACCGCTATCAAAATACGCAAGTTGACTGTTATTGGTTTGGCATTTGAGATGTTAAAATACAACATTTCTGATTGGAGTCTTATCATATAGTAGCAATGTGGATGCGTGGGCCGAATGTTGCATATAATCTAGCACCTTCTGAGTCGACGGCACTGATAATTCAACTCGTCAAGAAGACAGTCAGACAAGCCAGAATAAGGAATAGAATCAGGATTCTACTTTAAAGCGTGTTTGCACATCTTGTGGACTTACACCGCAAGAAAACTCTACCTTCATTAATACGAAAAGCCCGGAATCCTAGGAACCTGAACACTAAGTCATAGTGGGATTCTATTGGTTAGTTTTGCAAAGTAAGACCCCAGACCACGCGTAAGAGGCATTTGAACCAAGTTGCCGAAACTATTTCACTGAGCCAGAAGTCTATGTGCCCAAAGATATTTGGGGTGAGTTGTACATTTCATCATTTTATATTTTGCAGTGATTTACATGTGAAAATTGCTAGTGGATGTCCAAGTTCATACGAGGCTGGCGATCTCAGCATATAGAATGATGGTTTCATTAACCACCACTGCAAGAGCTGGTGACTGTTTCATGCGGGTTTCTCGTACAGAATCAAAAGCAGCGGTAGTCCCAAGTTCCATATGGAGCAGGGCGTGGATGATGACAGAAATAATGTACATAATTATTATATTAACCTTTTCAACCAGTGCATACGTATACGTAAACATGTTATATATAAATGCAATGGGTGTTTTCTGTACACTGGGATTAACATTAATGCTCAGAGAGGGTAAAGTTCTGAGGCAGATAGGATAGTGGAATGAAAAGGGGGAGGGGGGACACCTGGTTTTCTTGTCAGGAAACTCAATGCTCAGGAGGGTATTTGTTTCTCTCTTATTTCATGATACTAGTCGGTGGTACCAATTGGTGGTACTAGTCTGTGGAACAAGTGTGTGGTATAAGTGGCCTTCAGTCAAAGCTAGAAACAAACATCAGACGGATCTTAACAGATGCTGGACCATTGTCACCGGATTTTCTCCCCTTGCTCTGCAGTGATTGTCCAACAATGGCTGAACTTCAGAGTATCTACTGAGGGTCTTCAAAGGTATCTACCTTTTGCTCAAGATTACTCTTGGCAGAGATGTGAATTGAAGAATGGTACTTCAATTCTAGGGAGCCTCATATAAATTTAAGAAATCAAGCACTACGGCTGATAGGATCCAGGCCGTGTAAACTTTCTATCTTCCCTGACTTTCCATGAGTGGTAAGAATGTTGCTCGTTTTGATGAGCCCTACACCGATTTAACTCACTAAAATATTACTGTAATAGCTCTGTTATATGTATTTAAAATGACTGAGACATTCGAGTGCAGTTCACTCAAAATGATTAAATCCACTATAAATTTAATAGATAAAAAATTTAATAATCAATTATAGTTAACAATGTAAAATGAATAAGGGTGGGGTACTATAGGACTATTCCTTTAAAGATTCACCACTGGTGATGATCTGGAGATGGTTTTTAAAAAATGTTCTTAAGAGTTCACTTGGCAGCTCTGAATGGATACTTAACTGCCAGTAAGATGTAATTAAAAACGAAGAAAGGAGGAGGACATTAGATAACAGGACAATAACAGAAGTGACAGACGTTCTGGGACTCGAACCGTGGGCCATCAGAAAGGCGACATCGCCTCGCTGCGGGTGTGAACCATGCTAGAACACCTTTTCAGCTAATCACCTCACTAAAACAGTCGCTCTGACGACACTACAAGCAACAAGTATTAGCAATGCGTAACAACAACTGTTACAGAACACTGAGGGAGGAACAGAAACTTAATGACATGGAATTATGCTTGTAATTGTCAGTCAGCTGCAAGAGAAGAAAACAAACAGCGGGTTAACAGTGGGTTCGCTAAGACAGCACACGTAGAAGATCAGGTGATGTGCAAGCAGCAAGGTCAGTATGTATAAAATGTCTGGTGAAGTAGAGATAAAGGCGAAGGAAACAACAACTGATGGAATAAGCGACAATACTAGAGTAGCGTCACACTCCAGTCTACCCAGCTGTAAACAGGTACTTGACTCTGGAGTCAGGGAAAGTAAGGGCAGCTATGAAGGAAACTGGCCACACCACCTCATAAAAAAGACTAGTATGGTGAAGTCTCCAACATTTCACTCCCGTAAGGCAGTTTCTGCTTAACTATGAATAAGCTCACCATGTGACGACTCCATGCATGAAAGCTAGCGGTCCTTTTCAAGACCAGCCCTTTTGAGGGCTGACATTATTATTAGCAAAAAAAAGATTACACTTAGGACAGCCGTGGTAGTCACATCGGTCGTTACTTGTTGGAGATGAGACAATGGTGATAACAGACAGGAGTGGAGCGAGATGTTATAGGAATGTCCACATCAGCCAGTATTCTTGAGCGGATAGTAGAGTCGAGCTGAGGTGTGTTATGTCTGAGCGCTCATTACTCAAGACAGAGTGTGCAGACGAAGTAAAGGTGTGATCTTGGTTGTGGCATGTAGGATATGGTATAGATAAAGTGTCTCGCTACTGTCTCGCTCGTTGTTGTAATCAGCTCTTTATCGTTAAAATCACTACTGTTTTCTCAGACGGGTGCTACGCATTTTATACATTACACGTCCACTAATAATATTTTCAAACGACAGACATATATGTTCATGTTGGTCAGCCTGAAGTTTAGGCTTATTTGCATCTCTATGAGGAGTACTTGTTCTGAAAATAGGTTACTGGCGTGTCTATGCTCCATATTGTTTCCTCAAGATGTTGGGCATCTTTGATCGCAGAATGTCACAGGCTTGTCACCATTAGTTTCTGTTTTAGATGGCTTGTTATTATTTTTTATATTGTACTATTCTGAAAATCTACAGGAAGTATTTAAGAGAGGCAAGGAGTTGGATCGCAACTGAAGAGAGACCGTCTTGAAGAGATAAATGAAAGAACTCAATTAAATGGACTAATGAAGATTTATTATAGAAAGTCAACTCATGTTCCGGTTAGGCTCGAGTCTTTATTATGGAAGAACTCTGGAGTCTAAGTGTTTTGGTTTGTGAGAAGCCTCTTGTGTCACTTGGACACTTGAATGTGGATCAGAATGAATGGATGGCGACGAGGTGAAGTGTAGATAAAGGTCCGCACAGACGTAATCATGGTGGGACGAAAATGAGGCTGCAAAGAAGGCTTAACGTGTTGGACACATCTGTACGTTGACATTTTGTTGCTCTGATTAACATACAGTCAATCACTCATAAATACATTTCTGGATTTCCATATCTTTATTTCATACAACTTTGTTGATGTTTGTGCTGTTCTCGAGCTAGTACATCGATTCGTTGTACTATAATACAATTACACGTGATTACATAATGGATAAGATGTAGGGGCTACCCTCTCGATGTTAAGAAAAGTAAAACTTCCTGAATTACAAAAGCCACTTTGGTAGGTATAAGCTCCAGTCTACTGTCTAATCTATAAATGTGTATACCCTGATAAGATCACGTCAGCTTTGTGTTAAGGGACGTAGGAAGGGCTAAAGGCTAGTGCTCTCGACAGATAATGAGTGAAAAAACGGTAACACTCTACCTCTCCTACGGAAGGTTGAGCTAGTATATGTTTAGTAGTGTCTCTTGCACTTTATATACTTTACCCTGCGGCAGAATTTTTCTGCCCTATGGGTCTACCTGTTTACGCACAAAAATATAAAAATTACTTTTTTCCAAAGCCTGTGTTATGTTCATTTTTACGTAATGTTGATCATTTTTTGACTGAAGTTGTTGTATTATGTTTTTTTACAGTCAATATGGGGTACCTAATCCAGGAGTTATCTGAGGACTTACAACGTTTTTTAGGGAGTTTGACACTTTTCTTGGTATTGAAGGGGGACTCGTTCGGTTCTATATAATTTTCTTTAGAACAGGAAGGCGCAGTGACTCCTTACGCTCCTGTATTTGGTAGTATCAAGTATGCAATCTCACTGTTGTTGAGTAGCCTGATGCTGAAAACTATTTTACTTAACAAGCTTTGTTCAAATGACCATATAAAAAGGCGGACGACTGCCTGTATAAGACCTTTTTTCTCGAATGTTTCTTAGTGAATCGTCTTATTGTGAATACGGACGACTCATGAGAGTTAGTCGCTTCTGAGACGCATGTACTCGACTTGGTTTTCGTTTGTTGTTATCCGCCCAGTCGGGCAGTTGAGAAATCTTGTTAGATTAATGGTTACACAGAATCGTAGCAGAGGCAACCTTAGACGCGACTAGTACATGAGAAAAAATGCGGTCTTGGTGTGGAGAGTTTTTATTCTGAGGGAATACATATTCTTCTTTCGTGAGTTAGTTAGCTAACTAGTTAGACTATTCACCCAAGTATTTTCATTTCAAAGCCACTGCCTGGAGGCATAAATTCTCATGGTTTGATATTTTCCGAAATAAGGTAATTCTCTACCTCTTGTATATCGAACTTTATATTAATATGCCCTATTCATTTCTAGAGGTTCGTCATTTTGTCGCACTTTTTTATGCTCGCCTGTGTGATTCAAAATGGGAGAGGTAACTTTGACTAGGATTAAGTCACCGGTATCCCTTTATACCCTGAACTAGAGTTTTATATATACGGATGGGTTCGCTCTTGGGTAGACCAACAAGACTATTGTCTGTGTTCCAGGATTCGTTATATCAGAGATCACGTCCAAGTCAGATGGTTAGACTTAGGAAGGTTATAAAGGTCGAGCTGACCTGTAATCCATGTATGCTATCCACGTGCAGACAGTAAACGGACTTATTGTATTACATCTGACATTGCTAGCTAACGCATAACAGGAAGGAGAAATAATTTTTTATTGTCTCTATGGAACATTGTAGAATGTCTGCAACTAGCTGACACTGTTGCAGAAGGTGTATATGTCTATATGCTATTTATAAAGTCTTCACGAACCAGAACATCTATGATATCTGTTTTTACCATACAATTATGGAGTATTGAATCACTACATGAGATGACTATACAGTTAATATGATTTTTGAATGCGATGCTTTCGTTTATACTGTGCTGTAATGGATGACTCAACATTTAAATATCATGACTCGTTTTTTGTGGCGTGCAAATAAATGTGGTATAGAGAAAACTAAAGCGAAGTTAACCATTTCTATGGGGGACTCTACACGTCAAATGTTGCCTGTGGATTGTACCTTGTGAACAGATGTTCTACTGCAACCACACCTAGAGCAAACAGTGAATCTAATAAATCAGAGAAGACACCTACATCTTGCACTTCTAATACCAGGTGTCGATAGAGGTGGCAAGTTATCATTTCAGCTCAAAACTCCCACCCTTATCAATATTTTGGGTGGCCATGAGTGTTGGTTTACTCTTGGATACCGGAAAAACTATCAAGGGGAGTCGTGGATCAACAAACCCAGACATGCCATGCCTAGCCGACTAACAATCTTTCACAACATTCGACAGTTCTAGCATACAGTTCCTATCTAAGAATCATAACGTTGACAGTTTAGATTCATCTGCCCTTGATGAAATTTTCTTTGAAAGGACGCCCCGGCAGTACTGTAACACGTTGTTGATATTTTGAAAACTACCTGCGCGCTTCTCTAGGCTCGGTCCTAGTATTCGAAGTTTGAGTCTACAAAACTAGAAGGGACAAGTACCGGGAGCGAATGGATTCTTCCTGGTCGTTAGTCATGAGATGGCGATCATAGGATTCATTAGTGCCGGTATCTGACTACCATGTTCCAAGAAGATCAAGTGTTACTTTTTGTCAGAGGTTCTGATCTCCAGAGATTCATGAAGGTCAACAGTGATCAAAGTCTGTTTGCAGGATTCAGAAGGTCAAGTTCCTATAAGCTGTTTCCTGTCAGGAAGCTCATATTTCTCCTTCGTCATGGCAGTTTACGGATGGAGGACAGCTCAGACCTATGGAGCAGAGATAACAGGGTAGGTTGAATCATCACTTCTGTATTGAGTCAGCGTGTCTTATATTGTCCTACATGAATGGCTGATCGAACATACCTGTTCACCCTTGACTGGCACCGGTGCTGACTCGTTTTGTGGGACCATATAGAAGTTAAGTGGCCTGATTCAGGCCTGTTTTGTTTGTCAGTGAATAATGCATGTGACAGCTGTGCGCACTTATGTGTGGTCGTAGAACTGAGTCCTCTGTCTAACTCATCCAATTCTTTCGTACGCTAGCTGTTTAACTATGTTTAGATTACATGCTCTTTACAATGTTATTTGCGTATTTGTATATTTTTCATATGTTTACTATTTCAGCGGGTTTTCTCTCTCGGTTGCGGGCGGTTGTTCTATTCAGTAGATGAAGATACACAACGATCACAGAGGTTCTAACTATCTACTGTTTAGCGGTTTTTTTTCGTTAGGCCTTAGACTGTGCGAATTTCCTACTGTGCGCGAAATTTGCTAAGCGAGACAATCGTTGCTATATCAGTGCTTTAGTTGTTGGACCTGCGATAAAGTTCTTGTGAGCTTATCTGATTTTATGCTTTCTCTTGTAGATACATTTTTTCATCATTTTTTCATATTCTCTCTTTCTTTGTTGTTATTTTTAGTTTTTCGATTTACGATTTTGTTTGTATTGTGAAGGTCTCCCCTATCTAACTTATGTCAGTTACTTTACGTTATTATTTTTTGTGTATTCACTGTAGCGTCATTTGTTTGTCATACTTTCGCATTTTCGTCCATCACATTTCTTTTTAGGTTTCGCTGTTTATTTATTTTGACTTATGAGGTGTTTCTCTATTGGTTTGTTTCTTTGTTATTGTTTTACATTGACGTCTGATTCTTTGTTTTTGTTTACTTGACTTTGATCTTGTTGTTGTTGTATCATACTTTGTAGCTTGGTATAACGTTTTATCGCTATATCTACAAAAACTATCAAAAACATCAAAACATAAGAATTCCACATCACTATCTTGTTATTTAGCTATCGTACATTTTTATTGTGACTCTGCAAGTCTCTTTGTTTTTTGATTTTTACATAATTGACTCTCTCTTATGATACATTTGTTGTCTTTAGTTTACATCATTGATACTTCCTTTTTTGATTCCTATTTTGTTTTAAGTTGTGTGTTTGCTTTCATGTGATTAGGTGATCCTGTAGTATTTTTTCATGTTTGTCCCTTGCTTCATGGTTTTGTGTTTTTATTCTTTTGATCATAGTTACTCTAGCTATAGGTTAGCACTTCTCAATAATTTGTTGATAAGCTATGCCTCTGATTCAATAGGCTACTTTAACTGTATCTGCTCATAAAGACTCTTTGAGAGTTATCGCGCTATATAGTTGACCTAAGAGCCCTTATCATTATCCTAGTAAATCGCTATTAAAGTTGACACATAAATTTTGGCTTAGTGCAGTTTTTTAATTGACCCCTTTAAAAAACTATAATAACTCAATGGTCCATGACCCCCTACAAAAATTATGGATCACTTTTTTTTTATTTGGAGCAGGGGTTTTATTAAATTTGGGGACTTTTGTGCAAGACCTGGGTGTATTTAAGTTTTTTTCTTTATGAGAAGTGAATATCATGTTCTGAGTTGTTTTTGCCCAAAACTCGCCCTCCCCGATTGTATTTCCCAGATAAAAGCAAATGAGAAAAAGCTGGAAGACACAGAGAATACCCCTGCATATAAGAAACTATACGTTACTGAGACATTGTACAAAAGATTACTGCTGGGGCCAGAATTGGGCCCAGGTATAGAGGAATGGGAAAAAAAAAAGAATTATCCCCAAACATTCTGGAAAATGGACTGATAAAAACCTACAAATCGAAGGTGAAAATCAAGATTGTGAAAATAAGCCTGTAAAGGGAAAAGATGGAAAGACCCCTCCAAGTTCCTCATAAACCACTTAGAAGCTCCAATAAAGACTTCCCCCAAAAAAGTGTAAGGCCACTTGAAAAATAAAAGAAACCTTTTGTACCTCAATAGTCTAGCTGAAATTGTAGATGACTCTTATATTGCAAAAAAGTGAGTAAAGCCCCTCCAGGATGCCCGGGGATTGAGGAAAAACGATATAGCCAAAAGAAGTATCCTCAGAATGCAAGCAAGTCTGTTATTTATGCTAGGGAGTCCGACCAAGCACATTGATGGATGTAGACTGAGGTCGGAATGAGAAGAACATACTGCAAAAAAAATGTAACACCATGAAAAACACATAAGGGTACTAGTAGCATTTTTAATGATTTTAGGGACAATAGAATGTGCTGAAAGAGATGAAGATTTGATAACCTTCGCAGATTTTGCAGGTTAGATTAGGAGACAAAGTATTAATCAATGAATATTGAAATGGACAAGGGTTTTCAAATCCTTCCTGGGTAAATAGGTCTAATATATTGAAGCATATCTTTTATGAGGTGTATAAGAATTAAAGTATTACCTATGTACAAAACATTACATGTTTTAAAAGCATTCCCCCCCCCCCTATCCCCAGAATGGTCAATTGACCAATAATGTTTGTGTCGTCTATAAATTGACGATAAACTCTTGGACAGAAGTTGTTCTTGAAAAACAAAAGCCTGAAGAAATGTGGTAATACACACTTCATAGTCAAGAGACTAAGCCAAGAGATACACTTGTACTGTAGGAGTTGAGAGAGATGTGAGTCAGGTTTTTGGCTGGGTGGGGGGGATGGGGTAGAATGACATCTTGAATATTTTTATAAAGATCAGTGCGTGTATAACTGACACCAGTTAAAGACTCTGTCAAGTTACGAGGAATAATTTTTTAGAATAAAAATTGGGGTGGGCAATGAAACTACCCAGAAACTCATAGCTTTGGAAGTTAGAGAAAAGTTAATTTATCTCTAGGGTTATTATTTTTTGATGGTAATATTTCCAGGGCCCGCTTATGTTTTATAAAAAGGCTAAATATCTAGCCCTTTAATGCTGAAGATTTCAAAGCCCCTTTTTTTATCCCCGCCATCCCCCCCACCCCCCCCCCATACCAAATTTATGAATAGAACCATTGTATTCTATATATTATTTGAATGTGACATGTTTAGGCTTGAAACAATATTGTGATAAAAACAGTTTTTTGTTTTGAATTCCCTCCCCGAGTTTATTATTGCTAAAGAAACTACGCCCCCATTATACCATGATTTCTTCAGAGACTATGGGGTTTTATTTTTATTGAGTTTGGGTTATGGAAAAACTATCCCCTGTCAAGACCCGGAAAAAAAAACCCCTTATTGAAAAGTGGGAAACTCTAATGGATAAAACTAGTTAAGATAACTTAAAGACAAGAGTCCCAATAGTCCCCCCCGTAAATACCTTCAATTTGAAGGTACTTTTTCCTTGCTTATTTTTTCCTTACCAATGAACGATAAAAACCCCTTAAAAACAATTTGTAAAAGAAAAATTTTGAAAGAATTTCCTAGTTTTTGCCCAAAAGATACGTAAACTTGCTCTGCACCCAACACATCTAACCAAGGGGTTGACGCCTTCCCCTTTATAGGATGGAAAGAAGTTGTTTAAATTACTCAAAGTTTTTTTTCCATTTGAAGTCTTTATTGCCCCCCTTACGTCGTCAGCTTCCGTAAAAAAAATGGTCCCCCCCTATCCCAAAAATGAAGCTTTTCTGGCTCGGTAGATTCCCCAACAGTTAAGCCTTAAGAATAATATGAAAGAAAATGAGAAGATAGTGCTAGCGGGTATGTTTCCTGCGCATACCTCACTATCATGGGAACCATTTGCAAATTTCCATTACATGGGTGTGGGGGAATGGTTCATCCCCTGTTTGCTTTTCGAAGAAATGTGAGAAACAACCTGAAAGGCCTAGTAAAAAAAAAAACCTCCACGTAAATTTACATCCAGACCCTATAAATGTACAACTCATATAAAGTGCATTTTCAAAAAGTAGAACATGTGTATATGCTGTAAAATTAGAGGTTTTATTTCCCTGCCCCGATAAACCCTCAAGAACCACAAACCCAATCAAAAAATATGAATGTATGGGTTGTATTTTTTCTTCCCGCAATTCAGATAATTGGGGACATGGGGTAATACCCATGAAGAAATTCGTGGGGACTTCCTGGGAAACTTTTAGATAACCAGATTTTCAAACAATATTAACAGATAGAAAGACTATAATCTGCGAAATATAAAACTGGCAAACGGAAAAACTGTATTAATAAAATAACTATTTGGATGATAACCTGTCAGTTTCAAGAGTCCCTAATAATAATAGTCCTCGGGCTCGTCATAGAAAAAATGAGCTGGTTCACAAATACACAGTACTAGCAGAAATATCCAAAGGTGATTTAAGTGATTACGTAAAATGCAGCTTCCGTTTTACAATAGTCAGGAGTGATATGATAAATATGTAATAGTAGCCCTGTTACACATACACAACCAGTTTTTGGGTTTGATTTTGGAAATTAAGTAAATAACTTTACATTGATACCCCGCTTGAGTCCCCACACCCCCCACTTAACCTTGTTTATAACTATGGCTTTTGACAGCTCTATGGGAGAGTCGCAAAAAAACAAAAATGGCCCCACCCCCCAATTTGCCTAGTAAAAAAATACAACAGACATAACCTCGTTTTGTTTTTGAACAAGCTAATCGAAACCGGGGTTTATGATACCATTTAAAACCAATTTGAGTATTATGGTTCCCACCCCAGACTTTAAATCCCCCTCGCCCGTTCCCTTTCCCCCTGCCCTTGTTTGGCCCTGTATAGTTTTTTACTTATGCCCCCCGCAAATTAAATTGAAACGGTCAATGCTGTACTTTTTCTTTCGATTCTAAATGCCCGCTCTAACATTAAGGTATATCCACCGTTTCTGTGAACTATTAAATGTATACATTTTGTGGTCCCCCTACTAAAACTTTTTTTTTTTTTTTTCGATATCCCCGGTAAATGCCCCACCTCACCTAAATTGGCGAGTTGGTTTTTTTTATATTATAACATATTCCGCTATTTTTTGTAGTAATCCATTCTACTAGCTCGTTGTATTGACTCATGGGGGGGTGTACTAACACTGTAAAGGGGTTTTTATTTAAAATTTCTTTAGTAGTACCTCAAATAACATTTGCTGCTGGCAAGGTCTATAAAAATGTGGCTCACAATATGGTGGTCACGTTGGAAACCCCTGCTTGTAAATCCTTAGATGTTATGTCCCCCGCAAATTGCCTACTTCCTTTTTTTTCCCCCCTTTAACTGGGATAAAAGATGTCTCGCATTGCTTTTGTTCCTCTTAACCTTCCAATCAAACTCATAGATTTGGACTGGAACTCACTTATTTTTATTGGTTCCCCTATCGTTATTATACTTCTCGGTAAGTGTGTTCCAGGACGAATTTATAATTTAGGTGGTCATCCCCTCACCCACAGCGTAACAGCTTTGGGCCTGCCTTGGGAATTAGAAGAGACGCGCTCATATATAAAGAACCATTTGTTGGCAAAGCTATAACCGCAAAACATGCAGTAAGTTTTATGTATTTATGTGGTCTACAACCTAGAAGCAAAACAAGCCCCTGGATTCTTACAAACCACCCTAAAAACCTTCCAATCTATAACCCTAATAGTGATTGTAATGAATAGTTAGATAATGCCCATAATAAGACTAGTCCCCCCCCCCCCACTTTAGTGGGGGGGGTAAATACTTCGTGAACCCTCCATTTTTTTTCCCCAAAAATAAAAAATTGCTCAAGAAGAAAAGAAAATTCCCCTTTCTTTTTAAAAAAAAAATTCCCTTCGTTTATTTTTATCTCACTTCAGCCCGTAATAAAGGGGTGGATGTACTCGAATTCCCAAGATACAAAAAAACTAATTTAGGAAAAAAAATTCCCTTTGAATTTTCCCCTAAATGTAATGAAAAAAACCGGTGGGTTACCTTTGCATAACGTAATGGTTAACAAGAAAATTTTCCCGGACCTAAACGGTCGGCAAACTCAATTTCCCCGGCAAAAAAAAAAAAATCCCCCATTTGGTTCCCCCAAGAAGCATGAATGAAGTTCCCAAATATATGACATACTTAAGCAAATGCCTCCATGGAAAAACTCGGGCCAAAATATTGTGCTGGGGATACTACAATATGCGGTTTTTCCACTACACATAGTCGGAGAGTTCCTATTGCGGCTTTCTTTTGGCCATTTCGTGAGACAAGGAACAATACGAAATGACTTCTGTCGACATTTGCTAGTAAGATATGTAATGGAGGTCAATCATCGTAAAGGTCCACGTATCATGCTGCGCCTTTATCTTTATCCCAGGCTTGCTGTACATTCCCTACTTCGCCACTTTTACGCAAAAAAAATGGGCAATAGATATTATCGGTCCTTTTAGGAATTAAGTCGGCTAGGAGGACATCAATTTCATTCTTAACAAGTTGTCGATATTGTGCTCAAGTTGGCTCTCAGAGAGGCAACAAGAAACCTCTACAAGGTGACAATCTCAACTGCTGACATCGCAGAACGCTCTTTGGGTGATATTTTCGCGCTTGGTGTATTTGGCCATCTTACTCTATTTCAGGTAAACTACATTCTCTGTAGACACATGATACAACTCGTGCTGGTGTGGCTATAGTCAATGGTCTAACTTCTATCACATCAAACAGGTAATCCTTGGTGTCACTATGACAACGCTCTTTCCCGTCATCTCGGTTATCATTAATATGCGCTGTACTTGTATTGCTACAATTAAATTAACTCTCCCTATCTCTTATGGTTTTCTGCAAGGTGTAGTATGGCCTATCTTATGAGCCCCAATGTCTAAGCTGGAAGCTTTGACATCTAGATCATTTGTCGATCTTTTTTCTATTACGTATTTTTCTAGGACATAGGTTTCTCTGAAATGAGCATAGCCCCATTACTATTCGGTATATTATCCAATTAGTCAAGAGGATCATTCCTCTAGGATGTGGCGGACAGGTCGTCATGTTTCTTACCCATACACGGCAACATGCTCTTTGGGTAATAGTAGAGGATTTAGTCTACCAATATTCTTGAGATAACATACTGGCAGTATTTCCTATCATTTTGAAACTTGTGTGCTTTGGCGCGCATATTCTCCTTGATTTCTGGCCTCACATCTGCATCAGACCCTATGTAAAGCTCTTTACACTTCACGACTCTAATCATTACCCAATGCCGGGTTGATAACGTTTAAATAGGGATCTGAAAAAATGTTACTTGGTAAAAATACTCAATCTTCTTATGAGTAACGTCATTGCTCTTAGGCAATAAGATCATATCGAAACATACAGGCATGCAAAACTAGCAACTATTTATCGTCTTCCGTTATTTTGCTAAAGAGAAAAGGGACCCAAGGCCAGTTTGCAAAATAAACTTCGATAGAATAGTATGTCTACGACCTACTACACAACTTTGTCCATTGGTGACAAAAGCTCTCGTTCTACTTCCTTCAAGGCCGGCAGTTGAGAGAAAAGGTAGACTTTCTAATTGCATGTGGATAAGGTCCATATGCAATAGTCTCCGCAAAATTTCTGACTTGGATGTCGACATTATGTTGTAGTCGCGATATTGATGGAATAAGCATAAAAACTTTCCCACATAAAATATGCTACGGAATTTTATGATAATGACCTGACTATTTGCAGCCTATTTTCCAGGCAACGGACAATTCTCAAGTAACCTCATGGTCAGTACTTAATCATCGCTGTCAGTTATACAGGATGAGGAAAGAAAACTACTTTTTCTGATGTCAATCATTCCTTTCTCTGTTCTATCCGGTATCCCACTTGTAATTCTACGGAATCTTGGAAAAACGTGACCGTTTCTCCACAAAATCTTTTCCGCTGAGGAACATCGACAAAGTTTCTTCGATGTTGCAAACAATTTCAGGATGTTCTTACAGACATCCCGGGACACACACATGTCATTGAACATGACATTGTGCTAACTGATCACAATCCTATCAGAGTCAGACCCTATCCAATACCTATCCATTTCCAGTCTCAAGTCGAAAAAGAATTGGATGAAATGATACGTTTGAAAATCATTGAACCATCCACTTCAGCATACTCTTCGTCTATGGTTATTGTTCGAAAGAAGGATAATAACATTCGCATTTGCGTAGATTATCGCAAATTGAACCAAGTTACGAAGTTCGATGCTGAACCTATGCCTTCATTAGAAGAGCTACTCAATAAACTTTCTAATTCTAGATTCTTTACCAAACTAGATTTGTCTAAAGGTTATTGGCAAGTCCCGCTAACTGAACGTGCCAAACCTTTTACAGCTTTTTCTATACCCAGGGGTTTATTCCAATGGAATTTCATGCCTTTTGGTCTAATGAACGCCCCTGCTACATTCGTACGCATGATGCGGCGAATTCTCGCATATCGTACAGATGTCATAGCATACCTAGATGATATCTGTCTATTCAGTGATTCCTGGGAAGATCACTATTTGGGTTTATACGAATTACTGTCCACTCTTCGCGAGTATAACTTGACTGCAAAACCCTCTAAAGCCTTTATAGGATTTAGTGAGATTTCTTTCCTAGGTCATCGTGTTGGTCATGGTCTTTTAAAGACAGAGGACCACAATTGTTTCAAAAATACTTAACATTTCGGTCCCTAAGACGAAGAAACAAGTAAGGAGTCTATTAGGTTTGATCCAATTCTACGGACGATTCATTCCGAATCTGTCCTCCATTATGGCACCGCTTTCTACTTTATTGAAGAAGGGGTCGCCTAATCTGATCCGCTGGTCTAAAGAATGTCAATCCTCATTGGACCAGGTTAAAGCCCTATTTTCATCTCCACCTATTCTTAGGTTACCTACTATTGAGAAGACTTTTGTTCTTCGAAGTGACGCCTCGTCAACAGGGATTGGGGCAGCCCTAATGCAGGAGTATTCTGATACTTTGCATCCGGTGATGTATATCTCTAGGAAATTAAATGCTGCAGAAAAGAATTACTCGGTTTTAGACCGTGAGTTATTGGCTATGGTATGGTCTATTCTGAAGTTACAAAGATTTCTTCTAGGCGCACATTTCATTGTGGAAACCGACCAGAAGCGCTTACTGCTATTCAGAGCAAAAACTTGAAGAGCTCGAGGTCCACTCGTTATGCCATAGCTCTTCAACCATTTCATTTCTCGGTTCGAGCTATCCGTGGTTCGGATAATGTAATGGCAGACATTCTGTCCAGATGCCCACACGATTCCACATGATTCTTCTGTCATATATATATATTTCCTGATATACAGTCCAATGTTATAATGACATGTTAGTAGATTTTTTTTTTCTCACTTTTTTGAGGGGAATTTATAACATTGTACCATGTAATTATCTAAGAAGGCTTAGTTAGTGCACATTTAAATAATATATTTGCATAATTGTATTAAGAGATTTACCAGTTGTCTTTAAGATTTGTGTTATTGATATTTTCGCAGCACATCATTGAAGATGCGAGATTGTGTCCATTGTGGAACTTTGAGGATATCAAGTCCTGTCCTAGATTGGGAGCGGATGATGTCCACATCTTCTTCTATTGAATGTTTTATGTCAACGAAGATCAACACATGTATTACTTATTAATTACTGTTGCTTTATATAATGTAATAAAATAGTGCGGTATATTAATATATTACACCGCTGTTTGCACAACACATTGTATGATATCATAATAATATATTTAATTTCATATATTGGTATGAGAATAATTTGATTTTCATTATGATGTTGCCATCATTGTGGCGTGTGTTGGTGGCACCTTCCTGGAATATATAAGCGTATACTTAGATAAATTTTTTCTCTAAGGATCTGAGATATGATCTCAGTGTCGCTCCATGCGTTGAGCTAATTTGTTAGGTATATATCCGCGCATCATACGTGCGTTAGGAGCCTAGATTTTTCCGGCTCCAGGATTTAAAAAAAAAAATGTTTCATTTTTTTTCCCGGGAGGGTGCGGTAATGTTACGCACAAATAATTACTTTTTTCAAAGCCTTTGTATGATCATTTTTCGTATGTATGATCATTTTTTGACTGAAGTGTGTATTATGTTTTTTACAGTCAAAGGGACATAATCCGAGTTATCGAGACTACAATTTTTTAGGAGTTTGCCTTCTCTTGTATAGAGACACGTTCGGTCTATAATTTCTTGAACGAAGCGTGACCATATCTCCTTATTTGGTAGTATCAGTCAACTGTTGTAGATGCCTGAAACCTTTCTTAACGCTTCTGTTCATGACCATAAAAGGCGCGACTGTGTAAGACTTTTATCTCGAATGTTCTTAGAATCGTCTTATTGTGAACGGCGACTCAGAGATTGTCGCTCTGCGCATGTCTCGACTTGGTTTTCGTTTGTTGTTCCACCCAGCTCGGGCAGTTTAGAAATGGTCTGAGTAGCGAGCAGACGCGACCTGCGTCTTGTGATTTTCTGAGGGAAATACATTGTCTTTGTGAGTTAGTTAGCTAACTAGACTATTTCCCAGTATTATTCAAGCCTGCCTGGAGGCATATGTTCATGGTTGATTTTCCGAAATAAGGTAATTCCTCTTGTATCGAACTTTATGCTATCATCTAGAGGTTCGTCATTTTGTCGCCTTTTTGCTCGCCTGTGTGATTCAAAATGGAGAGGTACTTTGACTAGGATTAAGTCACCGGTATCTTTATACCTGAACTAGTTATATATATATGGGTCGCTCTAGACCAACAAGACTATTGTCTGTGTTCCAGGATTCGTTATATCAGAGATCACGTCCAAGTCAGATGGTTAGACTTAGGAAGGTTATAAAGGTCGAGCTGACCTGTAATCCATGTATGCTATTCACGTGCAGACAGTAAACGGACTTATTGTATACATCTGATCTGCTAGCATCAGGAAGGGAATAATTATTATTGTCTATGAACATTGAAGATCTGCAGCTGACACTGTTGCAGAAGTTATATGTATTATTTATAAAGCTTCACGAACCAGAACTTTATGATATCTGTTTACCATACAACTATGGAGTATTGAATCCTACATGACTATCAGTTAATATGATTTTGAATGCTGCATTCGTTATACTGTGCTGATGATGACATAAATATCATGACTGTTTTGTGGCGTGCAATAAATGGTATAAAACTAAAGCGAAGTTACCATTTCTATGACTCTACACGTCATGTTGCCTGTGGTGTACCCTGTGAACTGTTCTACTGCAACACACACAGCAACATTCTAAATCAGAGAAGACACCTACATCTTGCACTTTAATACCAGGTGTCGATAGGGGTGGCAAGTTATCATTTCAGCTCAAATCCACCCTTATCACTACCTTTACCTTATTTTTAAATCCTGGGGTTAGTAACAAGCTAGAAGGCGTGTGGGCGTAAATCAAGAGAAGGCCTGTCTGAATGGTTGGAAGTTTTTCTTATAATAATTTTGCCGTGGTAAACAATTCTGTTTATTCGATTTAAATAAGTAAATGATGATCTATAGCAACGGTTCTCAAAGTGTGGTCCGCGGACCCCTGGGAGTTCCCAGACCCCATTCAGGGGGTCCGCGAAGTCAAAACTATTTTTATAATAATCTAAGACGCTATTTGCCTTGTTTCACTCTAATTCCCTCACTAGTTTGCAGCAGAGTTTTCTCAGAGGTTATGTCACGTATGATGGTGTCATCGCTCTGACGGCGAATGGAATGTGTGCTTGTGTATTTTTTTGTTTTCTAGAAGTTTCTAAAAAAGTAGGTTTAGGGTAAAAATTTGTGCATTTTCTAATTCGGTAAATATCGATAGACATAAATCACATAAACGAAAACTCTTTGGGGTCCTCAATAATATTTAACAGTGTAAAGGGGTCAGAGTCCGCTGGGAGGACAACATTAGACAATCTTTGAAGGACCGAGGACTAGAATGGAACCAGGCCAGGAAGAAGACAGCTGATAGAATGGTCTGGCGCTCTCTCTTCCAAACCTCTACACCTCACGGTAGAAGGGGAACGACTAAGTAAGTAAGTAAGTAAAGGGGTCCTGAGACAAAAACGTTTGAGAAATGCTGACCTAGAGTATAAACCGGCGGTAGGCTGCTACACAAGGGCTGTGGGGGTCTACTTTAGAAGCACTTAAATCTCCACAGATCTATCTGGATAAAAACGTGTCTGAAGAGTTTGTTGGAGAATCAGTTGAATTTTAACATAAACAGTTTTAACTTGTTTCTCAGCATTACCTTTCTTCATAAAAAGTGGTGGCAGCCTGGTACATGTAATACTGGGGACACCGCGCTATTACATACCAGCGGGAGAGGGCCAGACTGCGCTTTTCCTAGCTGTTTTGTTTCCTCCTCCGTCATCTAAAGATCTACCAAATCGTCAAATACGACTACTGGAAGGACACGATCGAACAGTTGCCACCTCTGGTTTAAACCTGGTATAAAGAGACGGTTGCTGACCCTGGTATAACGAGACGGTTGTCACCCCTGGTATGAACAGACGGTTGCAGACCCTGGTATAAACAGACTGTGCCCCAGGTATAAACAGACTGTTGCAGACCCCTGGTATAAACACACGGCTGCCACCTGTGCCACCCCTGGTATAAACAGACAGTTGCCTATCCCTGGTATAAACAAACGGTTGCAGACCCCTGGTGTAAACGTACGGTTGCCAACTCTGGTATAAACTGACGCCGACCCCTGGTATAAACAGACGGTTGCCGACCCCTGTTAGAAACAGACGGTTGCCGACCCCCTAGTACAAACAAACGGTTGCCATCTCTGGTATAAACATACGGTTGCCGACCCCTGGTATAAAAAGTTAGTTGCTTATATCCTTTACAGGACGTGGCAATCAACCCCAGCTTTTATTGGCTGTTTGTGATTTATCTAGGCAATTTTATCAATCAATCAAGCAATCAATAAGCAACTAACTTTCTAAACAACCAACGCAAAAACACTCTAACATCTCAAATTTATCACACAAACTTACCTACCTAGCCATAACGACCAGCATCCTCAACCTTCAGATAAACCTAACCACATCTACCCGCTTGTCTGTGTACAGGTGAAGTTAGTTCAACAGCACATACTGCCGTAGGGGTGTGGAAGGTTAGCGACTTCATTATACCCGGTCTCAGTTTTATTCCTTCTGCCTTCCCTAACTCAAGAGCAGAGCCGGGTACCCATTTACAGTAAACTGGAGCTTGACGCTACCAGGTTTTGAACCCATTAATTTGCCTCGAGAATCAAGCGCTCTAAACACTCTGCCAAATGACACTCGTGTCTATACCATTATTTTCTTTGCGCTCCTTACGGAGCATGGATCCACCACTGTAGCTGGTCCCCCTTGCAGTAATCCTGCACCAAACATTGACTTGCTCAAGCAGCAGTGTTTTCTGTGGCACTATGTTTTACATGATGACTTTATGACATGCCCAAGGGCGCACCAGCCATATTCTTTCTTTGCCTCTTCAGAGATCCCAGAATTGACATGGGGGTCTCGTGTCTATATCATCACCGTTCTGCTCCCACAGGTGCAAAGGTCTTCAACAAACTTAAGCCAAGTCTTCCTGTTAGTTGACCTGTCCATGTTACAGTTGTTGTGAATAAACAATTTCTACAGGATGGTGGTTGCCGTTCCCATGCTCAGCCCTCCTCTGTCGCTTCTTACGACATGCTTGAAAGGCTGCATATTACTATTCTTTGTTCCTCTTTTGGACTCCCGTTGAATACATGTATATTTAATTTAAGTAAATCCGGCGTTTTGTTTTTCTTATTTCTAGCGGTGTTTATGATCATTTCTGTCTGCGCGGAGTTAAAGATCAAATATCAACAATCAGATTTCAATTACACAATCTGAATCAAACAAACAGTCTCTTAATATGATCCCATTAAGCCAGGTAATGAAACAATTCATACCGTTTAGATATCGTCCGAATCATTATCCTGGTAAAGTTAGTAGAAATATTACTCGTTACAGGTCCCCTTTATTATGTGCCCGCTTAAGGCATGGTTTCCTAACCTATGGTTTATGTCCCTCTTGAGGGTCAATGAATGGGTTCTAAAACGTTCATGGAACATACAACAGTGACTCTCAAAATGCTCGGATCATTGAGAAGCACCACTAACTATGCGGATCTTCACACTAAAATTAAATTATCAATACCAAATCTAGACTAACAAACACGGACACACAGAAGTAAGTCACAATTCAGAGATACATTTATATAACAATTAAAGACGTTTTGGTCTGATTTCATTTGCATGCCCCCGGACTTTTAAGGGGACGGTACACGGTTGAGAAGTACTGGTCATCAGAGTCGCGCGTTCCTAATTTATGAATCTCAGAGTAACAATGTGTTTATCACAACATATATATTTGTGGATCTCAGATTAGTCACATGTCATTATCTAGTAGGTAACATTTTAGATCTCAGTGTAAACACGTGCTGTCTCAAGCACGTAACTTTCTGAGATCTCACAGTAATTATAAGTCATTCCCAGAACCTAATGTACTTTATCTCAGAGTAACAATTTGTCATCACAAGTATCTAACACTTTAGATCTCAGAGTAACAATTTGTCATCACAAGTATCTAATATTCTGGATCTCTGAGTAACAATTTCGCATCGCAAGTATCTAACATTCTAGATCTCAGAGTAACAATTTGTCATCACAAGTATCTAACATTCTAGATCTCAGAGTAACAATTTCTCATCACAAGCATCTTACATTCTAGATCTCAGAGTAACAATTTGTCATCACAAGTATCTAATATTCTAGATCTCAGAGTAACAATTTGTCATCACAAGCATCTAACATTCTGGATCTCAGAGTAACTATTTGGCATCACAAGTATCTAACATTCTAGATCTCAAAGTAACAATTTGTCATCACAACTATCTAACATTCTAGATCTCAGAGTAACAATTTGTCATCACAAGTATCTAACATTCTAGATTTCAGAGTAACCACATGTCATAACAAGTTTCTTACACTCCAGATTTCAGAGTAGCCATATGTTATTACAAGCATTCTGGATCTCAGAGTAACAATTTGTCTTATCATAAGCTTTTAACATTCTAGATCTCTGAGTAACCGTGCGTTGTTACAAGAACCTAACGTTAGAGAGTTTAATGTAACCGTGTATCATTAAAGCATGCGTGTGTTATTAGAAGTACCTGAAAACTTTGACCTTGGTTAACCATGTGTCAGTCACTCACGTGTATGCCATGACTGAGGTCTTTGAGCCCAGTCTAAACATGTGTCAGTCGATCACGTGTATGTCATTACTGATGTCTTTGAGATCAGTGTAACCATGCGTTAGTCAATCACTTGTATGTCATTACTGAGGTCTTTGAGCCCAGTGAAACTATGTGTCAGTCAATCACTTGTGTGTCATTACTGAGGTCTCTGAGCCCAGTCTAACCATATGCCAGTCAATCACGTGTATGTGCTGTATTATCTCTTTGAGTCGAGTGTAACTTTGTGTCAGTCAATCACGTGTATGTCATGAGTTATGTCTTTGAGTCGAGTATAACCATGTGTCAGTCAATCACGTGTGTGTCATTACTGATATCTTTGAGCTCAGTGTAACCATGTGTCATTCATTAACTTGTTGTCATTACTGATGTTTTGTAGCTCAGTCTAACCAAGTGTCAGTCATTCGCTTGTTGTCATTTCTGATGTTTTTGAGCTCAGTGTAACCATGTGGCAGTCATTCACTTGTTGTCATCACTGATGTTTTTGAGCTCAGTGTAACCATGTGTCAGTCAATCATGTGTGTGTCATTACTGATATCTGTGAGCTCAGTGTAACCAAGCGTCAGCCATTCACTTGTTGTCATTACTGAAATCTTTGAGCTAAATGTAACCATGTGTCAGTCATTCACTTGTTGTCATCACTGATGTTTTTGAGCCCAGTGTGAACATGTGTCAGTCATTCACTTGTTGTTATTACTGATGTTTCTCAGCTCAGTGTAACTATGTGTCAGTCATTCCATGTTGTAATTACTTATGTTTTTGATCCCAGTGTAACCAAGCGTTAGTCAATAACGTATGTATTATTAATGTCTTTGAGCTCAGTCTAACCATGTGTCAGTCAATCTCTTGTGTGTCATTACTGATCTTTTTGAGCCCAATGTAACCGTGTGTCAATCATTCACGAGTAGTCATTACTGTTCTTTTTTAGCCCAGTGTAACCATGTGTCAGTAAATCACGTGTGTGTCATTACTGATGTCTTTGAGCTCAGTTTAACCATGTGTCAGTCAATCACGCGTGTGTGATACCGATGTCTGTGAGCTCAGTCTAACCATGTATCAGTCAATCACGTGTGTGTC
The DNA here is from genome assembly GCA_024509875.1 of Oreohelix idahoensis. NCBI lineage: Eukaryota > Metazoa > Mollusca > Gastropoda > Stylommatophora > Oreohelicidae > Oreohelix > Oreohelix idahoensis. Next base: position 868,741 of record JAMPIV010003908.1, on the reverse strand, counting down.
ATTACTGATGTATTTGAGTTCAGTATAACCATCTGTCAATCAATCACGTGTGTGTCATTACTGATGTATTTGAACCAGGTGTAACCATGTGTCATTCAGTCACCAAACCCAGATACGATAACCGGCTTAACATAATGACAAGAAGGAAGTTTGCTAAAGATTAGATGGAGGACACCAATTTTGCAAAATAAACGTTGAAAGTGCCGGTACTTCCGCTGAAACTCTCCAAAAATTTATATTACAGACAACACGAAAATATTTTATGTGACGAAAAAGTAACCTATTAAACAGCAACATATACAGACAAAGCGTCCGGAATGGACAGTGGTTAAAGTGCGTAGCCTCAAGTTCTAGTCGACCCAGCTGTAAATGACTCTGCACTTAAGTTAGGAAAGGCAAAGCCAGCGAGGAAGAAAACTTGTCAACCTATCTCATAAAGCTGGATCTAGTATAGTGAAGACACTTCACTCCCTTACAAGTATCTGCTATATTACCTACACAGACAAGGAGTCATATAACAATTTATCATAATTCACGACGCCTAGCCGGATCTCTCAGGCTGAGAATCACTGGTGGAGAAATACTGTAGTGATAACAACTGTGATACAAAATACCACTTACCAAGATTTGTTGATATTCTTTCGTTGTTATCCCGCACGCGAAAATATTGTTTGCCAAACAGTTAGTAGTTTATTATAGATATTATTAATATTATTCACACCAACGCGTTGCAATTAAAATAGTCACTTGTAATTAAGATGATGGTTGTGAAGATCGGTCCCGTGTAAAGTTCCTAGGGGTTATCTGACAAGACAAAGACAGATGAGGACGACTGCACCCACAGGCATGTCGTACAGGGCGACTAATATGGGAACCTCATCATGGAAAACAAACTTCTACAGAAACCACAGCTGCAAGAACTTGTGACTGCTTGGTGCAGGCTTCCTACAAGGGGACCAGCCACTGTAGTTGCTCCCTGCTCCGTAAGAATCGCAAGTTTAAATGATAAAGATGTGTATAACGGAAGAAATAAATTTCGCACCTTGAAGGACGAAATATTGCTAATGATACTCTATTGAACACAACGGGAATCGAAGAAGTGAGGTTGTTAATGAGAGGAAGATTATGTTTCAAACACACGAAGACATAGAAAATAAAATCGTTTGGTCGCTTCGTTAAAATTCGGTACCACGGGCACAATAAAAAAGACTTGAATAGCAGACGACCTGCTCTGTATCAGTTATAATAAAAGAGATAACTGCGACGAACTGAACTGGATAATAAAGCATATTTTTAACTTTGAAAAAGCCGCCGAGGACGAACTTAAACGTCGGTTGGAAGAATTTTTTGTAACTAGATAAAATTGTTCTGTACTATTCTTTTGATTTTTAGATAATAATAAAGAAATCATGTAGAAACAAGGCCCGACGATAGGGAGGGTGACTTTACTTACACTAACACGGAATCTGCATATTTCGACATACTGTTAAAGCACAGGTGGAAGTAAAGACTAAACACTAAACTAACAAGTTCTGCTCAATCTAGATACGAAAATGAAAATTGTATGATAAAACCTTCACAGTTCCCGATAAAATCCAGCCCCCTAATACATAAGTCACGAGCCGAGATTACACACACATCCAACAACGATCACAGACAGGTAAGAGTGATCAAAATCTATAAGCCCGTTCTGGAATTTTTATAACCGAGGGGTCAAGATTACAAGGTACAAACAGATCTTCGATCACACAGCCACGAATGTACTGGAAACACGAACGTGCTTCAACCTGGTAGACGGCACGACCGTCTTTAATGCTTCTAGATATAAGGCCAATCGCTGAATGGAACTCCGACCAAGTTTTCTTAACAAACGCTTTGAGGTTCTGTGCGATCATATTTTTTTCACACAGAACTTTCATTGGCCAGGAAAAGTGGAAAGGAAAGGGGGGTTGGTGTTAAAAAACCTCTTGTTCATTCTTCTTCATACACGCACTCACCCAGTAAAAAGACATACTGTACCTTCTGCTTCATGTATTACGCCTGGTGGAGTTGGCGATCATGTCTCTAAATAACTTCTTGTCTCCAGACCGTTTATGAATCCTGTTGTTGATTACTTTCCGTGGAACGATGTGGCACAGTCAAGTATTTTCTATGTTTGTCGTTCTCTTATCTCATTTTCTTTCAATCATTCCAGTCGTCACAATATATTCCTGCATTCTTCTCCTTATAGAATGCCTACAGAAAGTGGATTGCCTCTTTCTATTGTCAGTAATAAACTTCCTTTACGCATTGGCTTCTGTCAAAAGATCCTAACTACTTTTAGTTGTCAATGGTTTTCTTAACATTCTTCTGTAAAACCACATCTCTGTGGCCTCCAGGGCGTTTCTTGCTTGTTTACTACAAATTGTCTATGACTCACTTTCGTATGTTAGGATAGGTTCTATATAACACTGGAGAACTCTCTTTCTTACTTCCATGGACAAAAGGGTTGCTGCACATACTTTTAAATTAATGGAACTGTGCTTTTGCTTGGGCTGTTCTACTTGACACCTCTGAGATCAAACACATATTGAGCATGGTACAATTTGGATAGCACACACTCACCACACAAACCCATATTGAACATGATACAATTTGGATAGCACACACTCACCACACAAACCCATATTGAACATGATACAATTTGGATAGCACACACTCACCACACAAACCCATATTGAACATGATACAATTTGGATAGCACACACTCACCACACAAACCTATATTGAACATGATACAATTTGGATAGCACACACTCACCACACAAACCCATATTGAACATAATACAATTTGGATAGCACACACTCACCACACACACCCATATTGAACATGATACAATTTGGATAGCACACATTCACCACACAAACCCATATTGAACATGATACAATTTGGATAGCACACATTCACCACACAAACTCATATTGAGCATGATACAATTTGGATAGCACACATTCACCACACAAACCCATATTGAGCATGATACAATTTAGATAGCACACACTCACCACACAAACCCATATTGAACATGATACAATTTGGATAGCACACATTCACCACACAAACCCATATTGAACATGATACAATTTGGATAGCACACATTCACCACACAAACCCATATTGAACATGATACAATTTGGATAGCACACACTCACCACACAAACCCATATTGAACATGATACAATTTGGATAGCACACACTCACCACACAAACCTATATTGAATATGATACAATTTGCCCCCACACCTCCCACCCCCAAACCCCCCAACCCCCCCCCACAACCCTCCCCCCCACAAACCCCATGATTGAACATGATACAATTTGCCCCCCCCAGCACACACTCACCCCCACAAACCCATATTGAACATGATACAATTTTGCCATAGCACACACCACCACACAAAACCCCCATTGAACATGATACAATTTTTTGGATAGCACACCTCACCACACAAACCCCCCCTATGATACAATTTGGATAGCACACCCCCACTCACCCAACACCCCCCCCCCCCAATTTGCATAGCACCCACCCCACCACACACAAACCCCCCCGAATATGATTACAATTTGCATAGCACACACTCACCCCCCACAAACCCCCCCCCCCCCATGATACAATTTGGATAGCACACACTCACCACACAAACCCATATTGAACATGATACAATTTGCATAGCACACACTCACAACACAAACCTATATTGAATATGATACAATTTGCATAGCACACACTCACTACACAAACCTATATTGAATATGATACAATTTGGATAGCACACACTCACCACACAAACCCATATTGAACATGATACAATTTGCATAGCACACACTCACCCACCCCCCACAAACACATACAAACAAATAAAACAAAAATACCACAATTATCCAAATAGTACAAAAAGTTTCCACCATCCCATCACAAAACAACTATTGAAAATGATAGGCAATTTGGATAGCACACACCTTCCCACCCAACCGAAACCACACATACGCAAACACCACTGATACAGGGCACACACACGCACACTTATACCTCATCCTACACAAAAATCTACAAAACATTTAACCATTATCTACACAACACCCCAACTACACAAACACATACAGAGCATGATACCATTTGGATAGCACCAGACACACACCACATTAACACATATAACATGATAACAAGTGAATAATGCACACCCACACCATAGAAACAATAATGAACAGAATAGCGTCTGAATAGTGCGCGCACACACACAAACACTATAAAACAGGACAGTATATGAATAGCGCGCTCGCACACACACATGCCACACAAACATATATAACTCAGGATAATATGCCTGGACCTCCCTCTGAATCTGCAGCATATCAATAAGCTATAGGATCAAAACATTTACTTCACAAGAGATAAGTCATCTGTTCGTCAGACTACCTTCCTTTAAAGATAAAAAAAGTTAGTTGCTTATCCTTTACAGGACGTGGCAATCAACCCCAGCTTTTATTGGCTGTTTGTGATTTATCTAAGCAATTTTTACGTTCAGTAGTTTGCCATTGCTTTCTGAACGGTACGGCGGTTATACCATTGTTAAAAATCCACACAAAGCGATCTGCTACCAAACCGCCTGCAGCGGGTTTCGAACCTGGTATATCTGGATTATGAAACTGCGTTCATATCCATTAGGCCACAGACGCCGACAAAGATAAAAAACAAACCATAAAAGGCAATTTCCAAACCTTCCCTCGTTAGATCACTCTCAGAGACTATTTCCATTCCCTGTTAGGCAAACAAAAGCAATACCCCGCACGAGTTACATGCAAAACAAATTCATTAATAGATATGTGGCTAACACACTAACAAGCAGCCGTGCACCCGATTAATGAAACCAGTATAACTGATACAACCTCTACACCTCACGGTAGAACGACTAAGTAAGTAAGTAAGTATAACCGATACATCTAAGTTAAACACACGAATACATACATATACACACCTGAGCACACACAGACCTCACTTAGACAAAGAAGGAGGAAAATATTAGACGAAACCCACGAACTGAATACAAAGAAACAAAACAGAACCAAAAAAAATGGAGACAGACAATGTTGAACTCCCCACGTCTGAACCGAAGACTACAAAGAGTGATTTGTTGTTACTTGTACGCTCTATTTCCGATTCAGCGATTCAAAGCCATCGAATACGACGCTATTAATATCAGTGTATTTCAAGATCGAACTCGTCATACATGATTTGTTTTTTAAGAGCAAACATTTTCTATCTACAGGCCTAGGTCCTCCATACACGCGCCCCTACCCAACCAACCGCGACATACGCTTTCTGCTTGGCACTGTAACAAATGTTTAGACAGACAGTCAGCTAACTAGCTAGATAGATAGACAGAAGACAAACAGACAGATAAATAGATAGATAGATAGATAGATAGATAGATAGATAGATAGATAGATAGATAGATAGATAGATAGATAGATAGATAGGTAGATAGATAGATAGATAGATAGATAGATAGACAGATAAATAGATAAATAGATAGATAGATAGATAGATAGATAGATAGATAGATAGATAGATAGATAGATAGATAGATAGATAGATAGATAGATAGACAGACAGATAGATAGATAGATAGATAGATAGATAGATAGATAGATAGATAGATAGATAGATAGATAGATAGATAGATAGATAGACAGATAGATAGATAGATAGATAGATAGATAGATAGATAGATAGATAGATAGATAGATAGATAGATAGATAGATAGATAGATAGATAGATAGATAGATAGATAGACAGATAGATAGATAGATAGATAGATAGATAGATAGATAGATAGATAGATAGATAGATAGATAGATAGATAGATAGATAGATAGATAGATAGATAGATAGATAGATAGATAGATAGATAGATAGATAGATAGATAGATAAATAGATAGATAGATAGATAGATAGATAGATAGATAGATAGATAGATAGATAGATAGATAGATAGATAGATAGATAGATAGATAGATAGATAGATAGATAGATACGAAAATAATAGTTAGATTACAAAAGCAAGAGGAGTTTTCATTACCCTCGGCAGTACATGGGAATCAATGAAATCCAGTGCCATTTAAAAAAAATATCTCGTTACTTTCTCGCAGCCTCTTTATTATTTACACACAATCTATGACAGAAGAGTGCAATTAATAAAACAATTAATGTTCTTCTTTGTGTTCATAAATTTTGTTAGAGAAAGAAAAAGAAGAAATGGCTGAAAGAAAGAGAGTGCAATTAACAAGGAAACAAGATATAAAGTTAACAGAAAGATACAGAGTGCAATTAACATGGAAACAAGATATAAAGTTAACAGAAAGATAGAGAGAAAAGGGCCAGTAATAACAGGAAAGAGAAATTATGAAAAGACAAGAAGATATAAAAAGGAAAGTTAAGAAACAATAAAGGCAATAGAGCAAGGTTATGATATATCTATAAATAATTATGTGAGAAGAAATGAACGAGCGAACTTTATTTTGACAGGGTTGAGAACTGGACACGCAGGCCCGTCTAAAATTCTGCCCTTCATTCTGTATAATGAGAAGATACAACCGTATATACAATTGAATGAAGAATGAATGAGACAATATTGGGTGTATGACAACTATGAAACAGCTCAATTTAGCATTGTATATATAACTAATACATACACGCTTCAAGACAATGATAAGAGAAAGTTACTTATTTCAACTGGCGTCGCCGAGATAAAGAATTCTACTATCCAGAATGAATGGAGCAAGACATTAATCTTAAGAACAATTTAAAAAAAATTAACAGGCTCAAACTTGAAGAAAGTAAGACAATCTTGAAGAAAGTAAGTCAAATTTGAAGAAAGTGAGTCGAAGAAAGTAAGTCAAACTTGAAGAAAGTAAGTCAAACTTGAAGAAAGTAAGTCAAACTTGAAGAAAGTAAGTCAAACTTGAAGAAAGTAAGTCAAACTTAAAAAAAAAGAAAGTAAGTCAAACTTGAAGAAAGTAAGTCAAACTTGAAGAAAGTCAAACTTGAAGAAAGTAAGTCAAACTTAAAAAAAAAAAAGTAAGTCAAACTTGAAGAAAGTAAGTCAAACTTGAAGAAAGTCAAACTTGAAGAAAGTAAGTCAACTTAAAAAAAAAAGTACGTCAGACTTGAAGAAAGTAAGTCACATCAGGTTCACAAATGCGATCATAAACAAATAAAATGAAATGAATGCTTGTTCTTCTTCCCACGCCTCTGACTCCACTATTTGAATATTTTCAAAGAAAGCAGTGGTCAGCTCGAGGCTACTTCAATCTCCATAGAGTTTTTTTTTTTTTAAGAACAATAACTCTTGCCCTTCGCCGCTGTGCCTTGACCCCCACAGTTCAGGGGAAGGTGCCCACCAGTAGCTTTCGGTGGACCCCTTGGAGGCAGAAGGTCTGGCACTCTCGCAGCCCGGCGGGACTTCACAGGGTTAGCGCCAATTCTGCTTACTTTTTAGAGACGTCATCATCGAGCAATGTACGTTGCACTCTTTCGTTACGCCTGTGGCTCGTGCATTCGATTTCAACGAGCATTTATGTCGGGTTGCCTTCCTTAGTCTTTGACTGTACACAGCAAGGTACGAGTAGCATGCATTCTGAATCTGACTGGTCTTTACATAAAAGAGCAAGACGCAAATCTAAGGACAAAACACAAAAAGAAGTGAAGATGGGGGGTGGGAAGTGGGAGGGGGGGGGGGGGGGGGGGGGGGAAAAAGAGAAAGGTTCAAATTTGACAATAGTAAGAAGTCATATTAGGAACTTATGTGCGATTATCAACAAATACATTAAAATGAATGATTCTAATCCCCAGAATGAACGAACTTAAGGAAAAAAAAAGGAGGGGGGAGGAGTGAGTGGGGGAAGAGAAAGGTTCAAACGTGAAGATGGCAAGTCACATCAGGAACATGTACTCCATGAGAGGTGCAGGGTGGCAGTGTGACCTTCTTCAACCCAGTTGAGGGAGACATTTTTGGGTGACGACAGAAGCCTGGCACGGACTGCCCAGCTTAATAAGAGGGATAGATGTGGTTATTTGAGAACGAACGCAGAAGAAGAAGAAGACATCAGGACCACAAGCGTGAGACCACGAGCGTGAGACCACGAGCGTGATCGTGGACGAATAAACACGGAAATACAGGTTTCAAGTGTTCCCGTGTGGTTCCCGGGAATCCCGGATGCGACAAAGAAAGAGCACTGCTACTACTCCCACAACCACGCATGTCGTCAGAGGAGGACTAGCCTGGTAATGCAAGCTGCTACAGACAATACCCACTGAAAGAACATTTCAATATTTTGGCGCAGATTTCATGCATGGAGACTACAGCAGTGGTGGCTCAATGCCCCATGTAGAAAATCGGCAAGAAATAATTCGATTGCATCCCTTGTCTGTGATAATTCATTCCTCGAGCAACTCCTTAGTTTTCACCTTATTTTCATTGGCTGATTCACCGTGGTAAGTATCACAACAAATGCTGTATTTAAGAGAAAGCACCGGAACAATTGCTATAAGTTAAGCCAGTGGTTCCCAACTATTTTCGGCCCACGTACCCCCTAGCCTTGTAGTAAACTTTCCCGTACCCCTTTTGAAATATGAGAGGGAACACATTCTAGAGTTTACCTTACACATGCCCATAAGAGAATAAATAAACACACATTAAGTAATTTTTCATAAAGAAAACTTCCTTCTGCGCACAACATTTAAAAAAAAAATACATAAAGTTTGTAAACGTTTACCAGAACACAGTCAAATATATTAGTGAGGCCCTTGATTCTGTTTCTTGCCAACCTACACTTTTATTCTTGGTACAGTTTCCGAAGGAGGTACCCACATATCATATTTAGTCTCCTGTAAATATCTAGCTTTGGACTTGATTGAAAACATTCTGGAATGTCTTAATAGAATAACGCAAACTATTTACAAAATAGTCTCCGTATGCCCTCGACAAGCTTCTAGTACTCATTGGGGTACACATATCCCAGGTTGGGAATCTCTGGGTTAAGGAAAGACTTCACAGTTCAAAAACTACCACACGTCTTCCGACCACTTACCTTTTTTCGTTGGAAGCACTTCTCACCATATTCTGTGAACAGAAAAGTAAAAGATACCAACAGTTATAGGATAAACATTATTCTTAAAAAAAACCTGATTTCTTTAAAAAAAAATGTCGTCGCATTCGTCGTTATCGTCATCATCATCATCATCACCATCAATCATCATCATCACCATTAACATCACCCTTCATCACCCCAAGGAGAATAGGCAATCAACAAACCTATGCCAAAGCATCCTGTCCCATACAACCATTCTCAAGGTCATCCCATATCTAACACAAAATAAATAAATAATTAAAATTCGAGCTAAGTTGTTTTTGGTCGGCCTCTCTTTCGTTTTCCTTCAGGGGTCCATAGCATAGCTGTTCTTGTGATAGCATCAGGGTCTCTTCTGAGGACATGACCAACCCAGCTCCAGCGTCCGCCAGCTATGATGGTGTGCATGTCCTCTTGCTTGCTCCGAGTGAGCAGATCTTGGTTGGTGATGGTATTCGGCCAAAAGATTCGGAGAATTTTTCTTAGGCATGTTGTGTGAAAAGTGGACAATTTCGACATTTCCTTCTCTGTAACTCTCCAGCATTCCGCACCATAGAGAAGCACATAAAGCACACAGCTCTGATATAATCTTAATTGTGTGCTTGTGCTGTACTGAGAGGACTTCCAGATGTTGTTTAGGCTAAAAAAGGCTGTTCTTGCTTTGTTCATTCTGTTGTAGATGTCTTTGCTTGCTCCGCCGTCTGGTGTTACTATGCATCCTATGTATGTGAAGGTGTCTGTCTGTTCCAGTTGCTGATTTCTTACTGATATGGGCTCATGGTTGCTCACATTGAGCGTCATGACCTCTGACTTCTTTAGATTGATGTTCAAGCCCACCTGCTGGCTATACTTATTAAGTCTATCCGTTTTTTCCTGGATGTGTTGATGTGAATGTGCTAGTAGTGCAATGTCATCTGCATATTCCAGATCTTCCAATTTAGAAAATGTAGTCCATCTTATTCCTCTTGGACTGCCCTCTGTTGTCTGGCGCATCACCCAGTCTATGACTGTTAAAAATAGAGTGGTTGATAAGGGGCATCCCTGTCGTACTCCTGTCTTCACCTCAAAGGTTAGGTTGCTCTGCCCAACACTACACGTAAAGTTGGCATAGAGGCTTTTTATGATTGACACTATGCAGCTTGGAATTCCATAAGCCCTCAGTATTTTCCATAAACTGTCCCTATGCATACTGTCAAAAGCCTTTTCAAAATCAACGAAATTAATGTACAGCTGTCTTTGTCATTCTGAGCACTGCTCAATAATGTTCCTGAGGGTACATATATGATCTACACATCTTCTGTTCTTTCTAAATCCTGCTTGTTCTTTCCTCAGTTTGTGGTCTGCTGCTTTTGAAATTCTCTGTATAATTATCCTGCCTAGTATTTTGCTGGGAACTGAGAGAAGAGTGATTCCTCTCCAATTATTCCAGTCTGCAAGATCTCCCTTCTTAGGCAGTTTGACAATTATTCCTTTGTTCCACTCTGTTGGTGTTGTCCCCGTTTTCCAGACTTGTGCAAATAGTGGTTCTAATAGTTCTGCTGCTAGCTCAGGGTCTGTCTTAAATAGCTCTACATTTAAGTTATCATGGCCAGGAGCTTTTCCGTTCTTTAACCCTTTGATTGCTGTGATGATTTCTTCTTTATTAACACCTAGATCATTTTCAGCCTCAGGAACATTCAATTGTGTCTCTGGTGGTTCCTTGTTCAGAGTTTCTCTGAAATGCTCTGCACATCTTGTTTCCTGTCCCTCTGCTGTCGTGATGAGATTTCCTTGCTTATCTCTTACTAATGTAATACTGTTTGCACCTCGTTTTCCGCTGATGAATTTAGTTATTTTGTATACTGTGCTTTGTTCATTTCTCAGTGCTGCCTCTTCTGCCTGTCTTGCAAGATCGTCTAGGAAATACCTTTTGTTGGCTCGGGTTTGGCGTTTAACTTCTTTGTCCAGCTGACTGTACTGTTCGCTATATAGTTGCTTTAACCTGGGGGACTTCGCTTCTGTTTTCTTTCTTTTCATTTCCTTTCTCAGTGTTATGGTGTTTAATGTTTCTGGTGTTATCCAGTCTTGCTTCTTCCTTTCCTGGAATCCCAAGCATGATTTGCTGCTTTCCTTACATATTGTTGAAATGGTGTTGAATTTCTGGTCTATATCATCAGTTAATGTCTTTTCCTGACTTTTGGCAAATTGATATCGCTTCTCTATATTAGCCGCAAAAGCTTTTCTGGTAAGGGGGTCCTTCAATTTGCTGATGTCAAACCTTTTCTGTGTAGTTACAGTTGGTCCAGCCGTTCTTAGTTTCACTTTCAGTTTTGCTACTACTAAATGGTGATCACTTCCCACATCTGCACCTCTTCTTACCCTCACATCTTGCAATGCATGTCTCCATCTACCATTAATCATGATGTGGTCTATCTGGTTTCTGTCCCGACCATTTGGTGATTCCCATGTTAACTTGTGAATTTCCCTGTGTGGGAAAAGTGTTCCTCCAATGACCAGGTTGTTGATGCTACAGAAACTTATTAATTTATCCCCATTTTTGTTTGCTGTTCCGCTGCCGCATTTCCCCTTTACTCTTTCATTATATGTATTGTGTGTTCCAACTTTCGCATTGAGGTCTCCCATTACTATGATATGATCATATCTAGGTGTGTCTTCCATTTCTTTCTGCAGTTGTTGATAGAATTCATCCTTGACCTCTTCATCACTGTCATTCGTTGGTGCATAGCATTGTATTATTGTAGTGTTGGTGAATCTCCCTCTCAATCTTATTCTTATTAGTCTGTTGTTGATGGGTTTCCATTCCAGTAATGTCCTTTCTATTCCTTTCTGTAGAATAATGGCTACACCTTCATTGTGCTGTCCATCCTCTCTTCCAGAGTAAAGTACTGTTTCTCCTGTTGCTGTTTTTACTTTTCCTGCCCCTGTCCATCTGCTCTCGCTTATCCCTAGAATGTGTAATCTATAGTTCCTCATTTCTGCTGTGACCTGTTTTAGTTTACCTGTCTCGTTCATTGTCCTGACATTCCAAAATCCTATTCTTGTTTCACGTTTTGCGGTCAGGACGTCCGTTTTCGTGTCAGTGGCTTCCTTTCGGCTTTCACCACTGGCAGTCATACGAGCCTCAGACTCCGGATGTCCGTCCCGCAGCAAAGTTTGTTCATTTGTTGTCGTTTCCGTAACTTCATTTCTTTTTACATAGACAGGGGTGTCAGCCCTATGCTAAAACCCCCAACCTGGAGGACCAGGGTGTCTGCTTTAGTCTGACCCCTGCCCGCGCAAACCTGTCCAGCTTGGTAGAACCTTCCAGGAGCAAAACTCCCGCTGGCATAGCTCTGGGGGTAATCAGGGTACGCAAGCCGCCATACCTCGACAAGGTATTGACACCGGTGATGGCAGTCAATGTGTGTATACAGGATATTAACGATCAATTCTTTCCATATCAGTCACATGACCAATCCAGCCGTTCTGACAGTCGCTGCTTCCTATTTAATCTTGGTCATGTGATGCCTAATCTTCCCTTTCTGCCTTCTTCATCTTCTTTGTCCTTCGGCCTTTCCCGCTGTTACCAAATTGTCTGGATTTTTCTAGCTAGTGTATCATTATTTCCCTTTTCACTCCTTACGGAGCATGGAACCACCACTACAGCTTGTACCCTTGTAGGAAGTCTGCACCAATCATTCGCCCTCTTGCAGCTGTTGTTTCTGTGACAATTTGTTTGACATGATGAGGTTGCCAACCTCTTGCACAACCTCATATTAGTTGCCTTCTACGACATGCCAGAGTGTACAGTAGACCTAGTCATTCACAATTTTACACCAAGTAATAATAATAAAAAATGAAACTATCCAATGTGTTAATGAAACTGGCAAGTAATAATAATAACATTTACAAGTATACACGCGACTTTACTATTCTGACCATGTACAAGGGTTTCCACTTCCAGCTTTGAAATAAAAATTATTTCAAATTAGATATAAGGTACAGTTACATTACACTTTTACTAAAAATAAAACCATATGTATATATACAATTTTGCAGACAATATGAAGAAGTCAACTAAAGAAAAGAAAATCAGCCACACAAGACAGAAGAGGTCGTCTTGGAAGGAGGCGCATGACGCCAATCAAAGAAAGCAGAAAGGAGTCTGGGTTACATTAATGAAAACGATAAGTAAGACACGGTACGACCTTGAGCTCATGACATGCAACGGAAGGACCTGGTATGTGTTTGCTGACGTCCTATGGTCCTTATGGGCGGGGGGGAGGGCTGAAGGGTAGTTATATATATATATACACGCACACACACTTAGACATATATCCAATGTACAACACTTTAATATTAATTTTTACAGTTTATATTGTGTAGGTGTGCTTCCGATGGTATTAGAAAGTGGTCGAACCTGGCTCCAGGACCTGTTTCTCCCCAGCTTAAAGCTGATGTTTTCTTTCTTCTCGTGATATCACCATGGATTTTGTTTTAGAGCTGCCTATGCCCATCCCTCTCTTCTCCAGCTCTTCCTTCCAGACTTGCAGGTTGGATTGAGATGTGCCTCTGATTTAGCAATCAGGGCAACATCATCAGCAAATGCCAGCTCCGAAATATAGACCTGTCTCATCTTCCAGTACCCCACTGAATACTTTCTTGTTCTCTCCTTACATGCCTTGATGACATCGTCCATAAGGAGTATGAAGAGGTAAGGTGATAACAGAAATACTACGGTTTACAAATAACTGAAATAATAACTGAAAAGCATCACAAATACAAAGGTTCGTTTAGTAATTGTAGTAAACACAGAAAAATCGTAAAGAAATAAGAAAGTTTACAAATACTGTACATAACAATACTAAACTATCTGAAACACTCGGGGTATTTCCCTCATTAAACATTATTTGACCCAAAAAAATCCAATACATAACGAGATCAAGTCTAGTTGCAGATCTCGACAGTAAACAAGTGGACGGTAACTATGCCAGATGGCACAGTAAGAAATGGAACGGGTCTAATACCACAGGAAATTGGATCTGTTCCGACAAACTGTATCGCCACCGGCAAGGTATCTACCTACCTACCTACTTACATGTCTACCTGTCTGTCCGTCCATCCCGTCCGCCGGTTTATCTATCTATCTATCTATCTATCTATCTATCTATCTATCTATCTATCTATCTATCTATCTATCTATCTATCTATCTATCTATCTATCTATCTATCTATCTATCTATCTATCTGTCTGTCTGTCTGTCTGTCTGTCTGTCTGTCTGTCTGTCTGTCTGTCTGTCTGTCTGTTAAGTCCGTCCGTCCGTCCGTCCGTCCTCCGTAAGCGTCCGTCCTCGGTCGGCCGCCCTGCCCGCCCGCCCGCCCGCCCGCCCACCCAACCCACCCACCCACCCACCCCCCACCATCCACCCACCCACCCATCTATCTATCTATCTATCTATCTATCTATCTATCTATCTATCTATCTATCAATCTATCTATCTATCTATCTATCTACCTATCTATCTATCTATCTATCTATCTATCTATCTATCTATCTATCTATCTGTCTGTCTGTCTGTCTGTCTGTCTGTCTGTCTGTCTGTCTGTCTGTCTGTCTGTCTGGTCGGTCGTTCGGTCGGGTCGGTCGTCCGGTCGGTCGGTCGGTCGTCGTCGGCGGACGTCGTCGGTCGGTCGAACGGTCGGTCGGTCGGTCGGTCGGTCGGTCGGTCGGTCGGTCGGTCGGTCGGTCGGTCGGCGGGTCGGTCGGTCGGTCGGTCGGTCGGGCGGTCGGTCGGTCGGTCGGTCCGTCCGTCCGTCCGTCCGTCCGTCCGTACCATCCATCCATCCATCCATCCATCCATCCATCCATCCATCCATCCATCCATCCATCCATCCATCCATCCATCCATCCATCCATCCATCCATCCATCCATCCATCTATCTATCTATCTATCTATCTATCTATCTATCTATCTATCTATCTATCTATCTATCTATCTATCTATCTATCTATCTGTCTACATACATACATACGCGAAAGTAACTCGCCAATTATGAAGGGAATGAAATATGGTGTGCTATTTCTGCAGATGACGTCATTATTTCTCCTGTGGTCACATCTGTCCTGTCCACGTCAATTTAAAATGTCCTTGTATATTTGTATTTAAATTTAACGTGACTTATCGTGACTTGTGATCAACGGTCAATGCACAATTTAAATGTCCTTGGATGTTTGTATTTAAACTTTACTAGACTTATCGTGACTTGTGATCAACGGCCAATGCACAATTTAAATGTCCTTGGATGTTTGTATTTAAACTTAACGTGACTTATCGTGACTTGTGATCAACGGCCAATGCACAATTAAAAAATTGAAAGACGTCCGTGTTCTTTTAATGGGTGTTCAATTTAGTTGTCACGGTGCAGTGAGCGCCTTTTCCGTATTTTTCATAAAAAGCTAGTGGATTGTTTATTGCTAATAGTGTTGACAGTTTTTTTTACTTGCATGACAGTATTACGGGCAAGCCAAACCTTTGGCACAGAACGTATGAGCAAGGCTTGGTGGAGTTGGAAAATCAGATCTCTTCATATATTCACACATTTTCTGTGTATACTTTTTTTTTCTGATGTCTATTTTCTTTTCTGTTTCCACCATCATGTTTCGTAGTGTTTGTTTATTGTCTTCTCTGTCTGTTGTATGTTGTGTTCGTCCGAATCCTGACTAGTACTTTTGTAAACAATTTATGGACACCATATCTGTTTTATGATAAGACGTGCAACTAGTTTTTGACGAAACAAACGACAATAGGTGATGCAGTTACTCAGAACAAAAGACAAAGGTGATGCCTAAGTTTCCACTACAATAGCTTCGTCAGGGTCAAAAGAACCAAAAAGAAAATAAAGAAAGCGAGAACTAAGTTAAATACTGAAAAAGAAAATAATAATACGACCCGAAAACAGAAGTTGCTGATAATACTCCCGTGAGAATCTGCTTGTCCATTGTCTTAGTGTGACTCATTATTTATCTTCGTTTACCCCGTCGAGTATCATTTGTCTTATTGCAGTCCACCCCATCTTCAATCAATCAATCAATCAATCAATCAATATCCTTTAGCTCCCAAAAGAGCGTAGATCTTCAACAAACCCATATCAAGTCCTCCTGTGCCATCAGCTCAAAGCCTTTCTAATTTTCCTCACTATTTTCTATTCTGTCTCCAGTTCTCTTCTCCGTGTATTCTTCAGTCTGCCTCACCATCTCTTACTCTGGGTATTCCAGAGTAAGGACTCAATAGTAATTCTACCAACATGTTTCTTTAGTGTGTGTGCCCAATCCATCGCCAGCGCTTCTACTCATGTCTTGTTTACTAGCACATACCTTATTCTTGTCATCAGTTCCACATAGGTAACTGATAAGGTTGATAACGTTGGATTTTTATTCCCGTTAATGATATCCACCAAAAGATAGATATATCCACTGTAGTGTATGGAATGTCAACTTGACCTACGCAGTGGTGTGTAGACATGGATTGAGTGTATAATGTGCGAATGATGATAAAGGTTCGTGGTGTTGACAAAAAATGTTCTTTTCTCACACTCATGTATGGCTGGAAGTCATCGACACCAACGACTGTGTACCTTTTCTAAAGTTTAATTGGACGTACACACTCGACAGCACAGATAGTGACAAATCACAGGTTGCCATAATACATCATAGTACAGTGGATAAATGGTCTTGCAATGTTACATGGGCACTCATGTAGAATAAGTGTATAATGGACTGTCAGTAGCCAAGCACTCAGTATCGCCCATACATATATCATCTGACTTCACTGACTGAGCACGTCAACTTATAAACAACATTTCAGATGGCTTCTAAACCTAATCTCGTCTAGCGACGATTCTTCAACATAATGTTCAGCACATATTTTTCCATATAATAATATTGAACCGCTAATAACGGGTTCTCATGTGTAGCAGTGATCTCTGGACTAAACAAGCGATAATACGGGCATCCCTTTTCTCTTCTTGAAAGTCACTACATGTTTTGGTTCCAAGATGGCTTCACTCGTGAGCTGTCACTCACGTTTGGATACAGATAATGAATCTGTCCTAAAGTTAGTCATTCATAAAACATTTCATTGCTCTGTAGATTTGATCATGAACAATTGACTGCAATCTACAGGATATAGTGCTGCTAGGAATCGAAGTCGTTTTCATCGAGTCAAATATATTCTCTTAGACATTCAAATCGTAACTATCGAAAATGGTGGCTTCGATCGAGAGTTCATAAGAGTATCTTTGATTACCTTGGTATAGGAAATATGAAACTGCCATTCCTTGGCAATACAACTAAACACTGGGGTAAAGCATACACGATAGGTTTAGACGACTATCACTTTCCCCACCAATACTGAGATCACTTTTTCCCGGCGACAGGCCGACATAGAAAACACAGTCCCTATCGGGACGAAGCCAAATCACACCACTCTCTAGCGACACATCCGCCGAATAGCCTTCGACCTCTCTAGAGACAACAGAACATATAGTTCGACTTAGATATGTAAAGATATACAGATATAAGACAGACTCGTCCTACTCAGACAAACAATACACATAAATTCAGGCCATAGATATTCTGAAGCAAGAACAATCTATTATTACCCAAACAACGAATAAATCGCAGTAAAATGGATTTATCCGCGGAGTTTGATCGAAAGAGTCGACACAACTTTCAAGGGAAGTAACTCAATAATGACTTTCCCTTAAGCACTAAAAAATTACCTATGTATAATATTGTAAGATATCAAAGACTGCACGTAACAGTCTTACCACACCTCCCGGGAAAAAAAAAAAATGGAACATTTTTTTTTTTTTGAAATACATCTAGGAGCAACGTACAATAGGCTCACAACGCATGAATAATGCGCAGATGAAAATATCAGGAATACCTATAACGCCTAATATGAGGCTAAGTCGACTTATGGAGCGACTGGTGAGAATGTGTCTCATAAACTGAGAGAAATTATTTCTCTACAAGTATATTTTTCCAGGAAGGTGTCATCAAAGTATAATACAATTCTGGCAATTACACAATGCCTAAAAAATTCATATCATCATTTCGCATTAGATATCTTAAATTTATGATTTATGAAGAAAAAATCATCAAAGCACAGCGGTGAATAAACATCAATGAACCGCTATGTAGTGATACAATCATTATATTATTAAATTACAAATGTGTATCTATCATGATATAGAAAAGGAACTACTATAGAACTAGACATATCAAGAAGTCTAAGCCCTAATAGTTATGTGGAATCATGTGGGCATCTTGACAGAATGTCTGCCATCACATTATCTGATCCACGAATAGCTCGCACAGAGAAATGAAAAGGTTGAAGAGCAATTGCATATCGAGTAGACCTCGAGCTCTTCAAATTCTTACTCTGTATAGCAGTAAGAGCTTTTTGGTCGGTTTCTACTATGAAATGTGCGCCTAGAAGGAATCTCTGTAGTTTGAGGATCGACCAAACCATAGCTAATAGCTCACGGTCTAAAACCGAATAATTCCTTTCTGCCGCATTAAGTTTTCTGGAAATATACATTACAGGATGCAGACTTCCAGAGTACTCTTGCATTAGTGCCGCTCCAATCCCAGTGGATGAAGCGTCACTACGAAGAACGAATGTCTTATCTTTAGTGGGTAGCACGAAAATAGGTGGTGTTGAAAACAGTGTTTTAATCTTATCCAGAGAGCATTGGCATTCCTGAGACCAGTGGACCACATTAGGCGAACCTTTCTTTAGAAGTGTTGAGAGAGGTGCCATGATAGAGGATAGATTCTGAATGAATCTGCCATAAAATTGAATAAGACCTAACAGACTTCTCACCTGTTTTTTAGTCTTAGGGATTGAGATGTTAAGTATCTTACTAGTATTATGGTCCTCTGTCTTTAGGAAACCATGACCAACTCGGTGGCCTAGGAAAGAAATTTCGCTAAAACCAATATAGGCTTTAGAGGGTTTCGCTGTCAGGTTGTGCTCACGCAAAGTAGACAGCAATTCATCTAACCCTGAATAGTGATCTTCCCAAGTATCGCTGAAAAGACAGATGTCGTCTAGATATGCAATGACATCTGACCGATAAGATAGGATCGGCGCATCATGCGTACGAATGTAGCTGGTGCGTTCATAAGACCGAAAGGCATAAAATTCCATTGGAACAAACCTCTAGGTGTTGAAAAAAGCCGTGAGAGGTTTGGCGCGTTCAGATAAAGGAACTTGCCAATATCCTTTAGACAAATCAAGTTTAGTGAAAAAATGAGATTTGGAGAGTCGAGTAAGTAGCTCTTCCAGTAAAGGCATAGGTTCGGCATCGAACTTAGTTACTTGATTCAATTTTCGATAGTCAACGCAAAGACGTATGTTATTGTCTTTTTTACGCACAATAACCATCGGCGAAGAATATGCAGAGGTGGATGGTTCGATTATTTTCAAATCTATCATCTCATCCAACTCTTTCTCGACCTGTGCTTGAAAATGTATAGGTATAGGATAAGGTCTAATCCTAATAGGAGTATGGTCAGTTAGAACAATGTCATGTTGAATGACATTCGTTTGTCCAGGGATGTCAGTGAGTACATCCTGAAATGTTTGCAACATAGTTGAAACTTGTCGCTGTTCTCCTAGAGACAAATCAGGAGAGACAGTAACGTTCTTCCATGATTCACTGGAATGAAGTGGGATCATTGGAAGAGGAAGATTTACATCTGAAAAACTTGTTTCCTCATCCTGTATCACGGACAGTGATGAGTAATGACCATGTTGTACTGGAGAATTGTCCGTTGCTTGGAAAATGGGTTGCAAATAATCCGGACGTTCATGGAATTCAGTAAGCATATTGATGTGGAAGGTTTTATGCTTCCCATCAATATCGACAATATAGTCGACATCGGAAATTTTCGATATTATATCGTACGGACCTTTCCAAGAAATAAGTAATCTGTTTTTTAACTACAAGGTAGTAATACAAATGCTTTGTCACCAGGACAAAGTTGTCGTAAGCATCTCTTCTTATTGGCAAATTGCCTTGCCTTCTGTTTCGCAAATTCAGAAGAAGAAGTTGCTAATTTGCATGCTTCGATAATCTTTGTCTCAACGCGATGACATATTCGTAGGATGACTTTGTGTCATCGTCAATATTGTCAGATGTTATGAGATCGTGAAGCAACGACATAGGGCCACGCGGACGCGCGCCAAAGACGAGTTCAAAGGGAGAAAATCCCGTATGTTCATTGGGTACCTCTCTGTAAGCGAAGAGGGCCGCAGGTAAAACTCTGTCCCAGTCCTGAGGATGATCCTCAGTTATCTTCCCCAGTAAGTTTTTAAGTGTTCTATTAAGGCGTTCGACCATACCATTAGACATTGGATGGTAGATACTACTTAAAGATCTATCTATCTGCAGAGTAGACATTACTTGAGACATGGTATCTGATATTAGTTGGGTGCCATGGTCTGACAATATCTCTCCGGGGAACCCCAGACGAGAAAATATAAGCCAAAGAGCATCTGCAATATCAGCAGTAGTAATTAATCTTCAGAGGAATAGCCTCTGGCCAACGTGTGCACATATCAACACACGTCAAGATAAACTGATGTCCTCTGGCAGACTTGATCTTAAATGGACCAATTATGTCTATGGCCATTTTTTGGAACGGCCGAATAGGAATGTCCGCCGCCTGAATGGGTGCAGCATGCCGTGGACCTTTGGATTTAACTTCCTGACATACTTTACAAGATCGACAATAAATCCGTATGTCCTTGTTTACCAATGGCCAAAAGAAAGCCGCAAGGACTCTTGACTTAGTACGGGAAAAACCCATGTGTCCAGCACACTGAGAGTCGTGAGCGTGCTGCAAAATTTTAACTCTCAAATTCTTGGGAACCAGGATTTGAGAATGACTTGACGTAATGGAGTCTTGAACCATACGTACAAGTACGCCATTCTTCTTTGTAATCCACGATTTACGACTTGTGTCTTTATTCGGATCACCTTTAGTTGCAAGAATGAAGAATTTCTTCAGAGTGGGATCATCTTCTTGCTGTTTTATAAACGAGTCACGAGAAATTACCAAGGGATTATCTTGGTTATGCACTTCATTATCTTCAGTAGATGAAGTTTGAGGCATATTAAGAGCCTGCGCTCTAGTGACTACAGCGTTAGCAATCTGCATGTTTTGCCTTTCCCACGCGGAAATTTGTTGCGGAGTGCATTCTTTGACTCCATGAATGCGACCGATGATGAGGTCAGCGATCGGATTCGGAAGAAGACATGCGTGTACATCTCCTGTAAAGAAAGGAGTAGCAATCCTAATGATAGCAGTAGAGTATTTCTCTAATGTGCCGCCAAATGTTACACATTTGACTACTTGTCCAGTGGCACGGGAAGGATCTACGAGTGACTGCCTAACACCAATTGTGGTGCATCCAGAATCAAATAGCACAGAGACTGGATTGTTATTCACTAAACCCTTATGTAAGACAAGAGAACCTCTTCCATCATGCGCGACTGATGTCGGAAGAGCAGGAAGAGGATGGCCACAGCTTAAAGTAGACACTGTGGTTGGCTCAAATAGCGTTTTGCATTGGGGGCACTGAGATGCTCTCCCAAAATCAAAAGCGGCACATGCCATATTACTTGCATCATTATTATCTTTACTCTGTTTATAGGCTTCATTGGACTCTTGTTGTGCAGAGTTTGCCTGAAAATGTGGTTTATGTCTTTTGTATTGAGATCTACCTCGGTTATTATCACCTCTGTAGTTATTGTTACCTCTATTGTAACCCCTATTTGGGTTTGAGTCATAGTTCCCTTGGTTACCATTATCATATTCATTATAATGAGTATCTCTGTAATTATGATCTTGTTGACTCCAAGACGGATAACCCTGATAGTTTCTATAATTACTTCCTCTACGGAAATTCCTATAATTATGACCACCCCTGTGTCGAGAGCTATCAGCTCGTCTCCAGTTCTTTGAAGAAGAACCCTGAAATGATTGGTTACCTTGGTTTTGATAACTATTATGGTTACCTTTTTTATCAAATCTGTTTTGAGGTCCCTGAAATCTGTGTGAATAATTGGGATTGTATGGTGTTGCTGAAGCAACTGGCATACTCTCCTTAATCTTAGTGTTGCCAAAAGTCACGTCGGGGTGTGCAGTGACATATTGGGAACAATATTCTTCCATTTCTTTTAGAGATTTGGGTTTACGCTCATGTATAAATTCAAGGAAAGGTTTGTTCACACATGACATAATCTTATCTCTGAGCAACAAATCCATAAGTCCTTCATACGTTTTTTCTGTTTTGGAAAGCTCAATCCAACGATCAACTGTGAGACGTGCCTTTGCAGTGAATTCTGAGAATTCTACACCCGTCTCAGGCACCATCGTTTTAAATAAAAGGCGATAGCCTTCCTCACTTAGCTGATATTTTTTTATCAAAGCCGCCCTAATGACATCATAATTATCCTTATCTGCTTCTCCTACAAGGCATAATCTAGTCAAAGATTCACCTTTCAAGTTTTCTGATAATTGATTAGCGTATTGTGATTTATCCACATTATGTGTACGACAAGAACGTTCAAATCTATCCAGCCAGAATGTAATATCGTCACTGGACTGATTGAACGGTGGAACCTTAACCTTGTAAGTAGAAGGTTTACCATTACCACTAGATGCCTGATTAACATTACTCATACTTGTCAATCTCAATTTCTCTAACTCAAATTCATGTTCTCTTATTGCTTTTTTCTCTTCAGCATCTAATCTTTTTTGTTCAGCCTCCCTGTCTAATCTTTTTTGTTCAGCTTCCCTGTCTAATCTTTTTTGTTCAGCTTCACTGTCTAATCTTTTTTGTTCCGCAGCAGCTTCTCTTTCTAATTTTTTTTGTTCAGCTGCAGCTTCTCTTTCTAATTTTTTTTGTTCAGCTTCAAATCTCCTTTCCTCCACCTGCATCTGCAATTTCTTTTGTTCAGCAGCAGCCTCAGCTTCTCTTTCTAATCTTTTCTCTTCCGCCATAGCTTTTCTTTCTTCTGCAGCTAATCTTTTCTCTTCTGCAGCTAATGCTTTGTCATATTGAGCAACTTTCCATTGTTCTAATTGTTGACCAGTCTTATCAAGGGCTTTCCCTTGTGTAATGAAGTATTCTAATGTAGCCATGATGTCTAACAATAATACTAATCACCTGAATCAATAATAATACCACAAGTTCTCAATGACTTGATTAATCAGTATACTATCCCAATATCTGTGGGTCACAAGCCTTTAATAAGGTCTTGTATAATAGTAATAATAATCAGGTACTGGTTTATACCATAATCCAAGTGCAGTGCACAGGCAATTGTGTCTTATGAAATATACCTATATAAAACATATGTCAACCAACAGAATACATAAAGTACAAATAGGACTGACAATACAAGAACGTTTGCAGAAATCAAAATAAATCAAATAGGGAAATCAATGAAAATAATCACTGAATCTGCAAAGAATAACAACACAAATGACGTCACAATATATGAATATAAATTGAGAATAGAACTGAAAGATAGAAAAGGTTAGACCAACAAATTACAAACAAATCAAAACAAAACTAAAGAACAAAGAAATATTACAAAAATAACAATAATTACAGACTTCACAGCTAACACAAAAGCAACAGTTGTCGCAGCAAATTTTCAATCAAGAAAAATTGCACCTATAGAAAACGCCCACAACGGACCCTCTATGACGTGGGATATTCTGTTGTGAGGACGCCGCCCAACCTTAAACACAACCCGCTGACATAGAAACTAACATACTATACAAACAAATAACATGTAAACATAAATATATATATAAATTATGTGTATGATAGTATGTGTTGCAAAATAGGCTCAGTCTTACAGTAATGGCAAAGTTATTTTTATGAAAACAAACAAACTGCCACTTTATTCAATTAAACATTCTGGCCTTAAATATTAAAGTTCATATATGGAAAACAAGAAGATCCATCGATGAAAATAGGACTTCTTAGTTCACTCATACTGTCTTCCTGTTAACATTGACAAGAATTGATCCAACTGTTCTGTGAAACTCTATAATGTCTAATGTAAAAAATGTCAACAACGCTGACCTACATACTGCATTCACCTGACAGGTCACGTGACGAAGTGTTGACAAAGAGCAAACCAATACTGCAAGTGTGTCGTATCAGCCACAGGAAACGGTCTGGTATCGGTAATCTGTTGACTTCTGAACTTCTGCGAGGTCAAACCCAGAAAGCTGGTCCACCAGTTGATAAAGTGCACCAGAACACTCCTAGGCGGGAAGACGTCGCCTATCAACGACTGTGTACCTTTTCTAAAGTTTAATTGGACGTACACACTCGACAGCACAGATAGTGACAAATCACAGGTTGCCATAATACATCATAGTACAGTGGATAAATGGTCTTGCAATGTTACATGGGCACTCATGTAGAATAAGTGTATAATGGACTGTCAGTAGCCAAGCACTCAGTATCGCCCATACATATATCATCTGACTTCACTGACTGAGCACGTCAACTTATAAACAACATTTCAGATGGCTTCTAAACCTAATCTCGTCTAGCGACGATTCTTCAACATAATGTTCAGCACATATTTTTCCATATAATAATATTGAACCGCTAATAACGGGTTCTCATGTGTAGCAGTGATCTCTGGACTAAACAAGCGATAATACGGGCATCCCTTTTCTCTTCTTGAAAGTCACTACATGTTTTGGTTCCAAGATGGCTTCACTCGTGAGCTGTCACTCACGTTTGGATACAGATAATGAATCTGTCCTAAAGTTAGTCATTCATAAAACATTTCATTGCTCTGTAGATTTGATCATGAACAATTGACTGCAATCTACAGGATATAGTGCTGCTAGGAATCGAAGTCGTTTTCATCGAGTCAAATATATTCTCTTAGACATTCAAATCGTAACTATCAAAAATGGTGGCTTCGATCGAGAGTTCATAAGAGTATCTTTGATTACCTTGGTATAGGAAATATGAAACTGCCATTCCTTGGCAATACGAATAAACACTGGGGTAAAGCATACACGATAGGTTTAGACGACTATCACTTTCCCCACCAATACTGAGATCACTTTTTCCCGGCGACAGGCCGACATAGAAAACACAGTCCCTATCGGGACGAAGCCAAATCACACCACTCTCTAGCGACACATCCGCCGAATAGCCTTCGACCTCTCTAGAGACAACAGAACATATAGTTCGACTTAGATATGTAAAGATATACAGATATAAGACAGACTCGTCCTACTCAGACAAACAATACACATAAATTCAGGCCATAGATATTCTGAAGCAAGAACAATCTATTATTACCCAAACAACGAATAAATCGCAGTAAAATGGATTTATCCGCGGAGTTTGATCGAAAGAGCCGACACAACATTCAAGGGAAGTAACTCTTACAAGTCTCTCCCACGTGACTAAAATGGCGTGTACTCATACAGATACGTCATCCAGGAGATCAACTCATCACCAGGTGGACAGTCACGCTGCCTAATGGGACAGTAAGCAGTGGGGAGGGGGAAATGCCCCAGGAGATAAAGGCACTGATGAACAGCCAGGACTCAAAATATGAGAAGACGTGGCACATGACTTTACCCGACGGTACTGTAAGGTCAGGGGTCGGGAATGTGCCTTCTGACCTCATAGCTATGCTTCCAGGTAAGAGTCTTGTTGACAGTGAAGCAGGAATAGGTGAGGTATCTCTCTCGTAGTGAAAGTAAACTTCCTTAAGACATCTTACTTCACTCTTCTGAACGCAATCTTTTGTTCACTGTCTTACATCTCATCCAGTCTTCACAATCTTATACCCAGTCTTTTCTGTTATCGTCTGTAGCGTTTTCGTTAACTAACACATACAAATACAAAACATTGCTAACATTTGCTGTCGTCAATGGAAGCGTCCAGGAGAGAAAGGCGAAAGGCGGGTCAAAAGACAAGAGACAGTAAGGTGATGTCTAAGCAGAAATGGAAGGTTGGTTGTAATAGAGCGGTGTTTCTTAACCTTTTAGAAGTCCCGCGCCGCTTTACAGCATCTTAAGAATTCTTGCACCCCTTTAAAGCATCTTAATTGGGAGCCACGCTGGTGTAATGATTACCACATTGCGCTGGTGATCAGGTGTTTGTGAAGTATAATGGAAATATAGCCTACAGTAATATGACAGCCTTGTAATCCCTTTAGCGTTCTAGGATTTGCTAGCAAAACCACGCATTTTTCTGCCTGTTTTACTCACTCAAGCTTAATTTTCATTCACGCCTCTTTTCCTTGAACATAAACAAACGAAGTTGTTTACCAACTTTCGCGGCCTGCCAGTCATAACAGGGATCGAATCAGGTTTGTTTATCAAGTTTCTCACGCGAACTGATCTGTCAATCATCGGATACCTGACAGACCGCACGTGGGAAAACACCGTACCTTTGTGAAGTAGACGCACGGGCAAACATATTTCACCGAGTACCCTTTGATGTTCGTACACAGAGGGGAGTTAACTCTTTGATCTTCTGAAGCGGGGAAAATTTCCGAGAACCCCGTTACACGGTTTTAAGTCTCTGATGTCGATTAGCAGCGCCCGACAGAGCGACCGTGAAAGCCTTTTATCTGCAGAACTTAGGTTTCTGATTCTCTCGATACACATGGTAACGTGAAAAGTAGCATCATCTATAGATCATACAACCATGATGATATATAAACTGTGTCTTCCTGAACCAGCTATCAGTGGTCACTCAGAATTTTCAGATAGTCTAAGCACGCAGTAGCCAGAACCATTTCGCTAAATGTGTTAATAGCATTCGTGGGGATTTTTTCATGAGGATTTTCTGGTTATAGAAATTAGTGTTCAAGTGTAAAGGCTTTTACCATTTTAATTCACTTAGAGTTCTAGCTGTTAAGAGCAGATAAATAATGACGCGTAGCTATTTTATACCAGAGGTTCAGTTTAATGTTAATTTTACCACCCGCTTTCTCACACAAGAAGAGACGATTTAGTTGAATTATATTAAATGCTAGGCGCGACTGATAGTGACATAATAGAATTCACGTTATATTTCAATTTGTGTATTTATAGTAAGTGACTATTATTTAATACCATACGATGACCAACAGACGCCGACAATTTAATAGCTATTAACGTCAGGCGATATTTATGTAAGTGCGCGAATAGATAATTAAATAATACTTGACATTGTACGCTAATCGTTACAACGCGCAAAAGGGGCGGGGGAGGGTTGCATGCCTTCATCCGACCTGAAATTGCAGCGTGGGCGAAAAGCGACGCGCGATAGGATAGGCTAAAGTCACTGAGTCCCTTTTAACTTTAATCAGGACTGACGAAGTGGAAAAGAGATCGTCCTGGCTCCGTCCGCGTGTATATATATATATGATAGTCGCATTTTTTCATAATGTTTGTTTATTCCACGCAGACCTGATAGGAATAAACCACCAAATTCGGCGTCCAACTCCTTAACCTTATCTGTTAGGGGATGGACGGGCCAATTTGGGAAATACACCTGACATTTTGTATATTCAGGAACCATTGTAATTCCAAGGGGATATCACCAAGAATAGGTAAACGTGATTGAGTGGCTACTGTATAACAGAGAGAGTATGACAGAGAGAGTGAATATTTTTCTTTGTTACAAGTATTTTACCAACCTTGATTTTGCTTAAACTTGTTCACTTTACTGGGTAGCATTTAGTAGGAACTTGTTTCTTTACTGTCTATTCTGTAACATAGTGCTAACCTTTGACCTTTGAGATTATTAACTTTTTTGGGTTCTTTTTCTCAATAAGGGGAGGGCACATGTATTCTGTTATTTTCCTATGTATGTAAATAACATTTTATATGATTTGTCTTTAGATATTCGATGTTATCAAGTTTAATGATAATAAACAACAAAAGAAACTTAACTTTGTGTGCTGGTCAGACCCATACCCAATTAACCATAGTTTTTCACGTTTGTGTGTCTTGTCGTCACATAGCTGTGTGTGGGTGTGTAGTTAAACTTATATTTACATATATGAGGAGGGAAAGATTGTCTTGTACTGAATTATAGTCGTATAGATAGGCTGAACTAGAGAAACTTACTCATTCCAGAGACAGATCTTCTCCTTAAACTTTTCACCCGTGAAATCTATTTCTCACACCTTATTCTCACGTACTTATCACCAACCACTCTATTCAGACGGGACCATAAATAACTCTCAAACCTACCTGTACGACAGTGTTCAAGGTTCAAGCCCAGGCGTGAGCATTTGAAGGAGTGTCATCGACCGGGATTCTGACTGAATAACCTGAACGGCTCCTGAGATAAACCCTCTGTGGATGGGAAGGAGCGAAGCTCATGACCGGATTGGAAGGAAAGTCCACAGGCTCCCCAGCCTCGCTATAACATGTCATTGGGCCGAAGGGCTGAAAGCCCAAGTGCCGCTGGTTAAGAAAGAAAAAAAATAACGCATCTTAAGAAACCTCGCACCTCTTTACAGTGTTTTAAGAAACCTCGCGCCCCTTTACAGCATTTTAAGAAACCTCGCGCCCCTTTACAGCATTTTAAGAAACCTCGCACCCCTTTACAGTATTTTAAGAAACCTCGCACCCCTTTACAGCATTTTAAGAAACCTCGTGCCCCTATAAAGCATCTTAATTGGGAGCCGCGTTGGTGTAATGTCAGTGGTGACCATATGATCCCAAGCAAAAAGTGGGTTGGCCCAAACAAAAATGGCCACCCCAGTGCGTTTTTATTGTTGTTGTTTGGAAATAATGTTTTAAAATGTTCATATGGATAAAAAACTTTGTTGTTGTATATGAAACTGAAGGTAAATGGGTGTCCTTTACTCTTGTGCTACAAGTATAAAAGCTTTTATTGAAAAATTATTAGATATCTGTGACGGACAACTCTGCTTCCCTGAAAGTGTTGGATTGACAGGGTATTTCCGTCATATAACATTAGAACCCCTGAACATTTGTTGTAACTTTTCATCAGCCTGGAACGTTTCACCTGGGCTCATTAAATATGCAGACTGCTATCTTCTGTGCACTTTTGAGATCGCATGGCCTTTAATGGGAAGTTAAATCACGCCTACGGCCACCTCTGAGAACGATTAATAGCAATCATTTCCTTAATGCCGGCCCAAAGGGGACGTGGCCAGAGACTCACTCCTGTTTCTAGAGCAATTAACAGCAGTTCATTTTCCTTACCTTGCTGTCACCCTGCCTAGTAGGAGTTGCCAAAGCTTATCGGGAGAGCGGTACCATCAAAGGCAGGTTGGTCTTCAGAATCAAACGTAGAAGCGGTATACGATCTAAGGAATCAGGGAACTCACAGCGAAAGAAGCTAGTTTCTCGCAGAGATTTCGCATCCGCCCGCGAACAGCCTGAGACGAACGGAGATCGGAAGATTGGAGAAACGGGAGAGACGGAACGCTCAGCGTAGCGGGTAACAACCGGGTACGATCGGCGTAGAATCTCGATTTTTCCTGGAGATCTTAAGAGGCGCGAAATTCTGACATGTACCATTTAACTTACATTCCAGTTAGATATATACGGAAACTGAGAAATGCAACTTTATCACTCGTTCGCCATACCTTGACAGAAGCACTAGCATAGTGAAATCTTGTTTGATTCCCTCTGGATTTTCAACTTATTGCAGTGAGTTCTATTCTGTGCTAAACGGTATAATATATTTGTTTTAAAGTGATCAGTGGTCTAGTTCATTCATTCATTTTATTTCACTGGATTTTGTGATTAACTTAAAGCTATTAAATTAAACTTATCTCAAATAGTTCCAGTTGAAAAGTTAATGAAATATCTATTATATTATTTCTCAAGATGATAGATACTTAAATGCTTAAAGTAACATCTAAAGACGCGAAGGAATTTATAACTAAATTTTATTGAGTTAAGTTCTGTTTATACGTGTGTTTTAACTATTAAACTCGCGTGGAGTTCTTCCTGAATTTATAAAAATTAAAGACGCGAGTGTATAAATAGTTAACTGTAAATTTATCGCGCTTTAGAATGTTATTCGATTTTCGGTATGAATTACATGTTTTCTATTTTTTTTATCTAGAGTGATCATTACCTTTGCGATCCCAGCAAAGAAGTACAACTTGGTAAAGAGTCCCCAGACTCAGTTCTTAAAACCCCTTCCAGAATCTGATGAGACTGTGTATTAAATTTTAAATCTTTGAGGCGATCCTATGTTGGGGATCCAGATATCTAACATAATAAGAAAGAAAGCCCACCCATAGACAAATTTAAACACCTCACCAAGTATATTAAGTTGTAACTGGAAGAAGAACAATTGCCAGAGTTTTTTTTTTTATTATTTACTGCCCTACTGCGAGAAAGTACCTATTTACCTGAACTGTGACTGGGCCTAGTTTTTCCTCACTGGATTTAAAACTTACCGGTCAGCTGCTATAATCACGCATTGAAGGAATTTTACCACCAGCGGCGAAATTAAAGAGACCACTTCATTCTCACCCCTGTACCTAACTGTGACAGTGCCATCCCATAGACTCCTTTTTATATAATAAAACACAAGTACTCTTAGCCTTCACGTCCGGCGATAAGTGGGAATATTTGCTATCAGCCAACCTCGCTAAATCTGGGGCTGGACATCGGAGTACCAGATATTGTCATATGTCAAGAGTGTAATTGCTGTTTATATAATTCTATGGAGGGCCTGATGCTGCAGTCGGTAAGTGAGTGTGAGCATATGAGTGTGGGCCCTCACGAGCGTGCATGAATGACAGGAGATTAAATTTTTTGCAAACCATTAGTTAACTT
This sequence comes from Oreohelix idahoensis, assembly GCA_024509875.1. Taxonomy (NCBI): domain Eukaryota; kingdom Metazoa; phylum Mollusca; class Gastropoda; order Stylommatophora; family Oreohelicidae; genus Oreohelix; species Oreohelix idahoensis. The sequence continues at coordinate 837,690 of JAMPIV010003908.1, read as the reverse complement.
GCCTACCGGGTAATACATTTTCTGTATACCCTGCATTGTTCCTTTAAGTGGGATATTTTGTTAACTTTGTTTACCCCCCCACCACTTTCATTGGCTTAGTAAAGGGAAAACCAATTGGGACTAACAGGATTTTTTCTACCACCCATACCTAATATTGTAACACCTCTTTTAGAGTAATTAAATTCACTGTTGGGTCACATTACCTATGTTCCTGATAACTATCTATCTTTGGACTGGGTTTATCTTTGTCTAATACAAGCGGGAAGGACTTAGTCAATACCAATCTTCTTCAATCCCCCCCCCCCCCCCCAACCGTGTTATTTGTATTTTCTGTACTTATGATATTTTTTTCTGTAACACATGATACTTGTTGTGATTGATTTTCATGTTAATAAACAGCATAAACTTATTTAGTACTGTGTTGGACTACCAAAGCCCAAATTTCCCATATCTGTTTAATATAGTTTGTATTCACGTGCGTCTGTGTGTTTGAAACACCAAATCGGTGTGAGCGCAGGTGTGTCTGGAAACTGGCAAATAATTGTTTGACCAGGAGAGTTTGAGGAGAAGATTGAGAGGAACGATTGTTGTAAATAAGTCTGTCCTTACTCTCCCCAGCACTCTGTGAAGCAACTATTTACTTTCTACCCCTTATTATCACTGAGCTTTCACCATCATTCTCCACTCTAAACAGGACCACTATTGCTAAGACTCTTTCTCTCAAAATAAATTTACGACAATATCCATGGTAAAATGGAGGCTCTAGACAGGAGCAAAAGATACGAAAGCCACTTAAATGGCCTCGGGGTCAAATGTGTCTAAACCCTGAGCCATTATACAATCGATTGGGACTTAAAGAGTAGACATAATGTAAGATGTTACATAGTGAAAAAGATGTGATGTAGGACAGTATAGAATATGGAATGCGAAAGACAGAAAATAAGATGGATCGTAAGAGAATGGACAGAATATACGATGTAATAGAGTTGAGAGAAAATGGAATGAAAGAGAGAGTAACTAAAAGATAGGATATTAGAGAGTGAAGATAAAATGAGATGAAAGAGTGTGAAAAAAAAAACGTTGAATGTAAGAGAAGGGAGATACGGTCATATTAAGAGGGAGAAAATAACAGATTGGATTTAAGAGAGTAGGATGTAACTTGCGATGTAATAACTTGTGATGTAATAACTTGTGATGTACCGAGAATGTAGGATGTAAGAGAATGAAAAGAAAATGGGAAAGGGGGGGGGGTGGAATCCCGTTACACGCCAGTTGAGGCACATCGGGAATATGGTGTTAGACCCATATTTTCTTGATCATCGGCATACTGGGGGAGGTGTAGTCAGCATCACGCCGGCCGCCTTAAACTTCCCAGAGTTGCTCTGGCACCCAATTCATGAGGCTGGGTCGATCCCAGAACCGTTCGAGGTCTAAAAGATCACGCTTCAACTGGGGATCGAACCATGGACCACCAAGCTAGGAAGCCAGTGCACCAATCACTGCGCTACCACAGCTCCTAGAAAAGACAATTATTATTCAGGCCCTTCTATGATTCAGGCTGTGTTGAGGGTTTCACACTATTTAGATGTCATGAATTTGTTGGGGGCCTCTGTCGTAATTTTTGATAAGATAGGTCTGAGATATTTATGGTCCCGTCCGAGCAGAGGTGCTAGTGTTAACTATGTGAGAGTAAGGTGTAAGAAATAGTTTTCATTGTCACGAGGGTGATAGTGTAAGAGAAAGAACAGTCTCTGGATTGAGTAATTGCTCTAATCCAGCCTATCTTTACGACAATATTTAAAATCAGATGCACTTTCTCTCCTTGTACAAAATACAAGTTACACTACACTCATGTACACACAATTTTGTGACAAATATGTATATATGCACAAACGTGAAAACAAACTATCGATAACATATAATGGGCAGGGGTTGACCAACACGATAACTAAAAGTTTATTACGTTTATTATCAATAGAAAATCACAACATTTAGCAGTTACATCAATAAAATATAGTTTACAGACAAGATGAAAAAAATTATCTCAATAGGCCCTCCCCTCTGGTAAAGGAAAACAAAGTAGATCCTAACAGAGGTAATTAACCCAAAAGATCACTATTAACAGTAAGGTGGGAAATAGTCAGTATGGGAAAAGAATAGGTTCATAATTTAATTTATCCCGTGACTACTCAGATTAGTGAGGAAAAAAAAGAGAAGATTAGTATACTGATGGTAACAAAAGAAATAAGTTTCTTTCTGTCCGTTCATTCAATTCACACACATACAGTGGCCACTTTCAGATTTGCTTACCCAATAGTTGTCGCAGGCATTCCATGGAATTAAACTCTAACAGGTACTTTGACTATTCAGAGTCATATTCTTTGTCAATTTCAGCCCCAGACTATCCGGTTTGCTGACTGCTATTTTTCAGGTAGTCGCAGAGATTGATGCGTTAATTATTTTCCTGGATCTTTCTCTTTTCACTGCAGTTAGTTGTTCGGAATAAGTTTTCTATGTGGTGGTACCGTCATAAGAATTAATAGATATATATTGTTCAGATGTTGTCAAGCCGCTGGTGGCTGATACCCTCTGTGACGTGATGAAAAATTAGAGTGATACTCATCCGCTGTTCCCTGAGATGATGGCCGAGTATGACCAGTGAGTTCTCTTGAGTGTAATCCAGTAGAAAAGCTTACTGTCATATGTTAAAAAAATAGTGATCTAATTTCTGCCACAGCAGGCTAGTAATATTTATATGGAAAAATTTCTGGTAATGTTCTGTTCCAGTTATAATTTAAAAATTTATTGTTAGTGTTCTTGTTTTTGACCACTCTCATGGATGGAGAAGGTGGACCGCACAGGTTCACAACACAAAGATCCAACAACAATAATCTCTAGATGTTTTAAGAACATAAGGCCGTAAGACCATAAGACCGCTAGATCGCAAGGTTATGGTCAGCCTAGATGTAGGAAAATACAAACATTTTAACAATATTGTAAATATCCTAATCGAACACGCGTTTAGGTAGTACCTCTTTAACCACTCCGTTATTAAATTATATTTAAAACCACAAGTGTCTAGCTTATCTTATCGCTTTTAACACGTGATATAGACACTTAGTCATTTATAAAATTACACATAATGAATAGAAGTACATTTATTTCCGTCAATTATCAATCGCCTAGCGTTTTATAATTAATTGAAGCATCTCTTACTGGGGAATAGCGAGTAATTAAATTTACGTTTACAGCTGGAAAAATTAGCTTCATGTTATTTAATACGCTATTCAATTAAAACAGAAATCCCAGTGAAATATAATGAAAAAACTTTACCGAGTTAAATCACTTAAATGCTAATATATGTATTTACCGCAACACAGGAAAAATTGAATATCTCCACGTATTTAAGTAATCCAATTGTAATATGGCTCTATAATAACGAGCTAGATATATTTCAAAAATCTTCGGCAGCGAACTGATAACTGAGTTTGATGAGAAGGACTATAAATACAGAAATGCTGGTCTTTCCCTCCCTAGTGCGAAAATTCGCACCTACAGCCATGTTAGGGCAAATTTACTGTTCGATTTCTGAATTAAAGGTTTTCTACGCACCTGTGCCGACCACGTAGACGCTTGCTAGCCTCAGACGTCTTTAATTGCGTCCCCTGGGAAACGCGAACAAACGAATGTGGTTATCGCCCCTTTTTGCATTCGCTTAATTCCCTCTGTCAAATGTAACCAATCAAAGGTACGTTTTCTGTCTTATCGCCCTTCATTCTACAATTAAAGGCCCGTTCTCTACCTACACGTGTTCATTGTCTGATCTGTCACTATTCAGCGATTGCCCAAACGCTCGCGTGATAATTCAGTTAACGGCTCCAGTTTCATCGCGCTTCGGTAAACCGCACTTGGCCCGTCCCCTTTTGAAGGAAAGACGGTTAGAGATCTGAATAACTGTTTTGATAGCACGTGAAAGAAGACAGGTAGGCGTGGCTAACTATAAGTAAGACAGCTAGCGAAAGGGCATGGCTTTTACGAAATAACCCGTGTATGCTAATGAGGGAAGCCAAGGTGGGGAACCCACGTTGGGCGAGTTGATTGAGAAAGAAAGAGGTGTGACGGTGGGAATAAAGAGGACTGATCAAGGTGGTCGATTCTCATAACCTGTCACAGTTTTACATTATCTAGATTACGTTGATTGTTACTTTTGTGCACATTTTCGTTAAAATAGCACACACATACATCGTAGAACTATGTTAACATTACTGTGCATTTGCGGAATGCTGGAGTTACAGAGAAGGAAATGTTGAAATTGTTCTCTTTTCACACAACACGCCTAAGAAAAATTCACCGAATCTTTTGGCCGAATACCATCACCAACCAATATCTGCTTAGTCGGAGCAAGCAAGAGGACATGCACACCATTATAACTGGCAGACGCTGGAGCTGGGTTGGCCATGTCCTCAGAAGAGACCCCGATGCCATCACAAGAACAGCTATGCTATGGACCCCAGAAGGAAAACGAAAGAGAGGCCGACCAAAAACAACTTGGCGGAGGACTGTGGAGGCTGAGATGCAAAGAATGAACCAGAGTTGGGGCACTGTACGAAGGATGGCCACCGACCGAGCAAAGTGGAATCAGTTTGTTGTTGCCCTACAAGACGCCACTAGGCGAGATGGCCACTGACTACTTTGACAGTCAACGGCTAAGGATCAAGAGAGAGAGAGACAAGATGTTAACATTAGCAGTCGTAATGGAACCGTCTAGACGGCTGATTGGTCATTAGATTATGCTAGGAATTAATTCAATCAATCAAAACCTTTTAGCTCCCCATGGAGCACAGGCCTTCAACAAACACATGCCAAGTCTTGCTGTCACGTGATATCAGCTCAAGTTCTTTCTGTGATGTTCTCAACATGTTCATTTTTATGCCTCCAGTTCTCTTTTTCACGATTGTATATGTGTGTGGTTTACCTCTGTCTTTCTTCCACTGAGATTCCAGAATAAGGTCTGCCTTGCAAGGCTATCAATTCAGAATTTTAATTAATAATTACGGAATGTTAATTCATACACAAAATTAATGTCACTATCCTCTTGGTTGTTACTAACTTATTTTACCAAATCCACAAAAAAGGTAAGAGAAATCGAAGAGCTGCCAACAACAAAGCTCCAACAGTTGATCTTATCTCCAACTGCGGGGCACTATCTTCCATGACGCCATCAGTCCACGTGTCTGCCTCTGACACTGACGTCACACTTACCCTGACTACCTCAAAATCCCCATCAGGTGTTGCTCTTTCACTACCTGTGGTAAGAATGTTTATTATATATATATATATATATATATATATATATATATATATATATATATATATATATATATATATATATATATATATATATATATATATATATATATATATTCTTTTAAATTATAACCGTAATATTTTAAAATTTTGGTCATACTGACACAGATAACTACATCTTGTGACGACCTTGTCTCACTTACGATCATGTGGCTGGGGTGGAACGTCATCAAATAAAACACATTGCTACAAAACCACTGCTGCAAAAGCTTCCTGTAAGGGAACCAGGGGCAGCGGTGATCCCATGCTCCAAAGGAAGCGAGAATGAAAATGATGATGTACCCTGCAATGAACACATTTGTGTGGTCATTTAGATAATTTCATAATAATAATAATGTAAACATCGGATTGACAGAGTGGTTAGAGTGTTAGTTTCTCGCGGCAAAAGTGTCAGGTTCGAATTACGTTACCGACACGCTATAGTCAAGGCAGCTGTAAATGGGCACCTGACCAGAGTCAAAGACGGAAAAGGCAGCGAGGAAGGGAACTGGTCACCACACCTCTCGATGCTGGACCTAGTATGGTGAAGTCTCTAACACTTCACTCCACCTCTCAATGCTGGACCTAGTATGGTGAAGTCTCTAACACTTTACTCCACCTCTCAATGCTGGACCTAGTATGGTGAAGTCTCTAACACTTCACTCCACCTCTCGATGCTGGACCTAGTATGGTGAAGTCTCTAACACTTTACTCCACCTCTCGATGCTGGACCTTGTATGGGGAAGTCTCTAACACTTCACTCCCCTACGGCAGTATCTGCTATGGAGCTACCTTCACCTTTAATACGGAGACATAAAAAACGGCTGAGACGGGTCAGGTTATGGTAAAATACAGTTAGTTGTGGATTAACTAGGGCTGCTGACCAAGTTGAACACTCCTTGGTATTATCTACACTGTAGATCTAGGCTTTTCCTGCAATTCCGAAACGTGTTGTGTTGGAGTCATGAGCTGCAGTTTCTTCAGCTTGGCTTGCATTGAAAGGACCGTCACATCTGGTCCCAAGCTAAGACGAAGAAGCATGTGCATACTGTGCTTTCCTCCGCCATCCAAAGAGGAACTCCAAATATGCAGAGCTAAATTACTCTGCTCTGGTTCTGGGCTCTCCCAAGGAATTGTCATGTCCTACACAGAGCCACTTCCAAGCCGCCCCCCTTTCCCCTCGTGCCGATCATGGGTCCACAGTGAGATTCTCCTGCATGCAGCCAACCAGGTAGAAGCCAGAGTTACATCTTCAAAGATACGGAAATCACATGAAATCAAGTCCAACACAGACTTAAACGGAATCAAGAGGGAAAAAATCCTCCTACGGATGGCACAAGATAGGAGACAGTAAGAAGGTAAGACGTGAATTTGTCGAATGCGTGTACTCTTCACAGAGTAGGTGAGCAGCAAATTTAGAAAAGATACCCATACCACTCGCAGTCTAGGTGTCTTATATAAAAATTTGTCAAACAAAAAAATGTTAAATAAATCTAGACTGCCATACAGTAATGAATACAAAATATATTCAATGAAGTTTTCTTGACGTTGTGTTCACAGAATGACGGAGTTAATGACGTCATGTTCACATACGACGGTTCACACATAACTGGCCTTGTCAACGGATACGTTCGTAAACTGCCCTTACAAGGTGGCGTTGGTATCTCATCTTATCTTATCGTATCTTAAATTATCTTAATTTATCTTATCTGTCTTTCTAACTTCTATCTGTCTGTCTGTTTATTAATCTGTCTGTTTATTAATTTGTCTGTATGTCTGTCTGTCTGGCAGTCCGTCCTATCTATCTATCTATCTATCTATCTATCTATCTATCTATCTATCTATCTATCTATCTATCTATCTATCTATCTATCTATCTATCTATCTATCTATCTATCTATCTATCTATCTATCTATCTATCTATCTATCTACCTACCTACCTACCTACCTACCTACCTACCGATCTATCTATCTATCTATCTATCTATCTATCTATCTATCTATCTATCTATCTATCTATCTATCTATCTATCTATCTATCTATCTATCTATCTATCTATCTATCTATCTATCGGATTATCTTTTCTTGTAATATCAACTGAAGATTCTAATGATGATGTTTGTACTTTTCAACATATTTTATGTCGTGCTTATAAGTAATCAATGTTAATATGAGTTTGCTATTTTATTTTGCTTAACAACGTTGAATACCTTGACATGGACATATAAAATGCATGTGAGAATAAATGAATTCAGTATGAAAGGTGAGAGAAAGGAAGGGCAGAATGTCAGACGGGCCTGCGTGCCCAATTCTCAACCCTTTTTGAAAATAAAGTGCGTTCT